>JAXCLO010000004.1:1574044-1584952 GCA_035583995.1 Arremon aurantiirostris | reverse complement strand
GAGATTTGGGTCATTTGTCCTTGGTGCCCAGCTGGAGCAGGAATTGTTTGGTCTCCCTGCTCTGTGCACAGGGCTCAGCATCCCCTCATGTGAAGCCCAGACCCACACACTAAAGCAGCACAGAATGTGGAAATAGAAAAGCCAAACCTGAGGCATGACCGGGATGAGGCCTGTGGCGGCTGCAGGGTGGGTGATGGGGTTGGTGAGGTCCCTGTGTGCTCTGTGTCCCCTCAGGGTGGGTGCTGAGGTCCCTGTGTCCCCTCAGTGATGGGTGCTGAGGTCCCTGTGTGCTCTGTGTCCCTCAGGGTGTGGATGACCTGACGGGAGAGCCGCTGGTGCAGCGCGATGAGGACAGGCCCGAGGCCGTGGCCGCTCGCCTCAGGAAGTACAAAGATGCTGCCAAGCCCGTGATAGAGCTCTACAAGTGAGTTGGGCACGAACAGAACCCCCAGCAGGGCTCTCAGAACCCCCAGCAGGGTTTCAGAACCCCCAGCAGGGCTCTCTGTGCCCTGCCCACATCCCAAAGAGCCCTGGCAGATTTTTGGGGCCAAGCCCTGAGCCTGGATGGGGCCTCCCTTGGAGGAAGGAAGATGATCCAGAGAAATTGCCAGTTCCTGTTGGTCCTGCTGGGCTCATCACATGGGAGGGGGATTTTGGCCTAGATCCAGGGTGGGACATGCCGTGAAAAATCCATCCAGGACACTGAGGGGTTTGGGTGAAGCACAGGGAGGTTGGCAGGAGGGCAGGAGAAGGGAGAGACCCCAGCACTGGCTCAGATGGATCTGCTGGGACAACAGGGGGTTCCAGGGCTTGTTCCCCTTGTGGGGCTGCTGTTCCTGTGGGGCTGCTCTTCCCTGGAATTGTGAGGCTGCTGTTCCCTGTGGGGCTGCTCTTCCCTGGAATTGTGGGGCTGCTGTTCCTGTGGGGCTGCTGTCCCCTGGAATTGTGGGGCTGCTGTTCCCTGTGGGGCTGCTGCTTCCTGGCCAGTTTGGGAATGGTGGATTGCTGCAGGGTGGTAAATCTGCTGCTCAAAGGGAGTAGAAATTGAGGAGTATTTTTAAGCACATGGAGGGGCCAAAATTGCCCTTGCAGGAGAACGGGGAGAACTGCAGAATCCCAGGCAGAATCCCAAAATGGTTTGGGTTGGAAGGACCTTAAAGCCTATCCCATTCCATCCCCTGCCATAGGCAGGGACACCTCCACTACCCCTGTCCAAGCTGCCTTGGTTGGGATGGCTTCTCCTGATTTCTCCCACCTTTTTTCCAGGAGCAGGGGCATCCTTCACTCGTTCTCTGGCACAGAGACCAACAAGATCTGGCCCTACGTGTACAGCCTGCTGTCCAGCAGGATCCCTCCCATCCTCTCAGAGGAGGAGCACTAACCAGCCCGTGCCAAGCACCAGGATCTCGTTCCATCCTGGATGCGGTTCCCAGTGCAGTGCCAGGGCTGTGCTGGGCTTGGGTGCTCATGGCTGGGTGACATTGGTGGGTACCAGTTACAGCCACGATCAGATCTTTGTTTGGAAGGTCAAGTCTGCTGGAATAAGGGTTTTTTTTCCCTCTTTTGGGGCTGTGGAGCTTTCCTGCCCATGGTCCATCCTGGATTGGTGGTGCTGACAGGGGCATTGGTCATTCCAGGTTTGCACAGCTTTGCCATGGTGTCCTTGCCATCCCTTTCCAGCCCCAGTCCCTGGCTGAGCCCACACGTGCCACCCTGCTGCTCCACAGGACCATTTACTGCTGAGGACTCTCTTGGCTGAGGTGGTTTTTTCTATAAATTATTTTCTATTAAAAGTTTCTCAGAGAAATAAAGCTCTAGAAAGCAACACTCAGCCCAGTGGGAATTTTGGGAGCAACGTGGCAAACGTGTGTACTACAAAGCTGAGAGATGTGGGGCTCACATTTCCAGCATGAATACACACAAAAGAGGAAAAGCCTGGAGGTGAAACTCTCCCTTGCACCCCTTCCATGGGGAGAGCTGAATTCCCTGCTGGAAAAGCTGCTGTACAGGTTTCTATGGAATGCTGTGACCCTCAGCACAACCTGGGCTGGGGATGAGTTGCTCTCCTTTGTGCTTTCCTGGTTTATAGCTTTCAACATTCCAAGACAGCAAAGTCCTAAGAGTTTCTCCCAAAGATTTATCTCCACTTGTGCTTCAGTTGTGGGGAGGAATTCCATTTCTTGTGCTGCCTTTGTCCCCAAGGTCCCCTGGCCAGGGGATCCCTTCAGCTGCTCCTGCTGTGTCCCCCAGCAAAGTGACTCCCCCCCATGAAACCCCAGAGCTTTCCTTCCTTGGGATGCAGCCAGGGCCATGCCCAGGTGTTCTCCCACGATTTCCAGCATCCTTGGGTTGTGATGGGGCTGGGCTTTTCTCAACTGGAAGTACTGTCACCCTCTTTTTGTAGGAGGCAGTACCCGAGCAATGGGGACAGTTCTGGTCCCCTCGAGTTGCCTTATTTTATAAACTATATATTTAAGAAAAAAGGAAAATAAAAGCGAGATGTGTATTTGTAAAAGTTTAAAACAAACAAACAAAAAGTGCTGAATTTTAGCATCACCTTTTGGGAATTGTGCATGGAGCTGCTGGAACTGCAGGGAATTCTGCTTCTGCCAGGGGGGCTCACAGGAGAGCAGGAACCTGGCACTGCTGGCACCTCTGGGGTTAATCAGAGCACCTTTGTGCTCCTGGATGCCCCTGGGATTATTTTTCCTTTATTTTCCCTTTGTTCCAAAGCAGGGAACGGGGAATGACCAGATTTTTTAGGGATTTTTTCCAGGTGTGAAACTCCAGCTCCTGCCTGGGTTTGTTTATCCCAGCTGAGCATCCTCATGCTGACCAAGGATTCCCTAAAATCTGCTTCATCCTGGTGGAGCCAGAGTGGGATCCCTGCCCGCATCCCTCTGCTCACCCCTGCCTGGGGAGAGGCCAAAGTGCTCCCACCCTGCTCCAGGTGGGAATTTTCCAGGTGGGAACAAAGGGATTGTCACTGCAGTCCCAGGAGGCCTTTCCATGCCCTGGTGCTGGGAGGCTGCAAATCTTCCAGCTGGCAGGGAAAGCCTATTTCAGAGAGATTTGGGATTTTCCCACCACCCTGGGATGAAGGTCTGGGCTGGTTTTAGACACAAATCCCGACACAGCCAAAACCTGTCTGCTGCTTTCTTTGGAACAGCTTTGGGCAGGAGGGGAGGAGGTTTTAGGGGTTTTTTTAGGCTGTAAAAGCAGTTGGGTGCCAGGCAGAGGGGCTGATCCCTGCTTTGCCTTGTCCTGTCCTTGTGTCCTGTCCTCCCCCACTGCAAAATTCCTCCTGAAGAGAGAATTCCATGCAGCCCAGAACAGGACAGGTCTGCAGATGCCTTTTCCAGGCTTCCAGCCCTATAACTGGTGTAAAAATCCCGTGGCTGTGCATGCCTCCGGCCCTCGGGCTGGAATTTTCTACCAGACCTGTTGCATTTTCCGGGACCAAACTCCAGCAGGGAATTTGTCCCTGGCTGTGCCCCTGCCGTGCTCCCCTTGGGTGTTTTACTGTGAACCTCGAGCCTTTTGTAAAGCCACAGCAATTTTGTACCGACCCGAGATACTGTGTGGAGGGAGGAGCCCCTCTCGCCCCTGGAATGTCGCGCCGAGTTTTCCTCCCGGAGTTTTCTTGCCGGAGTTTCCTCCCGGTGAATCGCTGCAGCTGTGTTACTGCTCTCTCTCGAGATGTAAATAAAGATTTTCTCCTGCTGATCCCTGTGCTGGCACCGTCTGTGTGGGCAATGCCTTGCCAAGGCAGCCGGGCAGTGCTGACCTGGAGTTCCTTTGTGGGAGTGAGGAGGAGGAGGAGGAGAGGGGAAGAAGAGGAATCAGAGCATCCCTGCAGGAAGGTGGGATTTGATTTCCCTCAGGATTTGGGTTTGGGCACAGCACAGCTCTTTGGGTCCTTTATCTGATATAATGCAAAACATTAGTTAAAAAACCAGCTTGGATGCAGCCATTTGCTCCAGCCCACCCATCCTTATCCCAGAATCCTGGAATCCCAGAATCCTGGAATCCCAGACAGGTTTGGCTTGGGAGGGTCCTCAAAGCCCATCTCAGTCCACTCCCCTGCAGTGGTTTTAATTTCCTTTTTAACTTCTCCCTGATAAAAATCTCGGGGAGCATTAGGACAGGGAAGCTTTGGCTGTGTCCTGTGCCCCAGGTAATCCATCACGAGTGCTGGGAATTGGGAATTGGGGATTGGGGATTGGGAATTGGGAACTGGGAACTGGGAATTGGGAATTGGGAACTAGGAACTGGGAACTGGGAACTGGGAATTGGGAATTGGGAACTGGGAACTGGGAACTGGGAATTGGGAATTGGGAACTGGGGATTGGGAACTGGGAGCTGGGAACTGGGAATTGGGAACTGGGAATTGGGAATTGGGAACTGGGAACTAGGAATTGGGAACTGGGAATTGAGAATTGAGCTCCCGGAGCTGCAGAGCCTCCTCCCAGTGCCACCAGTTCTCTTGTTGCTGTCATTCCCGAGTATCAGCTCGGGGCACTCCCAGTTTGGAGCGAGCAGAGCCTCGGGAATTATCGGAGAGTGGGAAAACAAGGTGATAAACCGGGAATGTGCTGCCGGGGAGGCGGGGGAGAGCCCCGGCTGGCCGGGGGGGATGTCGCGATTCAGGGTCGTGACAACCCGCAGGCGGAGCGGGCATGTGCGGGCAGAGAAACACGAGGAGGAAAAATATCAGCGTAAGCTGGAATATGAACTCGGTCTGAAAACAAAAGCTGGGAGGTGAAAAAGCAGAGGAATGCGAGCCAGAATCCAGCTGGGATCAAAGGCTTGGCTTCCCCCAGTGCCACCGGGGGAGCTGGGAGGGCACAGGGGACACGTCCCCACCCCGCAGCCTGACCCCAGCCCCGCTGGAGCGGAAAGCAAAAGGACACGGCCTCAAATCGCACCAGGGGAGGCTCAGGTTGGACATTTGGGAACATTTCTTCACGGAAAGGGTTGTCCAGCCCCGGGTGGATGAGTCCCTGTCCCTGGAAGGATTTAAAACCCCTGTGGATGTGGCACTTGGGGACATGGGGCAGTGGTGGCCTCGGCAGTGCTGGGCATGGCTGGGCTCGATGATCTGAGAGGATTTTTCCAGCCCAAATGATTCCATGACTCCAAATAATTGTTTACAGCATCACTGAAATGTTTGTCTGCCTGGTGCCCAGGGAAGTGCCCCAGGTGTGCCTGGATCAGCCCCATCTCCGGGGCTGCAAAGCTTGGACTAGTGACGTCCCATCCAGAAGCATTTAGCATTCTCCAGAAAAAAAAAATCAAGGGAAAAAAAGCAAGGAAAAGAAAAAAAAAAACCCACACAGGAAAAGAAAAAAAAAAAAACGAGGAAAAGAAAAAAAAAGAAAAGAAAAGAGGAAAAGAGAAAAAAAAAGAAAATGGGAAAAAAAGAGAAAAAATAAAAAAGCACGCAGTCAAGGGAAAGAAAAAAACCCAAGGAAAACAAACAGAAAAACCCCTGGCGAGGCTTGCGCCGCAGACTCCAGATCCCACTCCAGGCCACATTTTAGACGGTGTGATATGTCTGCCTCCATCCCCATCCTTCGCTGAGCGTCTGTAATCCCCAAAATAACCCGGGAGCGGCACGCAGCTCGCAGCGGCGGCGGCAGCAGCGCCCCGGGCGGGCCGGAGCGGCCCCGCCGGCGGAGCCGGGCCAGGAGCGGCCGCGGGACGCGCTCGGCACCGCTGCCGCAGCCCCGCAGCCTCGCAGCATGCACGGCCCCGAGCAGCCAGGTAAGGAAACCTCACCGGGCTCGGGGAACAGCGGGGAGAGGGAGCGCGAGGAAACTGGGGGTGTTGTGCAGGGCCCGTTTGTGCTGAGTAATTGGGAAGGCAGCCGGCATCCCGGGATGGGGAGGGTTCCCCGCTTTGCAGCCGGTTATGTAACAGGGAGCAGGGAAGGGTCGCGCCCGAAAGTGCCCGGCCGGGCAGGGAGGGCGAGGGGCCGGGATTTGGGGATGGGGACCTGGCAATGGGGTGCAGGACACCCCCGGGCTGCGCCGGCCCCGCGGTGCCCGCCAGGAGCTCGGACACCTCCTCCGGCACCCCAAAATTCGGGGCTGCGCTTTCAGGGCTGCCCGGGAGCTCTGCGGGCGTACGGAATGGAGAGAAGGGGATTTTCCGGTTTAAAATCACAAGTGAGGCTTCTCCGCGGCCGGAGCCGGACCTGCTGCAGGAGGGGCATCGGCGGCGATGGCAGCGCACGAACGCTGCCATCCAATGCTGATCCCGGCCTTTCCCTGCCAATCCCGCGGGAAGCTGACCTTCAACCCCCCCTCTGCTGTGCCGAGGCAAACACAGGGCTGCATTGCCTTTAAAAAAAGTCCCTATTTCGGGCCAAAAACTAGCCGAGATCCGTAGGTAAATGCGGACATCGCCGCCTCGGCTTCGGCGCTGCTGAGGCAGCCCCGGGCGGGCGCTCCGGGAGGGGACGGCGCTCACCACGGCTCCAGGTAGGTGCTGATCCCCCCACGGCTGGAAAACAGCCCATCATTCCCGTCTGGCTGCTGTGCTTGTGCCTGTCATTATCGTAGTCTTGTTTTGGATACTGCCGGGGAGAGGAGGAGGAAGGAGGAGAGGGAGAAAGAGGAGGAGGAGGAGGAGGGTGAGGAATGTTTTGGGCGAATCCTCAGGTCTGCAAACTCCCGACTTGATTCTCCCTCCGCAGCTGGACCAGGGCCTCCATCTTCTGCTATCCCTCAAAATGTGCATTTCTCTTAGTCATAGCCTTCCCTGAGAAGAGAGAAAAAAAATAAAATAAATCCCCTTAAAGGCAGCGTTCGGAGCGATTCCGGCGGCACAGGCGGCGTGACGGCAACACCGATGCCTCTAAATTTAGCCAGCCGTGGCACAGCCGCCTTGTTTGCATCCCGGGAACGCTCCGGGCCGAGGGATGCAGCATTTTGGAGAGGCTGCAGCCCTTAAGGAGGCTCCGGGTTTGTCCTTGAGCCGGGCTCTGAATTGCTGACCCAACTAAACCCCGGCGCAGCCTAATCCCGGCCCGGAGCCGCAGGTTTGGGGCAGGATTTGCTCCAATCCCGCCTGCTCCGCTGGGAAAAGGTGCTGGGAAAAGGTCTGGGAGAAGGGAGGTGAGGGATTGTATAGGGAGAGCCTAGGGGGTGCCAGGCAGGTTTTGGGGTGGGAGTTGGGATTTTGGGGTCAACCCCCCCAGGCACACACCCGGCTCTGCTCAGGGGCTGGAATTCCCCTTGGGATGGGAATTGGGATTGGCACCACTACAGGGATGTGGCAAAGGATGCAAATCATCCATGGCAAACATCCCAATTCAAAGGGGGGGCTGCTCCTCTCCCAGAATCCCCAAATCATCCAGGTGGGAAAAGCCCTCTGAGATCATCGAGTCCAACCATTAATCCAGCCCTGCCCGAGCTCCAGGGATCAGGAAACCACTAAAAACCACTAGAGTTGCCCACAGCTCCCAGACTTTTGGGAACATGGCCTGGAAATTCCAGAATTCTGTGGATGTAGCAGGCAGAGATGCTGTAAATCCCATAAAAATGGGATTATAGATGCTTCTTCAGGGGCGCATAAAGCAGCTGTGGGAAACTCTCCAATTAAAGTGCCATAAATAGGGAAATAAAATTATACTTATATTATACATTTATATATAAAATATAAATTTATAATTTATATGAAATTATAAATAATTAATGGTTCCCACTAATAATTCTATGGTGTTAATGTTTTTACAAGGGGTTTAGTATTTTATTACAATTTTAAATATCATTATACCAAGCTAGAAACAGTATTTTATGAGCTCTTACAGTCCCAAAAGTGGATGAGGCCCTGTGTGATGGACACAAACAACATATGGATTTCTTTCTCTTGAATAACTCCTTGTCCTCAGCAGCCAGAAATAATCAGGGTGGGAATTTAGATCCCTGAATTAAGGCTGGGAAAGGGAGAGATGGAGAACTTGGGGGTGCAGGGCAAAATGAGGCAGGGAGACTGAGACCAGGGGCAGGACTTGCTCCAAATCCTCTGAAATGGGATTTTTGCCATGCAGGAAAATTTGCATTTATTCACTTCCCCAGATCACGATTGGAAGCAAAAAAAGAAATGATCCTAAAAACCATTTGAGTTCCTTTTCCAAGTGAGAGTTTTCACAGAAAACTTTGCAGGACGAGCAGGTTGCTCTCCTGCAGCAGAGGTTTCCCTGGTGTCTGTGAGGGGTGGGGTGCACCAGGCTCTCCCCCATTCCCTCCTGGCATTCCTTCCCTCCCTGCCAGCTTTGGGAAGGGTTTGGGTCCCCACAGAGCTCCCAGTGCGTTATTTCAGAGCCACGTGGCTCAGAGCTGAGTCAGCACTCTCCAGCTCTGTGCCCACAGGGTTTTCCATGGATTTGGGTCTTGGGGACACCCCAGGAGAGCATTCCCAGCAGGGTGACCCTGAGGAGCACACCCAGTGCTCAGAGGGGGTTTGTCACCTGTCCTGGTGGAAATGGACCTCAAGAGAAAGGACAGGGACAATCTCAGCCTGATCCCTGGATGGGATGTCCCCAGGGATGTGCCCAGGCTGAATTTTCATCCAAAGCCAAGGAATTCTGGAATGGTTTGGGTTGGAAGGGCTCAAAGCCCACCCAGTGCCACCCTGCCATGGCAGGGACACCTCCCACTGTCCCAGCTGCTCCAGCCTGGCCTTGGGCACTGCCAGGGATCCAGGGGCAGCCACAGCTGCTCTGGGCACCTGTGCCAGCTGAAATCCATTCCCACACCAAACTGGGTGCCTGTGCCTTGACCAACAGCCCAAAGCTCAGAGCACACATGGATAAAACCAGGATATGGGAGAGAACACGAGCTGCCCTGTGAGTCTGCTGGAGGAGCCCTTTGGAAGTGATGCTCATTCATAAACCTGAACCCAAACTGCCTCAGTCAGGACCTGCAAGTCACCACGAGCTGAGACAAATACAATTTCAGAATATTTTATATCAGCCAGTGTAGCAAAGCTTTAATAATATCATTTTCCGGTTAGTTTTAGGTAAAAACCTAAATTCTGGCAGGAGGTAGAAACACATCAATGGGGTTGTGCTGTTTCTGGCCAACTTTCCTGTGCTACAGGAGCCTTCTGTATCTTCCTGCCCTGGGCCTCTCTTAAATATTCACCCAGGAAAGTCCATCCCAGTGAGGCCTGGAGTGAGAACACATCATTCCCCCCCAGGAAACCCTCACCCCATCCATCCTGGGGAAGGGATGGCAGCCCCAGCTGGGATCTCCCTCAGTTTTCATGGAAAATCTGATTTCCCTGAGGGCTCAGAGCTACCTGAGACCACGTCCTGGCCATTCCCATGGAGTTCTCTGCTGCTGGGCCTGACCCTGAGCTCAGCAGCTGCAGCTGATGCAACCCCAGGATGACACTTGGTTGTATAATTTTCCTCCCTGTTTTCCCCACCAGCCATTTTCCAGTGCAGACAGCACCCAGTGCCCAGATTCTCCTCAGGGTTTAACCACTTACCTCACAGTGAATGGGAAATGATGAGCAAACAGCAGTTAGGCCACAAAATATCTGATTTTTACCAAAATACCTGACGGTGAATGGCTGTGCAGCCTCTGATTTTCCAACATTTTGCAGGCTGGCGACTTCCTGAGCCAGCATTTCCTATTTAATGGCCTCTTATAGATCCACTTCCCATCCTTTTCTCCTCTTCCTCTGTGAGCCATGGATGTTTTTAGCAGCTACAGCAGCCCTTGGCAGGCAGCTCTGCAGCTCAGCGTGCCTGAGGAGCCAGGCAAAGCCTTGAATACTCCCAAACCAAGTCCTGGGCTGGGATGAGTAAATTGTGGATCACCCCTGAAAGCTTTTTAACAGGACTGAAAGGCAAGGAATGAAAGATGTGCTGACACAGCAGGGGAGTTAATGGGTGTGCTCTCACAGGAGGAAAGGATGGGGAAAAATATTGAGGGTTGAAAATTTGTCACATCCTGTGTCATCCAGAGCATCTTCAGAGGGAGCACTCAGCTGCAGCCAGGCCCTGAGAACTGGGCTGGCTTTCACTGCAGCAAAGGCTCAAGGCTTGCTCTGCTGAAGGTTAAATCGAGTTTGACATTTAAACCCAGCCCAGACCATCTCAGAACCTCCTCTGCTTTTTGTTAGAGATGAACGGGACAGGCAGAGCCACTTTGGAATTGCTGAACATTGAGCAGGTTAAGAAGGGGTTGGATCATTTGATGCCCCTCTCTCCAACTGGATCCCCACAAACCACCCCAGATTTTCCCCGGAACATCACATCCCACCCTGGGAATGTGCTCTGCTGTCACAAGGCTGGGACACCATTCCCTGATCCACAGGGAGGAACCATGTGGCCATCCCCAGCTCCAGGCCAAACCCCACTGGTTTATCCCAGCACAAGTCTGGAAACTGTTGGAGATGGAATTCCTGGCTCTGGAGCCACATTCTGGGGCTGTTCTGCTGCCACATTCCCAGAGCAGCACAGGGGGATTGTCATGGTTGGAACAGACAGGTGTCTGCTAAGGAGGGCACGAACTTCCTGTGAAATGGAGAATGCAAACCCTCTCCCTTCAAATTATTATGATTTTGAAATTAATGGGCTCTTAAGTAAAGATGTGGGAATGGGAATAACAGTTCTTTACCAGGAAAATTAAAAATACAAATGCAATAGTACAAAAAAAGAAAAAAAACCACTGCCAGAGTCAGAGCAGGAGCTGACCCCTGTGTGTCAGGGTGGTGGCACAGTCCCATCCCATGGTGGTGGCACAGCCCCATCCCATGGTGGTGGCACAGCCCCATCCATGGGGGCTCAGCCCTCCTGCAGTGCCAGCTGTGCTTCTGCTGCAGCAGGGATCCTGCACAAGGGGGGAGTTTTCCTCTGCAGCTCCAGGGCTGCTGCAGATGGGCCTGGGC
>JAXCLO010000004.1:1550299-1566450 GCA_035583995.1 Arremon aurantiirostris | reverse complement strand
TCAGGGATTCTGCAGCCCCTGCCCAGCTCCCTCAGGGATTCTGCAGCCCCTGCCCAGCTCCCTCAGCCTCTCCTGGTTCTCCAGACCCTTCCCCAGCTCCTTTCCCTTCCCTGGACACACTCCAGCCCCTCCATGTCTTTGTCCTGAGGGGCCCAAATTGTCCCCAGGACAGGGGGACTGGGACAGGCACTGCCCTGCTCCTGCTGCCACAGCTCTGCTGCAGCTAAAAACCTTTTCCAGTGAAGTTAAAAAGCTGAACAATCAAACCTTTCTTTTCTTTCCCCTCATATTGGATTTCTTGTGCACCTGGGCACAGGGAAATGCCCTTTGCTCTGTGGAATATTTCTGTGTGGGTCACCAGTGAGCAATTCCACATGTTGGATGGCTGAGGATTTGTGCTGAAGGCAAAGCACTGGCAGTTCTGGGGCAAATTGCTGCTGGTTTCGCTAACAGGGCTGTGTTTGCTGTCACCAACTCCCCTGAGCTGAGGAACTGGGCTCCTGTTTGGTTTTTCTATTAATTTCCTTAGACTAATGCAAAGTATTAGATCTTCAAGCATCCTCTCCTAATGCAAATTTGCAGCCTCATAAACACCTTCTGCAAGGAAAATAATCAGTGGCTGCAGCTTTGCTCCAACTCCCAAGTGCTTCTGATTATTGGCTTAATATTTTTTTTTGGACTGGTGTTGCTCAGAGTGAAAAGAAGCAAAAGCCAGGAAGCAGAAGCACAGGGTTGCTGCTGGAAGGCAGGAGCTCCTCATGGATGGCAGGGAGCTGGCACAGAGGGGTCAGCCGAGTCCTGAACAGAATCCTGGAATGGTTTGGGATGGAAAGGACCTTAAAGCTCATCCAGTGCCACCCCTGCCATGGGCAGGGACACCTCCCACTGTCCCAGGGTGCTCCAAACCCCATCCAACCTGGCCTTGAACACTTCTAATTTCTCTGGGCAGCCTGTGCCAGGGCCTGCCCACCCTCACAGGAACAATTCCCAATTCCCTCCTGCAAATGCCCCAACTTGGGATGGATGTTTGGAAATGGATGAGGGGAAGTTCAAAGAGAGACCTGAGCTGAACCTCACAGGACACAAAACACCACGAGTTATAAAACCAGATTCCAAGAAAGGCATCTACCCAGAGCTGCTTCTGTCTCTTCCTTTTTAAGTTGCTGCAAGTGCTCTCAAGATGAGAACCAGGCAGAATTTTGAAGAAGCCAATTTATTTGGGTTTTTGCTGTGGCATTCAATTCTGCTTTCTTAGCAGCTGGCTGAGCATTGAAAGAAGAGGTTCTAGGAAATAAGATGCAAAAGTAACAGCAAGGATAGTTGTTATGAAAGGAAAAAACCCTTTCTGTGCTGTTCTGTGGTGTTTATGATCTAGATAAGATAGAAAAGAGCTTTTAAAGGGTTGGAGCAGGGACTTGCTTGTGCTCTGTGCTTCCTCAGGCAGAGCAACCACCAAGAAAAAGCCTCTGAAAGAAACTGCAAGCAGTGAAATTGAGATTTCTTGAGCTGTTTTACACTTGGAAACATAATGTCTTGTGCTCTGGTGATTCCTTGTCTCTGAGTCAGAAGAGAGACATCTCCATGTCACTGGCACGGGGACAAAGGCCTGGCCTGACAATGTTGGCCTGTGTTCCCCCCTCGCTGCCTTTTCAAACGGGGAGGTTCTGTTTAATGGCTCCTTTGTTTGCTTGGTGTGTTTTGGACACTTGAACGATGGGGTGTTGGCAGGAGTTTTGTCTTTTCTCAGTTGTTTTGACAGGGGGGAGAAACACAGAGAATGTCCCTCAACTCCAAAGACAGATTTTACGCTCCGGCCTGGTGGCTCGCTGTCAGGCCTCACTGAAGATGAGTTTCATGAGGGGAAATTTTTAACAAATTAAACAAATCTAGCAAGCACTGGGTGGTAATCCCCCCCTCCCCTCTCAATATTACTATTCTGCTAAAAAAACACAGAGTAAAACCCCCTCTTTGTGGAAATCCTCCACGTTTTTGGTGCAAGCTGCACTCCTCAGTTTCCGTTTCTCAAGCAAAAGCAGAAAGAGCAAACCTTAATTCTTCAACTTTCCATGAAGTTTGCATTTAAGCAGCCTCAAATGAACCTTTGGATGAAAAGCCTTGGGCTCACACAATGTTAGTTCTGGAGTTTTATCCCAGCAAAACAAAAAAGAGGTTCTTGAGTTCTCTACCCCAAAGTTTTCTGCCAGAGGTGCTGAGTGCTTCCCACAGAAGGTCAGGGACTCTTTGTTGTCCAACAGAAACACAGAATTATGGACTTGCTCAGGTTGGAAAAGCCTTCTTAGACCATCTTTTAAATGGTCTTTTAAATCCTTCTAGGGATGTCTCCTGCCAGGGCTGGACAACAGTTTTGGGGAAGAAATTTTCCCAATATCCAACTTAAACCTCCCCTGTTCTGAGGAATTTTCCATCTCCTCCATGCAAAAGGCCTGGATGGGGCAGTACCAGTGAACTGGAAACTGCAGTAAACTGCTGGAGAGCTGCAGTAAAAAAACCCCAAACAACAACCTCATAAGCAACAACTCCCTGCTCAGCTGAATAAATTATTGAAGATATCTTAGTGCTGGGGATGATTCTGTGCCTCATGATTGTCTACTTAGGAGAGAAATATTCTGGTTTTACCCTTTAGATGAGGGCCTGGAGTGACAGGAGAAGGGGGAATATCTGGAAAATCCCAGAGGGAAGGGTTGGATGGATATTGGGAAGGAATTCCTGGCTGGGAGGGTGAGCAGGCCCTGGCACAGGGTGCCCAGAGCAGCTGTGGCTGCCCCTGGATCCCTGGCAGTGTCCCAGAATGGGCTTTGGAGCAGCCTGGGACAGTGGAAGTGTCAGGATGAGGGAAATCTGGGCTTGGGGGTCTCAGTACTGGTTTTATCAAATGAGCAGAGACTCTTCTGCTCTGCACATGCTTTGCTGCTTATTTTTATGGAATAACACTTTAAGTGTGCTCAGCCTCATAGGGAACCTAACTCTACCAGGAATCTGGGACAGTGGAGGAGGAGACAGATGGGACTGGTAGCAAAAAATTAGGTAAAAAATAATCCGTGTTTGGGGTCTGTGTGAGACTTAGGAAATTCCCAAGTAATTTCTGCAGGTTTTCCCTGTGAATGCCCCTTTATCACTGTTTTAGTTGCCTCTGCTGGTGGTGATTTCTCTCCCAAACCATCACCCAGTGATTCTGACACTTGGGCTGTGTCCGATTCAAGACAGGATGCAAGTGCCCATAACAGCATTGATGGTTTAGTCTTGGCTTAAATGTGGTAAAGCTCAGCTGTCCAGATGAAGGATATGCTGGAAGGAAGGTATCAGGATGTGATTTTGTGCCCTTAAAACACAGTTAGAACCACAGAATCACAGGTGGTTTGGGTTGGAGGGATTTTGAAGCCCATCTCAATCCAAGCCCACATTCCACCACCCCAGGGTGTTCCAAGCCCAGCTGGCAGGTGAAGCCCTCAGATCTCCAATATTGATTTTGATAATATCTCAGCTATTGATTATCACTGGGTGCAGAGGAGCCACTGCCCAGAGATTTGCTTTTAGGAGCTCCAGCCACCCTCCCCTGGGCAGGGAAGGTGAAATTCCTCTTTGCAATCCTCTGCAAGATGGACTGTGGGCAACAGCAGGAGCTGGGGATGCTGAGGGTACCCAGGGACGTGGAGTCTCTGCTCTGCACCCAACACCCCTCCAGCCATGGGAAACCCTTCAAAGGATGCTCCAACCCTGCTGTAGCAGGGATTTCTGCTGCAGGGCTGCTCCTCCTGCCCTGCAGACCCTCCCAGGAGTGGGAACCATGTCAGAGTGATGCTGGAGTTGTGGCAGCCTGGCTTTGCTCCCTGCAGGCTGGTGGGAAAGCACGTCCCACACGAGGCAGCCTTTGCTGGGAGAGCTGCCTGGGGGAGGAACGTGAGCTCTGCTGCCTGCTGGGGGGGAGAGGCACAAAAAGCAGCTTTTTTTTTTGCTGAGTGTTCCTTAAAAACAATCCAGGCTTTGTTGCTGAAGCCACAACAACAGTGGCTTGACTCCTTTCAGTGCAGGGAACTTTAAAAGGGCCATATCTGCCCAGGCACAGGACAGCCTCCACCTTTATCTTAGGGGATAAAAGAAGCAAAAACCCCTTCTGTCCCCCAGAAAATACCTTGTGGGGAGGGAGAAGGCTGCAACAAGCAGAAAAAAATATCTAAAATGGGGAATTTGGGACACAAACACAGGAACAAACAAAATTTTTCCCATTGTAGTGCCAGGTTCTTGTGGTACCATTGGAAGAGAATTCAGAGGAGATTTAAAACTCCCAAACCTCTTTTTTTGGGAAGGTGGGAGATGAAGCTTTAATGCTTTTCAATGTGGAATGAGATGGTCTTTCAGATCCCAAAGCATTCTGTGATTCCATGATGAGGAACAGGGAATATTTAGATCCTTCCTCACTTCACCTCTAACAAAAGCACAGGCAGCAGCTCCCTGAGCAAAAATAACCCCCCTCGTTTGACACTGAAGATATTGTTACACAAAATCTGGGCAGCCTGAGGGAAACCTGCTTCCTTTCCCATGGCTTCATGTCTGCTTTCTGTCTGCCCTTTCCAGGCAGAAAGGGTCTGTTCACTCCTGCTAAGTGACCTGGGAAAGGCAGCACTTCTCTGCTGAGCCTCAATTTCCAGGCATCCTCCTTGCACCTCCCCTCTCCGAGGCTCAGAGTTGCTTCATCAGCACAAATCGCCAGACTGACAGAGTCTGAAATGCCTGCTCAATGTCGGCTGGCTCCCCCTGGGCTCTCAGGAGAGCTGGAATTCCGCCCTGTGCTTGGGGGGGTTCTGGGGGGGCTGCTCAGGGACCTCCCCAGGCAGACAGGACCTCCAGCAGTGCAGATTTTGCAGGGAAAGATTCCAAATCTGCAATTCCAGCAGCAGCACCTCCCTCAGGTGTGACCCTCTGCTGCTGGTCACTCTGGGGCACCTCTGGCTGCAGGTGACAAAATGTCCCCATCGCTCCAGGCCACACCTGTCCCACTCTCCCATTTCTGCCTCCAAAGCCCCACATTGAAAGCAGGGTTGGTCTGAATGTGTTTGGTTGTTGAGAATAAGCACAAACACTGCTTGTGGCACTGCAGGGGATTGGGAGGGGGTGTTTCCCTTCTGGATTTGTGGTTTATTTCCCTTTCTCTGGATAAGAATGAGTTTCCTGGCCTGGCTAATCCAGACATTGATGGTTTTGCCACCCTCAGCTACTCCAGTACTGAGCACATCCCTCTGAACTGCCCTGGTTCTCTTCCAAAGCTCTCTCTGCCTTGGGAGGAGAAGTTCTCCTGCACATCCATCTCCTGATCCTCTGTAAAATCAGCACTTGAGTGCTTTAATTAGGATTTCCACAGTGTCCAGCTCCCATCCTGTCCAACAGCAGGCTGGTGCTGTCAGCAGGGGCTCCCTCAGCTGAACTCTCACTGCTGAGGGTGCAGGAGGGTTCCCACCTGACACATTTCAGTTTTGGAAGGAGGTTGTTGCTCTATTTGGTATTTCCTTATCACTCTCTACAGCTCCTGAAAGGTGCCTGTGCTCAGCTGGGGCAGGGCTCTTTCTCCAGCAGCACTGACACAACCAGAGGACACAGCCTCAAACTGCACCAAGGGGAATTTAGGTTGGATGTTAGGAAGAAGTTTTTTATAGGAAGAGTGACAAAGTTCTGGAATGGTGTTTAAAAAAAGCCTGGATGTGGCACTTGGTACCATGGGATAATTGAGGTGTTGGGGCTGGGTTGGACTTGACGATCTTGAAGGTCTCTTCCAGCTCAGTGATTCTGGGATTCTGGGACTGGTGACTGCTGGAGGTTTATTCTGAACACAGACTAGTCCAACCTGGCATTGGGCACTGCCAGGGATCCAGGGGCAGCCACAGCTGCTCTGGGAATTCTATTCCAGGGCCTGCCCACCCTGCCAGGGAACAATTCCTCCCCAATATCCCATCCACCCCAGCCCTGTGGCAGTGGGAGCCATTTCTTGCTCAGCCATCCTTTCTGATTCTCTGCTTTAGGGGACACAGGAAACCTGGAATTGATTCCTGCTGCTTCTCCTGGAAATACAGTGAAAGTATCCTTCTCTCTCTTTCTCCTCTCCACTTTTGAAATCTTCAGATTGATTTCTAAAGATTTTAAGTTTTCCATTCTCTCGAGCCTTCTGTTGCTCTCCTGCAGCATTTCCAGCTGTAAGAATTTGCCCAGTGCTGTTGAACCTCTGATCCTTTGTCCCCTTTTCCCTGTTCCAAGCTGCCACTTTTCTGCCTTGCTTTCCTTTAAAAGCTGACCTGCAGAACTAAAAGCCCCTTTTGAACATCTCCTCCTTCCAGTCCTGGCTCTCCCAGCACAGAATAACATGAAAACAAACTTTCTGAGGGGAGATCAAACACAGATTCCATGCTTGGAAGCCAACAAGCTTCTTTGATTTTTTCTTTTCTCTCTTTTATTTTTTTTTTTAAATCATGCTCACAGGAAGTTTGGCAAAAGAAATATTCCTGTGCCTTGAGGAGCCATCTTGTGTTCTAAAACAGAGTGTAGAGGAGAGGTGGCCTCTAATTTTACCAGTTTAGGACCTGGTAAAATTAGAGCAGCATCACCTTCCCAACGGAATCTCCAGGTTCAGGATTTATGGGTGGCTCACCATGGGTGAGGCTGCCTGAGAGTGGAGGGTGCTTTTGCAATTAAATTATGATTTTATCATGGAATTGTAGGACAGTTTGGGTTGGATAGCCTTCAGTCAGCTGGCTCCTCAGGGATTCTCCATTCCCTTCCCAGCTCCTCAGGGATTCTCCATTCCCTTCCCAGCTCCTCAGGGATTCTCCAGCCCCTCCCCAGAGCCCAGCACAGGGGGACAATCCCTTCCCTGCTCCTGCTGCCACCCAATTCTGCCACAGCCCAGGTGCCATTGGCCTCTTGGCTGGTGCTCAGATCACCCAGCTCAAGCCCCAGTTTAGATCTTTTGCCCTGTGCTGAGATTGAACGCTGTGCTGGGAGCTCTGAGCCCAGCAGGCAGGAAGGAGCCATCTCTCACCCCTTGGAGGAGGAAAACCACTTTTCCTCATGCCTGACACTCAGCAGCTCATGGGAACCTGCTTGGTGTGGACAGAGCAGAGGGGTTGTTGGGGTTTGTTCCAAACCAGTGATGTTGGCTTTGGGTTTGTTGTGTTGTAATTTTTTGTTTTGTTGTGCTATAGTTTTTGGCTTTGTTCTGTTGTAATTTTTGGTTTTGTTGTAACTTTTGGTTTTGCTGTGTTGAAGGTGCCTCGTCACCAGACATGGAGTCCAGCTACGGGGGAGGCCTGCTGGACATGGTGAAGGGAGGAGCAGGGAGGCTCTTCAGCAACCTGAAGGACAACCTGAAGGACACCCTGAAGGACACCTCCTCCAAGGTCATGCAGTCTGTGGCCAGGTACAGTGCACCTGGAGCAGGAAAAACCAGGAGCTGCTGCTCCCGCTGAACGAGCACAGCACAGCTCACAGGGATTGAGGAAAGGGGAAAATCCCAAAAAATTTCTTTGGTTCTGTCTCAGAATTGGGGTTTGGCCTCAAGGAAAACCCAGGTAAAACAATGTGAGCTCATAGTGAGCATCAGCACCCTGAAATCTGGGAAATGCCAGTGAAAGTGGAGCACCTGCTCTCCAGCTCCTGGAGGATTCCCTGTGGGATCTTTCCAGTGAAACACCACCTGAATATTTATTTTGTCACTGGCGTTGATGCCTCTCTCTGCTGTGCTGGCTGATGTTCCCATCCCTAAATCCACCTTGGAATGGAAGACAGGCTGAGGTGACTTTGCTTTGGGGACTCGCCTGGTGTTGTCCCCTTCCATGGAATTGGGGGCTACAAGAAATTAAGGAAATTTAATGCAAGACCCCAGAGGGTATGAGGGATCTGCAAACTGCTGGAGATTTCTCTTGGAAACTGGCACTAAAAATTAATGACAAAAGGGAAAAGGGACCTTTCTTGCAGGTTTTGTATCCAGTTAATTGCGTGTGGAGAGGGGGAGGCTGGGTCACTGTCTGCGTCTCAAGAATTAATTTTAACATGAATTTTCCTTGTGCGATACGTAGATTTTTTTTCTGGGCAAACACTCCTAACGTGCTGCTGAAGTGCCTAAATTCTGTGCCCTGCTTTGTCTCTTAGTTACACCAAGGGAGAGCTGGATATTTCCTACATTACCTCAAGGATCATAGGTAAGCACTGGGGAGAAACACAACACCCAGAACTCCAAAGCCCAGAATTGCAGGCACCCCACTGATGCTGGCCTCTCCTTGCCTTGGCAGTGATGTCCTTTCCTGCTGAGGGCGTGGAGCTGGGATTCAGGAACCACATTGAGGACGTCAGGACGTTCCTGGACTCCAGGCACCCCGACCACTACACCGTGTTCAACTTGTCACCCAAATATTATCGCAGTGCCAAGTTCCACAACAGGGTGAGTGCCTTCCACGGGGGCAAATTCCCCAGGGAAAGGGGCAGCAGCTCCTCTTGGACCCACAGTTTGAGGGGATTTAGGAGCTAGAGGTGTTTTTAAGCTGCTGGGGTGGCTTTGGGAGTTTTAGCTAGGATGAAAGAGCTGGAAAGTTCAGGGATAATGCTCATGTGAGGAGCCTGGGAGAGTGAATGGCATTGCATGGAGTGGCTGCAGAGAAATAAAGATAAACCAGAGTTTATGCTGATCCTACAGAGTGTTGGAGACGCTGCAGGGAAAGAATAAAATGAAAAGCCTTTGGAAGAAATTACCAATAGAACCAATAGAAGGAGGGAGATGATTTTCTTGCAGTTGGGCTTTAATCAAGCAGGCAAAGCTCAGGATGCAAAGGGGATCTGAGGGGCATTTTGGCTCTTGTGACTTTAAAAAGCCACCTGCACGGCCTGGCCCAGTTTCCCTCTCCAAAACCAGAGCAGCATCAGGGAGCACTGCGAGGCTCTGCTTCATTAATGGCTTTTAGAGGAAATCTCTATGAAATGCTGCTGCTGAAATGCAAGATTAGATTTAATCTTTCTGAAAACTTCCTGTTCTTTCCCTCTCCCACAAGGGAGTGCTGTGTTTCGGTGTTGTGCTCTGTTTTTTTTTTTTAATTTCTAACTTTTTGGTGCCTTCAACCCAAAAGGCAGGCTTAACTCTCAGTCAGGGTAAATGAACCTAATCTAAGGCTAATTTAGTTTTAATTTGAGGTGTAGCTGAATTTGCCTTCAGTAATTCTGATTGCCAGAAACCACTCACTGACACTTAAAGCAAATTTCTCTGTGGCCATCAGTAACCAGACTTCAAACATGAGTAAATGAACAGGGAAGACTAATTAAGAGATATTAAAAGCTCAGAATCTTCAGTCTTGATTGATTTTGGTGCACCACTGATGCTGTTTGTGGGTGGAGAAAAATTTATCTACTTCTGAAAGCCCAGCATTAAAGATCTATTGCTTTGTGAGCTGGCCATAATTCCTGAATCCCTGGAATTATCTCCTACCCTGCCCAACACTTTAACAAGAGACTTTTAACACCACTCCCAAAGGACAGCTCGGTGCTTTGGAACCATTGCTTTGACTCACATAGGAAGAAAACAAAATTACCTTTTATTAAAATACTGTGGTTTCAGTTTATGGGCTGGGAAGTCCTGATTCCAAGTATTTTTCATTAGAAAGAAGTGTGAACAATACAATACATGAAATAATTACCAGGCTGAGCTTTGTATAAAAAACACTAAAGGGCTCTTCAAGGAGGTGAAACCTCAGTGAGTTTCCTGCTGGGATGAGGATGTCAGTTGAGCTGCACTGAGATACACACTGGTTCTTTGACAGGAAAAGCTTTTCACTCCCTGCTTTCTTTAAAGCTTTCTGCTCCTAAGATCTAAGTGGGTCCCTGTGCTGTGTGGTGGCACAGGAGGGAGATAATTCCAGGGATTCCAGGAGGGAGGTGAATTCCTCTCCTGCTGGGCCATTTCCCTGCCCAGCTGTGGCTGAGTGGGTCAGCAAGCCCCAGGTGCCCAGCCTGCCGAGGAGGAGAGGGCACTGGGAGGGTGCTGAGCCCCTGGGAAAGGTTCTCCCCAAACCTGGAAGGGTCCAAGGACAGAGCTGGGAGCACCCTGGGATAGTAGGAGGCAGCAGGCTGTGAACGAGATGATCTTTAAGGTCCCTTCCATCCACCCAGAGTGTGACTCTGAGCAGAGACCTGGCTGTGCTCTGTTGTCCCCTCTGTGTCCCCAAGAGGAGAGGAGAGCAGTCTCAAACCACAGAACCCAAATCTGGCATGAACCAAACCCAAACCTCACAGCCCCTCGTGGGTCACGTCCCTGCTGCTAAAACCAAACAAGTGCTGAGTGCTGATTCCCAGAGCTGGAGAATCCCAGCTGCTTTTCCCCAAGGTTGTCTGTGCTGAGTGCTGGTGAGGTTCTGTTTGATAGAAACACCAAGCACACATTTAATTTCCTAATTGTGAACCATCAGGCAGATGTGTAATTAGAGGCAGTGTAAATATGTAATTATGGACTGGTGGGAAATGTGTGTTATTTACTAGAGAAGTGATAATGGCTTTTCCAGATGCTTGGCAGGGAGGTCTGCTCTGAGGACTGTCAGTGGAAGGGTCACTGTAGGAATTCTAACAGGGAAAATCAAGGATGTACAATAGAAGGAATGAAAGAAACTCTGGAGACAGGAGAAGGTGAGAGGGTAAATTGGGAATGGTCACTCCCTGCTCTCCAGACTTTGAGCACTGCTTGATCTGTTCAGTGGCTTCTACAACACAAAGCCACATCTGGATATTCTGGAGGCCAAAACTTTCACAAATCTAAAAAGCAATCAGATAAATATCCAACTTGCTGTGAGACAAAAACTGAATTTGCCAGCTTGGCCTGGCCCTGCATCCCATGGGAGCCTCTGGGATCCTTGCTGGACACAGCACAGCCTGGCAGGGCTCTGGTTGGAGTCTGGGTGCCTGTTTCTGCTCCAAGATGTTGTGCAGGTGTCAAACAGAGCCTGCAGTGCAAGTTCTATAAAACCTGGAGCATTTCCTTCCTCTGAGAGATGAAACAGTTCTGGGGATCATGTGGCTGTTTAAGAACATCTGGGCACATCATCTCCTTCCTTCCCCGTTCCCATTGAGCAGCAGCCAAATGTCAGCTGAGAGAGAGAGAGAGAACCAATTCTTCAGCTGAGGACAAGCCACAGGACATTCCTCCCTTAAATTTCTTCTGGCCAGAAATGCCTTTTAAAAAAGGGATATTTCAATTAAAACCAGATGAAAGGGAGATGTCAGTTTAGGGCTATTTGATGTGCTGCTTGGGACTGCAAGGACTGACTCAGAAGCAGCACACTGAGGAATAGGAACCAGACAGACTTTAAGATTTGTGGGGTTTCAGCTCTAAGGAGCCATTCATTTTTCTGGCTCATACATTAACATACTTAGATAGGATTTAGTTTTTTTGAACAGAACCTTCCCTTTCATCAGTTTAATATCTGTCACACAGGGCTTGGAGATCCTGTGCCAGAGAAGGATTCAGAACAACAGATGCTCAGTGCCCTGTGCAAATCAGAGCAGTTTTCAGGGACACGTTGTACAAAGGCTTTAGAAATCGAGGCGAGACTGGAGCATTCTGGAAGAGCCCTCCAGATAATCTGATGTGAAATGTAAATTTTGAAAAATGTGCAGTCAGGAGCAACACATCAGCCCAATGTCATTGCACTGAGAAAGCTTTTTTGTCTGCCTCCTCATAACCCATGGGAGGCACAGCACAGAGTCACGCACGAGGAGAGCTGGAGTAGGATTCCAGCACATAACTCCGGGTTGTAAAGGACAAGTAGGTGTCTTGGCAGGGAGAACGAGCAGAGCAGGGCTTGTTTGGTGCTCCCACAGAGCTGTTTGTGTGCTGCTGCCATCCCTGCAGGTGTCTGAGTGCAGCTGGCCCGTCCGGCAGGCGCCCAGCCTGCACAACCTCTACGCTGTCTGCAAGAACATGCACAACTGGCTGCAGCAGAACCCCAAAAACGTCTGTGTCATCCACTGCATGGTGAGTGCACCCACAGCAGCCAGCACAGCTGGGGACTGCCAGCCCACACTGCTCCTGGAGAGTCTGCAGGCTGGGGACAGCATGGGGACAGCTCCTGAAACAGGAGGGAGCGGATGGGATGGGATGGGATGGGATGGGATGGGATGGGATGGGATGGGATGGGATTGACCCAGAGTAAAGGACATCATCACCCAAAGCTCAGCTGGAAGGGAATCACTGAATGAGAAGCAGGAATGCAAAGCAAGAAAGGTC
Source organism: Arremon aurantiirostris (assembly GCA_035583995.1). Classification (NCBI taxonomy): domain Eukaryota; kingdom Metazoa; phylum Chordata; class Aves; order Passeriformes; family Passerellidae; genus Arremon; species Arremon aurantiirostris. The sequence goes on along the minus strand of JAXCLO010000004.1, from coordinate 1,554,185 downwards.
AAAATCATTCTCTAGGAGAAAGGTTTGAATTTCACCCAAGAGCTGCCAGCTTGCTGTGACTTGGCCAGGGTGCCCAGAGCATCTGTGGCTGCCCCTGGATCCCTGGCAGTGCCCAAGGCCAGGCTAGACAGGGCTTGGAGCAGCCTGGAACAGTGGAAAATGTCCCTGCCCGTAGCAGGGGTGGCACTGGATGGGCTTTAAGATTCCTCCCAACACAGACCATTCTGTGATTCTGTGATTTGCGCTTCAATCTAAGTAGTCACAGGAGAAAATGCAGCCTTTGGACTGAAGGGGGCTGGAAACTGGGCAGAAACCACAGAGCTGGGAATCCTGTGGAGCTGTGAAATGGAGACTGTTGAAGTCTTCTGCCACAGGAGAGGTCAGGCCTGGCTGAAGGAAGCCCCCAGAGGGATTACTCAGCACTGGGCAGGGCTGCACTGTGTGAGGGTGGTGTGATCCTGGCTCACTCCTAATTTACTCCATGCAACCTTTCCCGTTGACAGCAATGCCCCAAAGCAGAGTTCTGCTTTGCTCCTGGAGCCCAAATTAAACCAGGAGGCTGTCAGCCCTGATCAGCACAAACTGGGAGGAGTGGAGGAAATGACTGATCCCAAACTGCACAGAGCTCCCATGGGAGCCTGGCATTTCTGCCTCTCACAGCACAGCCAGAGATGTCAATTCCCTTCAAACAGAGAAGGATGCACTTGATGCCTCCAATCCTGGAAATCCAACTCAAAAATCCAATTCCTTTCCTGTCCTTTGAGCAATGGATATCAGGATAGTGTGTTAAAGGACAGGCAGTCCTTTCCAACACTTTCTAACAAGGCTGCAGAAACTCACTTAGTTTATATGAACCTGAGAGATCTTGCCAGAAACAACTGGCAGGGGCTAAACTTGGAACAAAGCAAACAGCCTGTTCATGTCAGCAGGTTCTTGGGGTCTGGATCAGCTCCAGTACAGAAAATCCTACAGAAAATGGCTGGAATGCCTAAAGGGGGCCTGAAAAATACAATTACAAGGAGCAAGAGTGGTGACACCTTGAGGAGTTGTGGATTCCCCATCCCTGGAAGTGTTCAAAGGGGTTTGGAGCAACTAGGGATAGTGCAAGGAACCCAGGGCACTGGGAATGCATTGATTTTCTCCTGCTCTTCCTACATTTTTGATTATCAATGTGACTTAGCAAACTTTCCCCCATAATCACATTAAAAAGCCCCATCAGGAGCAATCAGAGCTGTGAAGGTGTTTGGGTGAGGGAGCCTGGGGCTGGATTTTTTGTTTGTTTATCCTTTTCCAGGATAAATTTCTGTTAGAGGACTGCCTGCAGCTGTAGGATGGGTGCACTCTGACCCCTGTGGTCACTTCCAGGCCTATGTTTGAAATAATTACAGAATTACAGCTGGGGAGCAGCCACGAAACACCAACATTTGCAGCCAAAATCTTCTTGTGGGCTTTCCAAACAAGTGTAAACCACCCTCAGCTTTGGCTGCTCCCTGGATTTTATCTCAGCTTTGTTCACTGAAGTCCTGGGTGTTGAACAAATGACACAGAACTCAAAATTGCTCATCACCTTGTGGTCTCAATCCTAGGTTTTCTGGATAAATCATATTTTGTGATTTCAGGAGGCGTGGGGAGCTGGAATTTAAAGGATCTCTCTGGTACTCACAGTTTTTCCTCTCTGCCCCTTTCCTTGCCAGGACGGCCGTGCAGCCTCAGCAGTTCTGGTCAGTGCAATGTTCTGTTTCTGTCACCTCTTCTCTCACCCTGGCCCTGCTGTGCAGCTGCTGAACACAAAGAGACCTGGAATTGTACTGTGGCCATCTCACAGGAGGTACAGTACCCTGGCTCAGCACTGTGAGCTCCATCCCCCTGCTCAAAGCTGCCCAAAGACCTGGCAGGTGTGCTTTGGCCCCTGGCTCAGCCAGGTGTCCAGATCCCAGTGTTCCTCAGAGATGAGCAGGGAGCAGGTCTGGAAGAGCTTGCCCAGAGCAGCTGTGGGATTTGGGATTTCTTTCCTTGGAGATCCCCAGTGGGGTCTCACCCCCAGCACAAAACCAAGTTCTGAGACAGAGCTGTGAAGCTGCTCTTGCTCTGAGGAGGTGACATTCAGATCTCCCAACCTGAATTATTCCTTTATTTGAGATGTTTCTGCTCACTGCTGAAGGTCCTTCCAACCCAACCACTCCATGCTGAACCTGTGGTTGACAGGGCCCTGGAGAATCCCTCTCCTGTGCCAGCAGCATCCTTAGAGAAACAGCACTGCCAGTGCAGGCCCTGTGCCAGCAGCATTCTTAGAGAAACAGCAGTGCCAGTGCAGGCTCTGTGCCAGCTGCATCCCTGCAGAAACAGCACTGCCAGTGCAGGCTCTGTGCCAGCTGCACCTCACAGAATCAGCAGTGCCAGTGCAGGCTCTGTGCCAGCTGCATCCCTGCAGAAACAGCACTGCCAGTGCAGGTTCTGTGCCAGCTGCATCCCTGCAGAAACAGCAGTGCCAGTGCAGGCTCTGTGCCAGCTGCATCCTTAGAGGAACAGCAGTGCCAGTGCAGGTTCTGTGCCAGCTGCATCCTCACAGGAACAACACTGCCAGTGCAGGCTCTGTGCCAGCTGCAGGGATGTTGAAGCTCATGGAGACTCCAGTCCTGGGCCTCCAAAAGAATGGCACTGCCGCTGGGTTTCGAGGCAGATTTTGAGCATGAAATGAAAGAAGTGGAGGTTTCAGCCCTGGTTTTCTCTGCCTGCAGGTACATAGGGTACATTTGTGACCTAATAGCAGACAAACCTGTCATCCCCCACTGCAAACCCCTCACGATCAAGTCAGTCACCCTGAGCCCCGTCCCCTGCTTCAACAAGCAGCGCAACGGCTGCCGGCCCTTCTGCGACATCCTGAGCGGGGAGACCAGGATCCTCACCACCTCCCAGGAGTACGAGAGGATGAAGTGAGTGCTGGGCCCTGCCTCCCTCAGGAGTGGGTGCAGCCCGTTCCACCTGGCTGGGGATGGCTGAGCTGCAGTCACTGCCTGGCTGCTGATCAATGGAGATATTCACTGAGAGTTAGTGCCTGGGTGAAATAAATGGCCAGGGGGAGCCTGAGGTTGGCATGAGTGGGATAACTGCTTGGACATCAGATCTGAACCTGGCAGGGGTGGGATAACTGCTCAGACATCAGGATCTGAGCCTGGCAGGGGTGGGATAACCACAGACATCAGGATCTGAGCCTGGCAGGGGTGGGATAACTGCTCAGACATCAGGATCTGAGCCTGGCAGGAGTGGGACAACTGCACAGACATCAGGATCTGAGGTTGTCAGGAATGGGATCACCACAGACATCAGGATCTGAGCCTGGCAGGGGTGCGACAACCACAGATATCAGGATCTGAGGTTGTCAGGAATGGAATAAATGCACAGATATCAGGATCTGAGGTTGTCAGGAATGGGATCACCACAGACATCGGGATCTGAGGTTTGCAGGATTGGGATAACTGCTCAGATGTCAGGATCTGAGGTTGGCAGGAATGGGACACCTTCCTAGAGATCATCCAGTGCTCTGTTGGTCCCCCTGTGGAATATTTTTGTTCTATCCAAGCAAAGCATTGAATGCTCCTCCTTGCTTGCCTGAGGGAGGTGAGAACTTTGATGTGGTGGGAGGGAGCTTAACCCTGGCTTTCCTGCTGTTCCCCTGCAAGAGAATACCGTGTGCAGGAAGGGAAGGTGCTGATCCCACTGGGAGCCACTGTCCATGGAGATGTTGTTGTCTCTGTCTACCACATGAGATCCACCATCGGGGGACGCCTCCAAGCCAAAGTAGGGGCTGCTTTCCTCTTCTCTTCTCTTCTCTTCTCTTCTCTTCTCTTCTCTTCTCTTCTCTTCTCTTCTCTTCTCTTCTCTTCTC
>JAXCLO010000004.1:1502931-1519219 GCA_035583995.1 Arremon aurantiirostris | reverse complement strand
GCCCAGCTCCTCAGGGATTCTGCAGCCCCTGCCCAGCTCCTCAGGGATTCTGCAGCCCCTGCCCAGCTCCCTCAGCCTCTCCTGGGGCTCCAGACCCTCCCCAGCTCCTTCCCGGCTACCCCGTGTGAGGGTCCCGGTGTTTCAAACCCTTCCCAGCTCCTTCCCGGCTACCCCGTGTGAGGGGCCGGGGCGGGCGTGGCGCTGGGCCGGGGCGGGGCGGCGGAAGGGTCGGGGCTGAGGGGAACCGGGGGAAGCTGAGGGGAACCGGGGGAAGTTGAGGGGAACCGGGGAAAGCTGAGGACGGAGGGATCGAGTCTGAAGGGAGCCGAGGGAGGCTGAGGGGGTCCGGGCCGGGTTGAGGGGAGCCGGGCTGAGGGAAACGCGGCTGAGAGGAGCGCCCGTCCCGGGCTCGCCGTCGGAGCAGCGCCGTGGCAGCGTCTCTTCAGCCGGCAGTCGGAGCCCCGAGAGCAAGGAGTAGCAGGTTGGTGAATTTACTTTTTATCCCTTTCTTTATCTCTAATTTCCTGAACCATCCCCCTGAACACAGCCGGCAGCCTGTTCCACACCCCGCTCGCAGATCCAGGCGGTTTCAGCCCTTTCCCTCCTTCTATTTTCCGAGATTCAGTGTCAGAAACAAAACAAAAATAAATCTGGGTGAATGCGGGCTGTGAGTCCCCGATGCTGCAGGAGCTGGGATAGAAGAGAACTTCAGAAAGTTAATGAGTGGTACAGCATTTATAAATGTATTTTATAATGAACACACGTAGAGCCCTTACCTTCCAAGCGTGCCCATAAGGGCACCTTTAAGTGCCAAGGAATCCCAGGAGCTCTGCTCGTAAGGAAGGACGGATCCACAGCATGAATGAGGAGCGGTTTCACTACAAACAAGAGAAATTCCACGGTCTGGAGAAACTCTGAAGAGTTCGGGACGTTTTGCTGTCGAGTCCTGGGGGAGAGGCTCCACCAGCAGGTTTAGAGTCGGATTTGTAACTGTGCTTCTGCCCAGCCTGGGCTGCCTTTATTAAAGCTTTAATATTAGCAAAGTTATTCAGTGTGGGTCCTACTCATTTCTATTCTGTGTGCACCACTTTCTCAGAACTCTTTTTTAAGAATGGTTATCCATGTACTCAATGGCAAATGGAATTCCATGCTCAGACCGACAGGACTGGAAAGCCCTTGGCACCTTAAAGAACAGGGCAGAAGATGCTGTGCATAGATATCATTGCTAAAAACATTTTTATGCTTTCTAGAGATGTTTAATATTTAAAACCAGCTGTAGTGCAGTGCTTGCAGAAATCAGGGATGGTTTGTATGGGTTTCCATGCCCAGTGCAGGTGTTTGTGGGTCCTGCTCATTTCAGGTTGTGCTGAACTTGTTTCCCATGCTGATAAGCCAGGGAATTCTAGGACTTCTCACCTATCCTGTAAATAAAAATGATCTTATTTCATTGCTCTCCTCCTTGCCTGTCATATCTGTTGTGTTTTGGTTTTAATCCCAACTCTTGGTGCTGAGTTATTCTGTGGTTCATATGGAGAGGAATATAGTATTTACATAAGAAATCAGAAAATTTCTCGTACCCAGCAGCAGCAGCAAAGTCAGTGGTTCCAGAATAATTTAAGATTTATTTGTTCAAAAGGACCCAAATTCCTTCCCTTTGTATGGACACTTCCCCAGCCTCAAATAAACCAATTTGTCCTGGCTGTGTTCATTTATTCTCTCCAGGACAGAGCTTACAAGTTGTAATAATTCTCTTTATTTAACTTCCTGTTCCCTGTAAATGTTCCTGTAAAACTTGTACTCTTTCTTACAGTGGAGTAAGGAATTCTGGCAAGTTCACTGTTCTCACTGGAAAAGGTTTTGGGGAATCCTGTCTGTTCCAGCAGTGCATTTATCCTGCCCTGGCATTTATCTCTTTTTGCCCCAAGTTTACACAAGGAAGGCTGAACTTTGAACGGACAAGGGGCTGGTTCTGTGGCCATGCAGCTTTCAGGGCTCTTTGGTCATGTTCAGCCCTGGGTTTGGTCAGGAATGTCGTTGGGAAAACACCTCTGTAAAGCCAGCCTAGATCCATGTGACAGGAGGTCCCAGGCTGGGCTGAAAAGTGGCTTTGCCTTCTGCTCCAAGTATGAAATCAGTGCTGACACCAGAATCTCTGATTGCTCTGTCTGGCCATTTTCATGTCAGAATCCCAAAATCATTAAGGCTGGAAAAGCCCTCCAAGACCATCAAGTCCAGCCTTGTCCCCAGCCCTGAGTTCCTTGGACACCTCCAGGGATGGGGACTCCAAACCTCCCTGGGCAGCCCCTTCCCATCCTGACCACCCTTTCCATGAAGAAATTATCCCTTAAGTTTTCCCCCTTCCATCAGGAAATTAAAAAAAACCTTTATCTTCACTAAACTACATAGAAATTATGATTTTCCTTCTGTATGAGGTTCTGGGGCTCTGTGTTTATTTTCTTCTCAGTGTAAATGGGTATTTCATGGGGGAAACTCTAACACCCAGGGCCTGTGGATAACTTTATAAATTTTGGAAATGGATGTCCAGTTGTCTTGGAAGTGATCTCTGCCAGTTTGCTGCTGGGAAGTGCTTGAAGGATGGACAGGGATTTTTGTTGCACATGGAAAAGAGGAACATGGGCAGTTTCTCTAATAGTGTGAATAATGTACATTTGTGTCAAATAAACTCTTTTAAATGGTACTTTTTGCTTCTGAAATTAGGGAAAATCCAACTAATTTCAGTTATTTGGAAATAATTCCTTATCTGTATCTTTGTGAAATGACCTGATGGCTCCATAATTCCCCTGGCCCTCATGGCTCTCTATAAATAAACTCTTTAGAAATAAAGTAATGGAAAAGGAGCAGGTGAGATGGGCACCTACCAGCTGTGCTGAGAGCCAAATTGTCCCCTGAAACTGGGAAAGTCTGAGATTCCCTCTTTAATAGCTGAAAATGGAGCTGGAAAAGCCCAGTGGGTGGGGAGGGAAGTGGATGGGATTGGCTGACCCTGCAGAGCAGAGTGCTGGGGAAATTCAGCTCCGCTGGATTGGAGGGCGAGCAGGCAGGGAACAGGGCCTGGGAACTGTGACATCCCTGGGCAGCTGCCTGTGCTGCAGGTAGATGTGGAATACAGAAATAAATCTATTTTCCAGGACATGCAGCCCCAAAGTGCATTACATAACCTTGGCACTGGCTCCCTTGGCTCCAGGGATGTTCTCAAGGAAGCTGTCCTCAGAAATATTCCAGGAATGGAACCCTTTGGAGGGATTCCCTAACTCGAGTTTCTCACCCTGGCATTCGCTGCCTGACTTGAGCTGTGGGTTTTACTCAGCACTCAGCTCCTGACTGCAAGAGCAGCCAAACTCTCCTCTGTGGAGCTTTAACTATAAAAGTATATTTTGATTTTAGCAGAATTTATGTAACTATTGGATGAAAATTAAAAAAGGACAAAGTATCTGAAATGAAGGAACAATAATGAAATTTGCTGTAAGGTTTAGTGAAGTCTTCACTATTGGAAAGGGTGAGTGCTTCTGTGTCTGCTGCACTTGGAAAATTCTGATTTTTCCTCCCTTTCTGGCCTGTTCTTCCTTTCCTGGTGTAGAGAGCAGTGACTGTCCCCATCCCAGAGTGTTGGAATTAGATGATTTTTAAATTACTTTTCAAACCATTGTGGTTTTCTATGATTCTGCTTACAAAGGAGTGAGCACCAAATGAACTGAAATGCACTGAAATTAAATAATAGACTGATAATTATAAATCCTCCATTAATTTTCTGTGTGTTTTTCAGGTCAGCTCTACAAAACAAGATGTGTTGGCAAATCATCCCAACCATGTTTGTGCTGATGGGTAAGCCACTAAAAAATATCCCAAACCCCAGTTTGGGGTGACTTTTCAGATCAGGAAACATTGTTAACAAATACATGTGGAGTCAGGACACATCCAAATAAATGCCCTAACAGATTTGATGAGATAAAAGCTTGTGGGGAGTTTGTTTTGTTGCCCTGCAGTGCAAGGAGAGCTCCTCTGCTGCCATTCCTGCCCCCTTGGTTACCACAGGGCTGCCAAAGGGAGCTCAGCTCACTCCAAATACTGCATTAATAAACTGGGAAATGCCTCTGACAATATTGGCATCTGCTCTGCAAGGACAGCTGGTATTTGCCTTCCTTGGTAATTTTTTTGATTAAAATAAGGACTATTTAAAGGGTTTTGATGGTGGTGCTTAGGGAGAAAGCAGACCCTGTCATCCAGTGGAGTTATTTGGAAAATTTGTGTCATCTTTACAAAACATGAATCAAAAAGATGAATAAATCATTACATTTAGATACCTTTTATATACATAAACACCTTTTTATCTTGCTTTCTATACTTTTATCCACTCAGTATCAAATACTGCATTGCTGAAATTCTTTTAAGTACCTTTTGTGATCTGAACATATTGAGCAGCTTTAACTGGAAAACCTGGATGCTCCAGGGAGATTTCCTGGCATTTCAGGGCAGTTTGTCACCATCTGATGGCCCTGCTGCTCTGGGGACAGAACTGCAGGTCAGGCCTTCCTCTGGGTCATTTTAACCTCATTCTTTCTGTTTCTGGAGAAAGGGGCTGAGCACATTTGTGACTTTATGAGATCTAATTAATCCCTTGAGATGATCTGTGATACACGAGGGGGACGTTCCTTAGAAAAAGAGATGAGCTGGGGACAGTGCTGCTGCTCTGTCCTGCTCTGTGTCACTTTTTTGTCCTTTTGTAATCATGGATTATGGCCTGAGAGTTGGTTTGCTGCACTCCTCCTGCTGGAGGCTAATGAAGCTGGGATTTACAGAGGCACAAACTCTGGTTAGTGGGGGAGCAGGGAACAGCAGAGCCCTGCAGGAGCCTGGCAGCACAAAGTCTGTGTGGAGGGAAAGCAAAACCCTCTGCAGAATAAAACTCTGCATCTCCTGGTTTTAACAGCTTTTTTTAGAGTCCTCATTTCATGTTTTGGTATTATTTAACTCATGCTCTGTGCTAGAGAATGATGAACTTCTATTAATCAAACAGTGCCAGAGATATCCTGGCATTTCTTATTTTGGCTGTGGCAGGGCATAGAGCATCAATTCATTTCTATTTAATGAACTGCTTCAAATTTCTGCCCTTCCTGAGCAGAACACAAAGTGCACCCCTGCCCCTGTGCCTTGCTGTAAGCAGAGCTTTAATCTTTAAATTCAGAGTGTTTTACAGTGTTTTCCCTGCTCATCCCTCTCTCAGCCATTGTGAGCACAATTCAAGCTATGACATCCACAAATGTGCTCAGAGTGGTTTTATTTTAAGTCTTAGGGGAAAAAAAAATTATCATTTTCCTGCCTCTCACTTCCCAGATAATGCCCTGGGGTTGTGCAGTGGCACCCACAGTAATATTGTCCTTTTTTATTTCACAGTTACAGTGGGACTGTGTTTCATATTTACAACAGGATTATATTTATATTGGAATGGAGCTGCTTTAAAAGAGCTGGGGGGGATCTGTTCCAGCACTGCATGGGGAGATGAGACTCACACCCAGCTTAGGATTCACTGCAGTTTTGGTTAATAAAATCCAATTTTTCCCAAAGAGATGCTTCACCTGCAATCTTGGCCTTGGCTTTTTCAAGAGATTGAGAAAACAGAAGTTTAGGTGCAGTGAGGGTGGGGTAAAATCTGGAATCTGTGACACCATTCAGAGAGGATATTTTTATTAATTTTGTCTTTGCCTGAGGGAACAACCCCCGTAAACAACCTGATTGTTACCTATTTCTGTATCACATCAACCACTCCCTTTTACTTGTTCAAAAAGATGAACTTTTCCTTTTATTTCCAATCCTTTCCCCTTTATATCTGCAGACTTCCTTCAGATGGCAGCTGCCCATTGCATGGTCCACCCAGTTCCTGCCAGGAATTTCACACTGCCCTGTGTGCTGCTGAATGAGACCTTTTTGAGCCCTTTCTCAGCTGGGAGCTGGTCTGGTTTGGGGAGAGAAGTTGGAGCACCCAAAATCAAGCATTTCATGAATGAAGAAAATTTTCTGTGTTGCCTTTGGAGTGCCAGCAACATTGATTGTTCATTGTACAGAGCAAGCATGCAGGCAAGGAAGTTTATTCCTTCAGAAATAAATCTCTCTGCTCCTCAGAAAATAGGTGGGTTTAGCACTCAAGGGCACAAGAAGTTAATTATTCCAAAAATATTTTGAGTTTTTTGTTATTTGGGAGGAGAGGGTGGGTTGGATTACTGGGGATTCACTTTTATTCTGGGCAGGCAACACAGTGTGATAAAATCCTTACTCAGTGTGGTAAAATCCTTCCTCAGTGTGGTAAAATCCTTCCTCAGTGTGGCAAAATCCTTACTCAGAGAGGTAAAATCCTTCCTCAGAGAGGTAAAATCCTTTCTCAGAGAGGTAAAATTCTTCCTCAGACAGGTAAAATCCTTCCTCAGACAGGTAAAATCCTTTCTCAGACAGGTAAAATCCTTCCTCAAGAGGTAAAATCCTTCCTCAGAATGTAGTGGAATTGTACAGCACAGTTTCAAAAGGGAAAAAAAAAGTTGGCTTTCTTTCCAGGGGAATTGTGAATAAAATATGGAGCACTGCATAAGAGGACATAAACCCAGATCTTCAAAGGAGTTTAGACACTGAGAGGAATATTTTAAATATTTTTGGTGGATGTGGGCTTTAAACTCCATCAGCAGGCAGGGGAGATGGAGAGCAAATGGCATCACTTCTACATGAATTATGAGGCTTTCAATAATAAATGTACAGTAAATGTCTGTACATGGATTAGGATTTTTTTCCCAAGGATTTTTTCCTCCTCCTGTCTCTGAGGAACACGGAGCTGGCATCCTGCTGCCAGGAATCTCCTTGACCTCACTGGGTAGAATTTCATTCCACAAATCCCCAGCTGGGGCTGTGCCACTTCCCAGGACACAGCAACCCCCATCAGTTTCATTTTTCTTCACCCTGCAGCCTTGTCCCTGAATCCAGGTAAAAAATATTCCTTCTTTAATCATGACAGTGCAGAACCACGTGGATTGTGAGCCTTGGAAGTGTTTAAGGTGCCCAACTCAAATTATTCATAAATATTTTCCCATCTGTGGTGCAGCCTAACTTTCAGGAATATCTGTTCCTTGTCCTCTGTTTGTGAGTGACTTCCATCCAGGTATTTTATTTTGTTTTAATGCAGTTCAGAAATGAGTGATCCCTTTCTTTTGTCCAGACTGGAGCTGGAACATGGAATGTTGGATTAGGGGCAGGCTGGACCTGTTGGTTTGTAACCTGCAGCTTTTGAAGCTGGACCTGAGGGCTGACCTGAAGGTGAATCTTTTATACTCTGGGTGAGTACAGGATTTACTGTGAAAGCCCTCTGCAAGACTGAAAGCATTTCCTAAAACATCAACATTCCAGCTGCCAGCATGGTGGGAGCTTTAGCTCTGCAGATTTTACTTTGTCCTATCCAAAAGTAATCCTGAATAAGATGGAAAGTTTGTGGTTATTTGAATGAAAAGTGGTTGGAATGGAAAATCCCTCTTCTCTGTCCTTCCCATGTTTCTTAAAATCTGTTAATGAAATCAGCATTGACTTCTTAAAGTATCTTTGTTGTTAGAATTTCTTAATTTCAATGTCTTCGTTCTGTTTTTTATTTGTTTGTTTTTTTACCATAATATTGTCTCTCTTGAAGTAACTGTGGTACTTTACATGTGATCCAGTGGCAAATGCTGCTCTCATCTCATTGGCACTGTGGTGAATATTCCCTGGAATGCTGAGAGATGGAATCCTCCTGCCTGTGGGGTGGGCAGTTCTGGTACACATTGGTTACAAAAAGATCTGTTTGATACCATGAAACCACCCTGGTTTTTCTGGGTTATTGATAGGTTTGAAGAGGCACACAGAGACTTCATTTCCTGATGAAACAGGATAAACTGAAATAGTTGAATTAGCTGAATTTCTAGAGGACATCCTGAGCAGCCAGATCTCATTTGGCACAAATCACCCCTGTAGTCAGAGCAGAACCTAAATGTATTATTTAGGAATAAATATGGTTGTTGAGCTGACACAATATTAAATCCCATTTTGGTGAGGTGGGTTCCCATTTCCAGTGCTCCTCATGGCTGTGACTCCTGCAATTCCATTCCATGGGTGTTGGTGGGGGCAGCAGCTCTGCCTTTGCTCTGCTCCATCCAGGCTCAGCTGCACAGGAGAAGCTTTGCCAGTGATCCCAGAGCAGAAATCTCTATTTTGAATTGTTTTGGGATGCCACCAGCCTGCAGCCCCAGCTGGGCTGAAGAGGCTCCTTGTGTCAGGGAGGGAATTCAGTGAGCTCCGTGCAGTTTAGGAGAGCAGGCCCTGTGGGCTCAGCAGGGTCTCTGTTGGATTCCTCTTTGCTGCAAAGATGAGAAGCAAAGCCAAACCTTGGAGAACTCACTTCCCTCCCCACATTCCATATTAATATTTTCCTTTTAGGGTCCCTGTGTTCTGGGGGAGCAGCAAGCACAAGCATTTCAGCCTTTGGGAAGGTGACAGCTTTCCCTCTTGGCTCTCTGATACCTTAGCATTTTATTCCTGAGCCAAAATACCTTGAAAACATTCCCAGTTTTAAAAATATGCATTCCTGGCATGTGTTTCTCCCTGGGAGTCTGGAGATCCAGCCAGGATTCTCACATGCAGGGCACTGCACAAAAATAATGATACAGGAGAATCTACAACAGGAAAGCTTGGGTCTCTCACAGCTTTTTCTTTTTCTTTTTTTTTCTTTTGTTTTTTTCCCAGCATTAGAAAAGTCTCCTCATTTTTACCACATCCACAGTTTTCCTGCTTGGAAATAGCAGGAGTGGGAATGTTCTGTTCTGCCCATGGCAGTGCCCTGTGAGAGGCTCAACTGAGGGAGAGGATGGGGCATTGAAAAGGTTGTTTCAAAAGAATAGAAAAGGTTATTCCAAAGCTTCCTTAGACTAATGGGTTAATTGTCTACCAAACATCTTTCCAGCTGTCTGATCCCAGGAATGCTGTAAAGCCCAGGTTAATTCCATGAGCTGGAATCTTTAGCCTCAGGGATCCCCTTGGTTTCATTTTGAGCACTGATTATCATTTGCCCTTTGAGCTCATGAGCCTGCATTCATATTTGGACTTATTTGAAGAACCTGGGAGGCTCTCCTCCAGCTCTGGGCCTAAATTCCCATGTTTTTTAAGGATAAATCATTCAATCAGTTGTGCATTGAGCCTCTCCAGCCAGAGAAAACCAACCTCTCATTAGAGATTGATGAGCTCAGCAGCCCTCAGATCTGCTGCAGTTTCATGGGGCAGTTTCTTCAAATAAGGATTTTTCTAGAGCTACCATTGGTCAAAAACAGTGGGAAATATTTATGGAAAAAACCCTGGAAGCCCCAGAGAGCTTTGCTCCATCCTTTCCCAGTCAAGGCAGTGCTTGGAAAGGAACAATGTGACAGCAGAGTTACAATGGTGACCCTATTTCACAGCCACCTGGGTGGGATGGACCTTTCCTGAAAATTCAGGTGATTTGCCCTGAAAGGAGTTTTACTTTTTCTTTGCAATTGCAAGAACAGGATTGAAATTCAGCCAGGACATTTTGCAGCATCTCATTGAAAGTTTCCAAGTTCCCCACAGGGCCACAGATGAATTTAGCAGGAGAAGCATCACCTTCTGAAGGGGGTTGAATATAAATATAAAACATTTAGGATTTCCTGCATGTTTCTTTTCCAAGGTGTTGATTAAAAGAACTCTCTGTAACAGGATTTGGGTGGAGGAGCTGACCTCTCCTCAGCTTGTGAGGGTTAATAAGTCAGGAGAGGAGGTTTTAGCATTTTTCTCCCTTTACACTTTTTTTTGGTGCAAACAAGTTCATTTGAATGGTTAAAAATTGAAATAATTATTAGGAATGATGAAGGGCTGGTGTGGTGGTAACCTCTTTCCAGATAGATCAGATCAAAGACGTGGTTTGAAGAAAGAAATATGTTTTCATGGATTGATTGTGGCTTTTGGAGACCGATAAAATCTGAGAGCAACAGGAGAAGGCAGAGAAGCTTCAAAGCAAATTCTGCAAAGTTTTTGAAAGGAAATTCAGGAGAAAACAGTGGAGCCACATCTAGAAAAACCAAATTATTCCAAGTAATTTCAGAGCCCTGTGTCTGCCAGATACCATCAGCATAATTCTTCGAGTTCTGGTGAGAATTATTGTAGGAATGTCAGGATGGACTGTCTGGAGCATTAATAAATGTAAACCATACCTTGACATGGACCTGCCTGGGGCTGTTCCTGCAGAGGAGCTGGGAGGGCAGGGCTGCCCAAATTCCGTGGTTTTCCAGCCTCAGAGGATCCCAAGATGCAGAAAGGATCAGTGAGGGATGAGGGAGTGGGGCTGGGATGGTCCAGGAGTGGCTCCCTGCAGTCCCAGCCTGAGCTCTTCCCATCCTCCATAATTCTCCTCAGTTTTTTGATCTTTTCCTCTCTAAGCAGGGCAGGATATGGAAATGGAACTGGTGAATCATGGCCAGTTCCCTGTGCTCTGCTCTCAGATAAATGGAGCAGATAACAAATGGACTAAACCCAAAAAACAAAGCAGCAGATCTCGTCCTTCCCTCTCCTCCAATGCAGAGATCTCTGCCCTGCCTGAATCCAAGTGTTCCAGTGACTCATGCCAGCTATAAAACCATTGGAAAAATGTACGGAAAGGCTCTTATTCCATGAATTTCCATTTCTTTCTCTGAATTAGTAAAACAAAACCCTTACTGGACAGAAATAATTCCAAAATCACTTCAGAACAATTCCAAACAGGAGCTTTTTATTTTTTGTTGGGTAAGGATGAAACGTGAAAAGTGGGAAAGAATCCGAGGTGATTGAGCTGTCAGGGTTTGTCTTGGCTTTGCTGCTGGGAGAAATTTGGCCACAAATTATTGGCACTATTAAATTCCCAGCCTTGGGGAGGCTTTAGTCACTGGATACCTGCAGAATTCCATAAATGTGGGGTTCTGGAAGAGCCTGAAGAGCAGAGATGAGAATGAGGAATGCTTTGGGAACTGCTGCTTCTGAAGATTCAGATGGGATATTGGGAATTAGGAATTGTTCCCTGGGAGGGTGGGGAGGCCCTGGAATGGATTTTCCAGAGAAGCTGTGGCTGTCCTGGATCCCTGGAAGTGCCCAAGGATGGGTTTGGAGCAGCCTGGGACAGTGGAAAAGGTCCCTGTCCTTGGCAGGGGCTGGGATTTAAGGTCCCTCCCAACCCAAACCATCCCATGGTTATAATATTCCCTACAATGCTCAATTGTAGCAGGAGCTGGTGGGAATATTAAATTGTTTTGGCATTATTTCAGTGCCCCACGAATGGGAATTAGGAATTCATCTCTTTTGGGATGGCAGGGAGCTGCCATGGGAAGGTAAAGCAACACTAAAAAGATGTGAGAATGTGCGTGCCTGAAAAGATCCGAGAATTCTCTAACGGAATTGTGTTCATTACTTGAAAACCATTTAAAAAGGGAGAAGCAGCAAAGTTATTTTTTTCATTAATTAATTTAATTTTTTGATCAATAAACCATATCCAGATGGGCACACCTATTGAGATACAGAAAATGGTTTTGTTTCCTGGTTTGTTTCCCCCCTGCAGGTCGGAGCTGTCCCTGGGGGCTGCATCCACGAGCTCCCTGCAGGGCACAGTGAGGGTGGCTCCGTGTGACTGCAGGGACCAGGCCAGCTGCCAGTGCCTGCTGGGCACCCCGAGCCTCAACCACACCTACCTGCTGTGGCTGGAGATGGTGGCAGGGGACACAGCCCTGGGGTCACCCCTGATGGCCCTGCAGCCCTCGGACATCGGTGAGCACGGCTGAACCCCTGGCCATGGAGCTCTGAGCCAAGGGGCTGAGCTGGGAATGCAGCTGAGAGAGGGAAAATGATGGGTTTGAATTGAGAGCTTCCATCAAGGGTTGGGTTAGAAGTGTAGTTAGCAAAGGTCATACATTGGGATTGGAGCTCAACAAGGAAATGAATTGATGCCAGGTGGGATAACTGGGACAAGGGTGGGAATGACAGGTGAGGTATGAAGTACTGAAAGAGTGCAGGAGCCATAAATACAACTGAATTCTAAGAATGAGAGGAGGTTTGGACTGGGACCAGCAGGCCAAGGAGCCCTGCCAGCTTGACATGGGTGGAGAATTCACCATGAGGAAGAGGTCTTACTTCCTCTTCAAAGGAAGAGTCAGAACTTACTGTTCTGAAATGGGTCAGAACCCATTTCTTTGGGTCAGAACCCATTTCTTTGGGTCAGAACCCATTTCTTTGTGTCAGGACCCATTTCTTTGGGCCAGGACCCATTTCTTTGGGTCAGAACCCATTTCTTTGGGTCAGGACCCATTTCTTTGGGTCAGAACCCATTTCTTTGTGTTCTGACCCATCTCAGAGCCCACCGACCCAATTAAAGAGGACAATTGCACAGCCCTAATGCACATCCAACTAATTAAAACACAAAGTGAGAGGGTTAATGATTATGTAACTGGTGTCCTGGAAACCATCCTGGAAACCATCTGAATATGCAAAACCTTTTTGGATAAATAGAGAGTAGGAGTTTGTGACTTTTTACACGTGTCGTTGGGAGGTTACTCCCCAGGTGTCCAGTGCTGTAATAAATACATCCTCTTTTCAGCACTGTAATAAATGTACCCTCTTTTCAGCATAAATGTACCCTCTTTTCAACTTTAATTAGTAGAAGAGTCATCTGTCCATGCTTCACAACAGCAGCAGGATGGCTCTGCTGGGAAAGGGGCACAGACAGGGCAGGAAAAGCTCCCTAATCCCTGTCTGGGCTCCAGTGCAAACCACACAGAGCACAGCCCAAGCACTCAAATATTGGTTATTTCTCATGTTTTCATTTCCAATCAGAACCTCTCTGTGCACAAGACTGGCCCAGTGGTGGAGCTTGTTGCTGAGGGCTTCAATTAAATTCAAAAAGCTGTTCCCACAGTTGCTTAGCAAGAAATCCCACCCATTTTCCCAAGCAGCTCTCTGATCCTGATGTTTTTTCCTCACCCATGCAACCCCAAGCTGGAAAACATTCCTGTGTGTTTGATCAAGCTCAAACTCTCCTGACATGATGAATTTGAGATGTGTTGCTATCCAACGTGCCCAGTTATTGCAGATTTGGGCAGATTTCATAAAGGCAAAGGAGCTGTCAGCTGCAGGGGAAAAAAATTAAAGTTTTATGAACATCTTATTAACTTAAAAATTTAGGAACTTTATGAAGTTCCTCCTAACTGATGTGCTCTGCAGACAGAACCAGTTAAAATCTCTGGGTGGGTTGGTTTGGAAGATGAGGGGTGGCATTTTTCATCCTGCTGGTTTGAAATGATGCTGCAGGAAAAAATTAAAAATTCAGGCTGGAGTCTGCCAGTATTTAAAAATGACACAATGAGTTAGCTCTGCTTAGTGAAGCATGTTTTTAAAATGCACAATATTAATATATGTTCTGCCAAGATTTAGCTCAATTAAAACTATTTTGAA
Organism: Arremon aurantiirostris; assembly: GCA_035583995.1. Taxonomy (NCBI): domain Eukaryota; kingdom Metazoa; phylum Chordata; class Aves; order Passeriformes; family Passerellidae; genus Arremon; species Arremon aurantiirostris. The sequence continues at coordinate 1,505,719 of JAXCLO010000004.1, read as the reverse complement.
TGTAGAACTCTTGAGTGCTTGTGCCACGTGGATTTTATTTGCTGAGAGGGGAGCAGGTGGCATCAGAACCATCATTATCTGTGGGATCTGATTCAGGGAAACGTGATGGCAAAGCCACTGACTTTTATTTGCTTCCTCCCCAATCACTCCCTGCTGGCCTTCCTGAAGTTAATTGCTTTGAGATGGTCTAGAAGTAGAAATTAAATAAAATTTGACTTGGTGTGGTAGATCTATACTGAAAATAATAAGAGAATTTTGATATAAATAAATAAAATCTGACTTGGTTGATGGATTTATACTGAAAATAATTGGAGATATTTGCTGTAACTGAGTGACATTCCAGTAATGCAGTTAAATGGGACCCTTGGAGAGCTGCACCCCAGAGCAGATGGGATTTGAGGGGAACACTTGCCCACTGCCCAGGATTTTTGGGAATGTTTTCCCTTCAGCTTCTGCAGGGTTTTACTCTTCCATGGGCAAAACTTGGCTGGGAATGAGGACAGGGCCAGCCAAGGTCTGAGTACCAGGGAGAAGCAGGGCCTTGGCTCCTTGGCATTGTCCAAGGAATGGAATCCTGGGCATTTCCCACCCAGAGCTCCCTTCATCCCCGTGGGAATGTCCAGACTCTCCATTTTCACTCTCCTGGACACCTCCTTTCCCAGCCACCAGCCCTGTGGAAGGATGGGAATGTTTAGGAGATCCCAGTGTACACCATAAAGAACAAATTGATTTTCTCAGCATTCCCATCCCTCTCCTCCTCATTCCCTCTTCCCAGCAAGGCAGGTAAGCCAGGGCTTGGCTACTGGGAAAAGTTGTGGCCAGAGGGAAGAAATTCCTGCAGGTTTGAGGGAAATGGGAGGTCAAACAGCATTTCTTGATGACTGCAGCAGCACCAGGGTGACTTTTCCAGGGATGTTACACAAGCCATGCAGTAGAGCAGCTCTTGGAAACTGAGTTTAGGAGAACTGAGTTTAAGTCTGAGTGGTGACTCAGTAAAACCCAGCCCCCTGGGTGAGGCTGGGGCTAACTCGTGGATGAATTTGTGTGCAGTGAAGCCTGAGGCCCCCGTGAGGCTGCGCCTGGAGCTGGCTGAGAGGGGCCAGGTGAGGCTCTGCTGGTCCAGCCCTGCCCCGCTGCCCTTCCCTCTGCAGCACCAAGTGAGGATCTCTGCTCCCCCGGGCCACCACGGGGACAGCCAGGTGAGGCACCGTGCCTTCTTCGGGGGCTGGGCATTCCTGAATCCCGGCATTGCCAAACCCGGCATTGCCACCGCTCCCCTGGGCCTTGGGCTGGGAGGGGGGCTCTGCTGCTGGAGCTGGGCTTAGCACGCTGCTTCTCCCTGGAAAAGCTGGGCTTAGCACGCTGCTTCTCCCTGGAAAAGCTGGGCTTAGCTCGCTGCTGTTTCCTGAAGAAGCTGGGCTTAGCTCACTGCCTTCTCCTGGAGCAGCTGGGTTTAGCATGTTGCTTTTCCCTGGAAAAGCTGGGTCTAGCAGGCTGCTGTTTCCTGCAGAAGCTGGGCTTAGCTCTCTGCTTCTCCCTGGAAAAGCTGGATTTTACATCTGTCCCCACCAAGAGAAGCCCCATCTCCTGCTGGCTCTCACAAACAAACTCCCATTTTTCTCCTTGGGTGAAATCCTGGATTTTGTGAAGTCTAAATCCATTTTCTTTCAGCATTCTATATGTTCCCTAGCTCATCTGTGTTTAATATTTATAAGTTTTATTATAAATAGGTTTTTTTCTCTTCCTACCATGCAAGTGGCTCTGGAATAACAAGCAGCTGTTAATTAGCAACCCTATAATGAAACAACTCATTTTCCACAGAGTTATACAACTTCCAGCAGTCTCAAATTGACAGTAAATTTAAAGAAGAAAGATTTTTTAACCCAGCTTGCTACCTAAAAACATAGAAAAGTATGGAATATAAGGATGTTATCTCATGTCTCTTAAGGAACAAATTTATTTGCTCAGCACTCCCACCCTTAAAAACTGAGTGGAAAGAGAAGGCATGAAAGGGAATTCAGGGAACTCTGACTCCATACAATTTATTTATGTTCCTTCTGTCTCTTTTCCTGTTTCTTTTTACAACAATAATGGGTTTGGACAATCCAGCAGATGCTTCAGGTTGCCCTGGAAAGCTCCATGGCCATGGACAATGCCCTGCTGGACTCTCCATCCTCAGTGCAAGTGAGGAGCAGGAATCTCCGTGCTCCAGGCTTCTGGAGTGAGTGGAGCTCACCCTACAACCTCAGTTTGGGAGGTAGGACACCTGCAGGCTTGGGGATAAAGCTGATTTTCCAGCTGGTTTGTGGGTTTCGTGTTGGAAATGGAGTTGGGATGAGAAATCCTGTGGGAGCCTTTCCTGCCTGAGGCTCAGCTCTCCCCTGTGCCAGGCTGGCACTACGGATCCTGGAGAGCACACCTGTGGGGCTGGCACTCCCTGCCCACACCCACACAAAGCTCTTTTCCTCAGAGCTTTCCCATTTCCAGTTCCAGCTGGCAGCCCTGAACCTCCCCTCAGTTCAGGATTTTTCTCCTGGTGCTTTCTCTCACTTCTGGTTTTGCTTTTGTAGCTGAACTGAAGGCCCAGAGCAAAATCAAATGTACTTTTTATACAGTCCAGCCTGGTTTGTAATGCTGAACCTTGTGCAAAACTGACTTTCTGCTTATTAACATAATACACAATAGATAGTATAATATAATATAATATAATGTAATGTAATATAATATAGTATAATATAATATAATATAATATAATATAATATAATATAATATAATATAATATAATATA
>JAXCLO010000004.1:1484771-1495272 GCA_035583995.1 Arremon aurantiirostris | reverse complement strand
TTCTTTTAGTATAGTTTTAATGTAATATATATCATAAAATAATGAATCAGCCTTCTGAAACATGGAGTCAGATCCTCGTCTCTTCCCTCATCCTCGGGCCCCAGTAAACACTCTCACAGAGCTGCCTAAACACCCCTTTGTGCTCAGTAAACACTCTCACAGAGCTGCCTAAACACCCCTTTGCCCTCACTGAGGCTGTTTTCCCTCTCCCAGCTGTATGAAGTGCCCGAGCCTGCAGGCAGCTGGGCAGTGATCCCGGTGCAGCAGCCCTGTGTGCAGTACGTGGTGCAGGTGCGCTGCAGGGAGCTGCAGGGATCCGGCTACTGGAGCGACTGGAGCAGAGCAGCCCAGAGCCTCGTCCAGGACATCAGAGGTCTGTGCTCCAGGGATGTCCCCAGGGCTGGCACGTGCCACGCTCAGCTGTGACTGTCCCTCCCAAATTGGTGTTTTGCAGCTCCCTTGCAAGGCCCGGAATTCTGGAGGATCGTTTCTGAGGATCCAGCCAGGAAGCAGAGGAATGTCACACTCCTGTGGAAGGTGGGAGCAGCTGCATTTGGGGCTTTCCTTGTGATCCTAAAACCAGGTGGGATTGCCAGGTGGGGAGTCTGACAGGCACATGAGGCTTGTGGGAATCAGGATTTGCCTTTTTCTGTGCTCCTGACAATTGCTTGGCTCATCCTAGAGGCAAGAGGTGAATTCTGGTGGGAAATCTGGGATAAAATGGGAGATGGTTTTGCCTTCTTTGCCTTAAAATGCTAATGCAGGACAGGAAAAAATTCCTCAGTGCCCATTCCTGTTTGCTCATGTGCTGCTCTGGGGTTTGAACCCTGAAAAATGTGTAAAACAGGGAATTGTTGTGGGAATCTGTAAGTTTGGCTCTCCTTGTCCTTCACTTCCCTTTGCTGGGAAGAGAGGGAATGAGAGTCAGCTCTCAGAGAGGGAAATGAAGCCTTTAAAAGGACTCCAGTCCTTGGCTAAAAAACAGGAGCCAGGACCATTCTGGGTCCTGTTTTATTATTTATATTTTATTATTGGGTCCCATTTCCTTTAAATTGGAGCTGCCCAAACAACCTTTGCTCTGGGAATCAGGACAGAATTCAGGAATTAATGCCCATGAATTAATTGCTGCAGCCCCTGATGCAGAATGACTCGTTGTGCAGCGTGAGCAGGTACATCATAAAGCACCAGAGCCCAGGGAGCCCCCCCTGGGAGGAGTTTGTGGATCATGGCACCAGTTGGACTTTCCCATGGATGGAGCCCACCCACACCGTCACCATCTTGGCCATGAATTCACTTGGAATCTCTGCAATTAATTCAAATTTAACTCTGTCCCAGCAAATGAGCACAGGTAAGAGCAGCAAGGAATGGGATGTGGGAAATGCCAGGAATCCTGGTGATGCTCTTGGGGAAAGCTTTCTTTGGGATAAAATTCTTTCTATTGGAATAAGGAATGTTTTATGGGGATACATTCAGCACCAACTGAGCTGTTAGAAAACTCAGATTTCCTTCATGAAATTCCTGTGATTTTTAGGTTGGGAAAAAAGTTGTCACACTTCACTAATTAAATATAAAGTAATTAATCAAAGAAAAAGAAAATCCTGCTGGAGAACTGATCTTTCATATCCTTTGTTTTGGGAACACCCAACGTTCCTGCTGGGGAATGTTTTGTTGTCTCCACAATGAGATGTGGTCGTGTTTTGGGCTGCCAGGGTACAGAGCCCTCAGACTTCCTGAGCAGCAATTCCTGCTCCACTTCCTGAGCAGAAATTCCCAGATTTGGCTGCCCTCTGCTAATTTATTCCCAAGAATTCAGGAGTTTTTAATTTTTGGTTGAGGATAATTAAGGAATTGCAGGTGAGAATTGGGATATTCGATGGGTGTAAGAAACTTGATCTGTTTGTGCTTGGGACTGCTTTAGTGTAACCCACATTTTTGGTGGCTTGAAGAAAAAACCTCTCTGCTGATGTGGCTTTATTATACAAAAGAACAATTAAAGTGATAAATGACACTTCAGCAGTTCATGGGATGTGGATCCCAGGTGCTTTCCTTGTTTCCCCAGTGGATGCTGTGCAGTCCCTGAGTGCTTACCTGGTGAACAGCACCTGTGTGGTTGTGGTTTGGAGTCTCTCCCCCCAAATCCCTGGGATAAAGTCCTTTGTGATTGAGTGGAGGAACCTGAACAAAGAGGAGCAGATGAAATGGCTGCGAGTTCCTCCAAACCTCAGGAAATATTTCATTTATGGTGAGTGTGTGCTTGAAAATATAATTTGTGCTGTTAATTGGTGCGGAACAGAAAAATGTGGAATTTCTGAGCTCTGAGCGCTTTTTTCTCTTCTGTGTTTCTAATCACTTTTATTGACCAATAAACCAAATTGTGATGCTCGTTAGAGGATTGCCTGTTGCATTAATAATCAGTTTAAGCTCTGGAGTGAGTTCATTTTGTGGCACTACAATAAAATTAGTTCTGGAATACTGAACACACCAGCTAATTATTCAAATGAATATCTGCATTTCCTTTGCATTTTGACTTTACTCCTGGAAATGATCCCAGGGGCTCCATAAGGTGTTCATTCCATGACAGAATAATGCTGGATTAATGGCTTGAATCTTGGGATTTTGAAGTGGGGACCTGTACAAGATGGATCCATTATTGCCCTCTCTGGGCTGATCTGAGCTCTGATCTGTGCCCAGAGCCTCTGTGGAGAGAATTGTTTAAAAGCTGATGACAGTGGGTTCCAAAGGCTGATTTCTCTTTGCAGATCACTTTATCCTGATTGAGAAGTACCAGTTCAGCCTCTACCCTGTGTTTGCTGGAGGAGTTGGCAAAGCCAGAGCCACGGATCAGTTTGCCCAAGGTGACTGTCAGGGGCTTTCCCCCTGTTTTTTATGAAGTAAAAGTGAACTTGAAGTGTAAAATCTCTGTCTTTTCTGAAATAAAAACCTAACTAGTAATAAAGTCACTGTAGTGCACATACAAACAGTGAACAGCTTTAATTTGAAAGCCCTCTGTGGGCTGAGCTGAGTGAAGGATTAAACTCCTATTTAAATAATTCCTTTTTGTCTGTTTATTCCCAAGGGAAAGGTTTGTCCATGTGCAATAAAACTGTTGCTCAAGGTTATTTCCCCATCTAAGCTGTTGTTTCTACTGTTTGTTATTTCCCTGTTGCCAACCATTTGCTCCCAGACAAATCACTTTGCTGCATTAATAGCTGAACTCCTTTATTTCCAGGGGGATTTGAAACTGGGAATTCTGGCAGCCTCCACGTGGTTCTGCCCATTGTTTTCTCCACCTCAGTTCTGCTGCTGGGAGCGTTGCTGCTTTCACACCAAAGGTACCTTGTTCCTGCTATCCAAAATCCAGCTCCTTGTTCCTGCTATCCAAAATCCAGCTGTTTGTTCCTGTTATCCAAAATCCAGCTCTTGTTCCTGCTATCCAAAATCCAGCTCCTTGTTCCTGCTATCCAAAATCCAGCTCCTTGTTCCTGCTATCCAAAATCCAGCTCCTTGTTCCTGTTATCCAAAATCCAGCTCCTTGTTTCTGTTATCCAAAATCCAGCTCCTGGTTCCTGTTATCCAAAATCCAGCTCTTGTTCCTGTTATCCAAAATCCAGCCCCTTGTTCCTGCTATCCAAAATCCAGCTCTTGTTCCTGCTATCCAAAATCCAGCTCTTGTTCCTGTTATCCAAAATCCAGCTCCTGGTTCCTGTTATCCAAAATCCAGCTCCTTGTTCCTGCTATCCAAAATCCAGCTCCTTGTTCCTGTTATCCAAAATCCAGCTGCTGCAGCTGCACTGGTGCCACTCTGCTCAGCTGGTGTCACAGAATCCCAGACTGGTTTGGGCTGGGAGGGACCTTAAATCCCATCCAGGGCCACCCCAGGGCCACCTCCCACTGTCCAGGCTGCTCCAAGCCCCAGTGTCCAACCTGGGCACTTCCAGGGATCCAGGGGCAGCCTCAGCTGCTCTGGAAATTCCATCCCAGCCCCTGCCCACCCTCCCAGCCAGGAATTCCTTCCCACTATCCATCTAAATCCCCCTTTTCCAGCTTCCAGCCATTCCCTGTGTCCTGTCCCTCCATCCCTTGTCCCCAGTCCCTGCCCAGCTCCCCTGTACCCCTTTAGGCCCCGTGGCTTGTGGTCATTCATTCAGCACAGGCTGCACCCTTTATATTTTCCCAAACTGCCACCTGAAATGTCCCTTCTTTATGGTTTGGGTTAAATCTGGGCCATTTCTCATCTCTCCAATGGTTATTTTGTGGCCTCAGTGCTGTGGATAAATGAAATGGCAGAGATTCCTTCCCTGCAGAATGGGAACTGCACCAACCCCAGCATTTCCCTGACATTTCAGGATGAAGAAGCTGCTCTGGGAGGATGTTCCCAACCCCAAGAACTGCTCGTGGGCACAAGGAGTTAATTTCCAGCAGGTTTGTACTTCTCTGGGGCTGCTGCTCCCTCCACTTGGGGCTTTTGTTCCAGCTCTGTCTCCAGTGGAAATCCAGCCCCATTCCCCCCTCTGGCTCCATCCAGAGGTTCCCATTCCCCAGGCCTCTAGATTATGCATTGGACATGAGAAATACCTGCTTTTAGTGATAATCTGTTAAATAATAAACTGTTTTTTTAATAGGTGACAGATGGTGGCCTTTGCCAAAACAGCCCTGGCCTTGGCTGGGAGGGGTTTAATCTGTGTTTGCTGTGGTGTCCATGGAGAGGGGAAGGGACACAAACATCTCCTGCAGGGATAAACCACATGCATGAGGAAAAAATTGTTATTTTCATTGTTGAAAAGCTCCCTGTTCATTTTGATGTGGGAAGTTGATGGATTTGTGTGGGAAAATCCCAAATTCAGGGCCCAGGTGTCACCAACAGTGAGTCTGAACTGAGTAGACCCCAGGAGTTTTACTCTTAGCTCTGATTTCCCACTACTCTGAGTATTTTGACATTTTCCTCATTATTTTGGCAGCTTCCCTGCTGTAAAACATGATTTGTTAATCCACCAAAACCTGGATTTATCTGTTTTGTCCTGAATTCATTAGGAAATACAAGGGAATTTTCCTTTGGAGCTCTTGTGCTGCTGTCAGTTCATCCTGGTGGATAATTTACATCTGCATTTATTAGGAGTAGTAAATCCTGCATTTCTCCCAAACAGAGGAGTTTCACTCAGTTCAAACATGCAGCTGCTGCTCAGGTGGGAATGCTCCAAAAATCCCATGGAATGGCTGAATTTGACCGGGATAATCCAATCCTAGCAGGGAAAGTTCCTTCAGCTGATGTATCAATGGTAAATCTGTCAAGGAAATTTTGTCATAGAGGATTTTCAGCTCTAAATTCTTAAAAAACAATGTGTGAACTCGATGTGGCAAAATTCCAGGCTGCTGGGAACGACCTTTGGTGTTGGATGCTGTGACCCATAAAACCTGGAGAGTGAAATAAAGCTGTTCCATAATAAATGAGCCTTAAAATCCCTCTTTTCTTCCAGCCTGAGACTCTGGAGCATCTCTTTGCCAAGCACCCCGAGCCAATGTCGTGTGAGCCCCTTCTCCTGGAGGCAGAGATGGTGCTGGAGGACATCAGCATCACCAAAACCCTGGGAAAAGAGGAGCCAGGGGATTTTTTAGGAATTGACTCCCCCCAGGACTCGGAATGTGACTCTGCCTGCTCCAGCAGCCCCTTCCAGAGCAGCAGTTTCTGCAGGAGCTGCCAGGATGGAGAAGCCCTGGCTCGGGGTGACCTCAGATACGCCGCAGTCATCAGCAGCTGTCCCTCCAGCGGGCTGTGCCGGCCCAAATCCTGCCCGGGGAGCTGCCTGGGGAGCTGCTTCCTAGGGCAGCACCCCACAGTGCTGGGGGCCTTCTGCAGGGGTGCCTGGGGCGTGGGCAGAGGGGCAGTGCTGGTGCAGAGGGCCCTGTCCCTGCTGTCCTCAGAGGGGTTCTCGGAGCCTCTGGAGGAGGCTGAGCGCAGCCTGTGCTACCTGGGGATAGCAGCCCTGGACACAGGGCACGGGGACAGCCTGGCAGACAGCCCCAGGGGCACGGGCCTGCCCACGGAGCAGGAGCTTCTCCAGCACATCCCAAACAGTGTCACGGAGTTGATCCAAAGCAGCCTCAAGCCTAAAGGCGCCGTGCCCTATGTTCCGCAGTTCCGCATGGCTGCAGCCAAAGGGCAGGAGGCCACAGAGAAAAAGTGACACAATCACCCCAAAATTTGATATTCCTGAAGTTTTTCCGGGTGTTGATGCATTCCTCTGCTTTCCCTCTCTTGCTTTATCCAGCTTGTTCTGGTTTTAGGCCTCGCCTGGAGCCCCCAAGGGTGAGAGAGCTGATCCAGGGCCTGGGATATTTCTGAGGGAGGAAAGCTGGAATTTGCCATTTCCCTGGGGATGATCTGTGACATCGAGTCAGCCTGGATGTGGTTGCAAGGAATGGATCAAGGAGTGAAAGGCTCAGGGTACTGCAGGAAGAGGAAGAGAATCCAAATTCCTGAGTCTCCATTAATTGGATTAAATGATGTATTTAAAGCAAAGTATCCACATTTTATTGTTGAACACAAGATTCCAAATGGTGACTTTTACACTGACATCTCTTCCCAGGCTCTTTCCTAAGATTCCATGGGAGAAAAGACAGGAACTGGATCCAAGGACCCTGCATTTTTGATTTTGGGAGAGCCAACATGTCTGTGTGGCCTTGGAGAAGTCACTTTGCCTCTACAACCCTGCCAGAAAACCTCAGGTGGGAGTAAATCAAGTCTGTATCTTCTGGGAGAAGCAGGAAAACAAACCCACACCGATTTGCAAGCCAAAGCTATTTTTTTTCTTTTATTTCATAGTTCATAAATATTTTTCTACACCTGCCTTTTCAGAGAACTATTTTGAGGAGTGAAGGAGGATGAATTTATTGTGTATTCCAAAGAATATATTTCTGTCAAGCTTCAGAGAGACAAAACCAAAGGGCAAAACCAAAACGAAAAACCAAAGCAAGGGTGAATTTAAACCCAGTTTGGGCTGCTGCCCTGGCTCTTGTGGGGCTCTTTGGTGCTGGATGTGACACAGATCTGATGTTCTGGTTTCCAAAATCTTGTGTGGGGTGAGGAATTAAAACTTGTTTTATATTAGGAACCAAGACTTGTCACTGTGGTTGGAGATAAACCTGGCAGGCTCCTGTGGCATTCCAGCTAAAGCTGTGATGGATGCTGGATTTAGGATTCACTTCCTGCTGTTGGGAAGGGACAGGGGAGCCCATTTCTCTGGAGAATGGAATGATCCTTTCATGGAAGTGTCCAGAAAAATTATTTGGTTGTGTTTGAAGGTCATCTTTCTCCAGAAATAAAAAGCTGACGTTGATTTTGGCCTGCCCAGACCTTTCCCAGTAATTCCATACGAACAGGTGGAGCTTACCCATGGGAGTGATCAGCTGAGGGACCAGGGAGGGCTTTCCTGGGAACGTGGAGAATTCAGGAATTAGGAGATGTGCAGGAGGTGTCCCCTCAATGGCAGATTGCCAGGTTTCCCCTCCTCTGAGAGCCCAGCCCATCCTCTCCCACTGCCATCCCATGATTTTCCTAATGGCCAGAGCAGCTGGTGCTCCTCAGGAAAACCGATGGATCTCCTCTGCAAAACCCTGCAGGAAATACAGCAAATCTGAGCTGCTGCAGCAAAACCAGAAGATTTGGGGTGTGGTGAGTGTAGAACCAAGGGGTTGGATCCTTCCTGGCCTGTTCCTGCAATCCCAGTGCACCTGAGGATGCTGCAGATCCAGGTCCTGCCCCACAGCTCCATCAATAATTCCTGCAAGTGGCATTTCCACCCTGATGGAAGGGACATTCGATGCTGCTCCTCACCTCTCCGTGCCCCCACGGAAAGCCAAAATCTGCATATCCTGAATGCTCCATCTGCTGCCTCTGGCTCGGGTTACAGCTGCCTCGGGCAGGGAAAACTGGGAGCTGGGCAGAATTGGGAGCTTTGGGTTCTTTTCCATCATTATTTTTCCCCTCACTTTCAGGTCAGGTTGTTTCCCACACCTAAACCTTTTCCAGTCTGAGGGATTGCTGTGTTTGCAGCCACAGGAACAGAATCTCCTTGGCTCATTCCTGGCTGAGCTGGAGATGGGAATGTGCAGTGCCTGGGGATTGTGGAAGGTAAGGAAGTTTTTGCTGGAGCCGCAAGAAGCTGCCACTCGTCCCAGAACTGTCCCTGCAGGGGACACAGGTGTCACCCCGGGGAGGGCTGGAAGGGGCTGTGTTCCATGTGAGAATGTCTGGAGCAGGGAATCTCTGCTCACTGCCCCTCCCAGGCTCCGGTTCCTTGGCAGGAGAGCTGGGAAAGGAACCAGGAGCAGGGGGAAAGTGGGGAACGGGGTCACACCAGGGTCTGTGCTGGGGCAAAAATGGCTTTCAAGGGATGATCTTCACCTCCAGCTCTGCTCCGAGGGCTCTCCTCCACTCCTGGCTCAGTGCCTGGCAGATCCAAAGGGATTCACCTGCCCCTGGGCGTGGGGAGGAGGAAAAACCTTTGGAATTGCATTTGGGAGCATCCCAAGAGCAGCCACAGGAGTGACCCAGCACAGCTCCTGTTTCCTGCCCAGGGAAAATGTTGCTTCTGCTCCAGAAATGTTCCTGTGCCACAAACAATCCTGAGCCAGTTCCCAGGGAATCTGGGCATTTTGCAGAGAAATGGGATTTAGAAATGGGATTTTTGGCCGTGGCCTCACGCTCACCAGGAAAGGCTTTTTCAGTTTGAACCAAGCAATTACAGGAGCCATGTGCAGCTTCTGAAGTACAAATTAAGATCCTGCAGATTCATTTTGAAGAGCATTCAGGACTGCAGCTCTTTTATGTAAGAAAATGAATCAAATGTGTCATTTTCCCTTTTCCATGTCACTTGCAGCTACAGTTAAATTCCCCTTTCTTTTCTTATTTTTTAATCTGGGATGGATGTTTGAAGCAGCAAACCTTCCAGTGCCAGGGATTTGGAGCTCCATGATCTTTAAGGTCCTTTCCAACCCAGGCCATTCCATGATTCCCTGATTTAAAAGCACAGAAGGGATCAATACATCCTTCAAATCCTTACCCAGGCCATGATTTTGTTGTGGACATTCCAGATTTTGTGTTCCCTGTTGGAGAAAAGGGAATTAAAATGCAGGTTCCTGGTGGGAATTTCTGCAAGAGGAAGGATCCCATTCCTCCAATCTTCCCTCTGCTGGGAAAACAACTTGTCTCAAATTTTGAATTGAATCTGTTTGGGATGTGCATGCAGGTTTTTCCCGGTAAAACACCGGGATTTTTGTGATGCAAATGAAGCTCATTTCCTATCCCTGAAAATTCGTTCAGAAGCAGCCATTTGTACCTTCAGATCCAAGGGACAGGTGTCAAACACAAACCTTCCCAGCAAAGAAAGCAATTTCCATATGGATCCAGCACTTGGCAAAGGAGAAGCAGCAACCTGGGCTGCTGGAAGGTGTCCCAAGCCTTGGGTGGAATGAGATGGGCTTTAATCTCCATCCAAATCCAAACCACTGTGGGATTCTAGAATTCTGTGAATTCTGTCAATTCTGTGAAGGAGATTTTATAATTCCCTGAATGGATGGGATGGGAAAGCCAAGGAACAGCTCTGTTAGATCCCCAAAATCCATCCAGGACACACAGGTGGGCAGGAGACCCAGCTCAGGCTGCAAAGGAGCACTCAGAGCTTCCAACGATGATTACAGATCTGGCAGGAAAAGAAATATTTAATCTTGTGCCTGCCTAATGTCAGGAGCTTGTCAGAGACCAGCTGCTGTTTGCAGGAACAGCTTGGAATCCCTCTGCTCCAGCTGGGTGGGCAGGAAAACTCCAGCTGGATCATCAGGAGAACTCCAACTGGGTGGTCAGGAGAACTCCAGCTGGATCATCAGGAGAACTCAGCTGGGTGGCCAGGAGAACTCCAGCTGGATCATCAGGAGAACTCCAACTGGGTGGTCAGGAGAACTCCAGCTGGATCATCAGGAAAACTCAGCTGGGTAGTCAGAAAGGAACTCCAGCTGGATCATCAGAACTCCAGCTGGATCATCAGGAGAAGTCCAGCTGGGAGAGGACCACCTCCCTCCTCAGCACAGGGACCAGCAGGGACAGTGATGGACTCAGCCCTGCTCCCCATTTCTGCCCCCTGAACAATCCCACACTCCCTGGAGACTGCTTCTGGCTGGGGCAGGGATGGTTCCAGAGAGATTTCTTCCAGCAGCTCCAGCTGAAGTGGAGGATGTTTTTTGTTTTCAGGCAACAGCACTTTGAAAAGATTGTTTTGGGCTGCTGCTTGTCTTGGAGCTGGGACGGATCTGGAGCAGAGGATGGAGCTGGGAAGGGTCTGGAGCCCCAGGAGAGGCTGAGGGAGCTGGGAAGGGGCTGGAGAATCCCTGAGGGAGGTGGGCTGGGGCTGCAGAATCCCTGAGGGAGCTGAAAGGGGCTGCAGAATCCCTGAGGAGCTGGGCAGGGGCTGCAGAATCCCTGAGGGAGCTGGGCAGGGGCTGCAGAATC
>JAXCLO010000004.1:1474049-1484671 GCA_035583995.1 Arremon aurantiirostris | reverse complement strand
TGTTTACACTTTGTTGCTGAGGCCACAGCTTCTGAGAAGGGGGAAAAATCCTAAAGAAAGGATTTTTATGAAAAGATGTCTGTGACAGGTGAGGGCAGCCCTGCCCTAGGCCAGGGCACCTCAAGGGGACACGGACCAACCTGGGGGTGCTGAGGGGGGCAGGGGTGGGGATGGCAAAGGGAAAGGTCAGCAACTGCACTGAGAGCCAAGGGAATGCCCAGGGCTGAGGGAGGAGGCAGTGCAGGCTCCAAGGGCTGAGAGAGGGGAGGAATTAGCAGCTGGTTTGTGTCTCTGTGCATTCCCCACTGTCTGCAACAGTCACTACAGGGAACATCTGGAGCAGGTTGGTCACAATATCAGATGTACAGACTCCTCCTGCCCACCAGGATCCCTTCATGCAGTTTCCAGCTTTATCTGCAATGTTTTATCTGCTGCACTGCTGAGGGTTTGCTGGTCCAAACTCCCAGGAAAGAGGTGCTAGCAGTGAGGGGTATTGGATTCCTGTTCCTGTGTTTTCTCCCACCCATGCAGAATTCTCCTTTTTAGCATCTGATGATACTCTGATTAATTTCCCTCAACTCCTTTCAAATATGGTCCTGAAGGGGCATCTGACTGGATAGGTACAGCATTCCAATATCTCCCATTCCTGCTGCTTTCTTTATCAAAGTTGGTAGTGTCAACTCTAAAAATAAAAAAATTGGAAATTTTCATTATAAAATATAACACATTGCCCACTATCTGTTGTGTGAGACTTCCTGACAATGGAATTGGTGAAAATTTAATCCCAGAGACGTTGCCCCACAAACCCACAACCTCCTCAAATCTCTCTCAGAAAAATCTGTCAATAATTATTATGTGCTTATGTTTCTTTAAGACGTGCTCAGTCACAGGATTGCTCAGGGATCAACCCTAGTGAGCACAATTTGGAACCCCACACAGATTTTAGATTTTGCATGGGGTGCTGAGCACCTCCTGCTTTTTGTAGTCTCTGTTCTGTCCAACTTTTCCTTTGCTTTATTTTTTGCATCTATTTTATCTTTATGGATTCCAAGTTCAGATACAATTCTAATCAGCGTTTTAGTGAAAGGGCAGCTGGTGCTGCAGAGCTCCCAGGAGAGCCCAGGCTGTGCTGCCAGGGTGTGAGCAGGGTCCCCCCTCTCAGGAGAGGTTCCATGAGGAGTGGTGGCTCACCAACAGAGAGGACAGGTCTGAGAGGGTAAAAGTGCTTCAGAGCACCCCAGGGATTGTGCAGAGATGTTCTTTGTGCAGCTGGGTCAGCGTGGCACAGGGGCACTGCAGGTTTGTCCCTTTGTTCTGCTCGTTCCCTGCTGGAGCAGCAGATCCCACTGGATAAAGCACTGATTTGTTGGCAAAGAGAATTGTCTGCTGGGAAACTGCAGCAGCTGCCTGAAAATTCAGAAAAAAGTGATAAATTAAATCAAACGAGATCCTAATTTTGTTATAGGGATAAAAAGATCTTACTGCACCAAAGTTTGCTAAATCCATTATGCAGCAGAGTGAACCCACCACGAATTGTGACGTGAGAGCCACCAGGGCTGCTGCTAAGCAGAGCACAGGGATTTGTGGAAGTGCTTTCCATCTTTCCATGGCATTTCCAGTTCAAAGGTGTTCTCTGTCTTCCCTCCTGGCAGGTTTGTTAGCAGGCCTGAGCAGGTGCTGTGCTGATGTCTCTGCACTTGCAGCACCATCCTCATGTGAGCTTTGCTGCTCTCCTCAGGGCTTTGAGTGACAGCTGGAACAACTGAAAACAACATATTTCAAGACCCTTGTGCCCTCCTTCAGAGCTGTGTTAAAACACTTTGTTATTTATATTTAATCTGCCTTCTTGGGGTTTGATTCAATGTAATGGCTTTTTGAAATCCAGAGGGTATGGGATCACACACTTGCACTTGGACAGAAATGGAAAATGTAATAATACTGTGACCTCCTGGACTGATCCTTCCTGTGCAGGGGCTCCTCACGTCCTCAGTGGCTCCAGAGAGAACCTGGAACCAGCTCAGTGCAGCCTAAAAATGGGGCTTTAAAATGGCACCAGTGATGTGTCCAAACAGAGCTGCCTCTCACCATCGTGCCCCATCTCCCTTTCTGCTGGTTCAACGTTTTCATTGAGTTAATACAATATTGAGAACAAAAAAAACCAACAAAGTTGCACAGGTTTCCTAGCTTGGGATATGCGTTTTTGGCTGGATTGCTCCTTTCTGTGTTTTCCTTTATTTGCAGTAAATTGTTTTCCAGTTCCTCAAGTTTGAGAAGCTCATTTCAAACTGTTAGAAAACCCCATCTGACCTACAGAGATTAGGGCTCTTGAGGTACAACAAGCAGTGTTCTTGCTATCAAAAACAATTTTGAAAAGATTTTTGGGATTAATTCCACGATTAGTTTGGGTTTGGTTTCTTTGGTGTGGTTTTTTTTTTGTTGGTTTGGTTTTTGGTCTTCCTGTTGTTGTGCTGGTTTTTATTTTTTGGGTTTTTTTTGTTTTCTTTTTGTTTGCTTTGTTTTGTTTTTGTTTGGTTTTTTTTTTTAAAGCAAGTTTATTTCTAAGCTTTTTCTTACAGTGCACTTAGCATAGACACATTGCACTACCAAATGTTTCAAATTTTTCAAGAGAACTTTCCAAGAAACACCTGATCTATTAAAAAAAAAAAGCTACTGAAATATTCATCACATGTTACCTGAAATATCTTGTGAATAATGGGCAGATACTGTACCAGCAGGTAATCTTTAAAATAACTTAATCAAGCAGCAACTGGTAACATTGTGTGATGTTGCTTCTGGGAATAGTGGCAAGCAGCAGAAATGTTGATTACTTGGCCCTTTGCCTTTCTAGTGCTGAATTACTGAAATCAAAGTGAAACTTTTGCATAAATGTACATAATTCTCATTTTTTTTTTTAGATATTAATATTTTTTGACTGGAGAAAATGCAAGTCAAACTTTCCCTGCATTTTCACTGACGTTTCTATCTGGTTTGGATCTGTGTGGGTCCTCTATGCAGGAATATTTTGCTAATTTGCAGCAGACTGAAAAATGTGGAAGAAAAATATCCATGATACATGAATGCACATAGGTAAGACGTTTCTTAAAATTAAAATGTGTGCAGCTGCAAAAGACAGCACAAATCTAAGCAGTATCTCAGAATCTTAATAATTGGGATTTTTCCTTCAATCTTGCAAGATTTATCAGAAGACATGATGTAGTTATACTCCTGCTTATTATAGGGGAGATGTTTATGGATAATAATCTGTAAAATTTTAATTCGGTGGTAAAAATAAAATAATGAAATATATATTTCCTTGGATCCAAGCCTTTGGTTTTGCATTTGAAATGTTAAAGGAGCTGTGAAATTGCTAATTTGCATCCCCAGGAAATGTGGAACACCTGCTTTTTGGCAAAGGTCTTCACTGAAAAGGAGAAAATAGTTTCAAAAGATATGTACTGATCACAGCTAGCAGGCCTGGGTCAGCTTTGGTTTCAAATGGAGTTAATTCCAATCTTGAACACTGCATGAACAGGATTATGGGGATTTCCCTTTATGAGTGTATTTTTCAAGCTTAAAACTGGGACTTCTTATTCTGTCCCTCAGTCACTTGGGGACACGAGCTGTGGGTTTCTGACAGGTGTCACTCTGGAGGTGTAAACTGAGATGCAGATCATCTGAATTTACCTTTGTGAGTACACAATATTGTCACAAGAATCCTTGGACCTTCTCCCAGAACTGCTCCAAAAGACAAATCAGAGTGGGAGTGTTTCTCCTCTGAGTGCTGACCCCACAAACAGCAGCGAGGAGCCCGAGCCCATGATGGGGGGCAGAGATCCAGCCCTTGGCAGAGCTTTCCTGACCTCTGAGCTCTGAACCTGGCCTAAAGAGAGCCGGGCCAAGAACCAAACCAGAACCAAACCCCTTTGTTCTGCTGCTCTCACAGCACAGCCCCTGAGGGGGGTCAGCAGGGGGAGAGCAGCACAGTCCGGGTCACAAAGCTGGGCTGAGCTGGGCCGGGCTCTGGGCCGGGCTCTGGGCTGGGCTTTGGGCTGCGCTGGGCTTTGGACTGCGCTGGGCTTTGGGCTGGGCTGGGCCGGGCTTTAGGCCGGGCCGGGCTTTGGGATCTGACCCAGCTTTGGGCCGGGCTCTTTGGGGCTGCAGCAGCCCCGGTGTAGCCGGGCAGGAGAGCAGATCGCGCCCTCAGAGCTGCTCAGCCTCTGCCCTTGGCCCTGGCTGGGTGAGGGAGCAGCAGCCTGATGAGCAGAGAGATCAGCACTGATTATTAAAACCCCAGCAGAGTCTGCACAGAACAAACAGGGAAAACTTTCTGAGATGCTGAGGAAAGGTGGAACCAACTTCAGCCCCTCGAGTTCCAGTAAAGCAGCAAAGTCTGGCCATGGAGAAGTTCTGATGGCCTTGCACATATCCTAAAATAGCCCCTGAAATAGGCCATGACACTGCCTTGTGTGCCATCAGCACAGTGCAAATAACACAATTTCTCATCCATACCTAGGGAATGAAGCGTTTGGTTGTGCTGTGCCAGCACCACCCCAGCACCTCCTCATCCCACACTGCACACACAGGATCAAACCCAGCGGGGACAGGGGGCAGCCTGGGACCCTGCACTGAATTACTGAATTTGGGGGTGGGCTTTGTGTGTGTGGAGACAGCTGCTGTTTATTCCTCTTGCGCATATTGCAGTGTTCTCAATTTGCCTCCCACACCCAGTTATGTTCCTGGATTCAGCTGAAAGGGCACTTAAAAAGCAGTATGACACTTCCCTGTGCTTGCAGCCAATGTAACAAAAGCTCCACATTTTCCAGACCTGCAGCACAGCATCAAATACATTTTTAATTTAGGGTAGTAAGTACTGAGGCCAGAAGGATGCAGAAAATTTATTATCACTTCTTATATGACTTCATCTGTAAGTTATCACTGTCTAGAGCCTGGCTGGACATTTGTGTGTGAGTTTGCAGCTCTGCTTGTGGGGGAAAAAGAAGGAAATCATGTCTTGAAGTCCTCGAGTCATCTCTCTTGGTAGTTGCCACTGGTTGCTTGTCCTGACTCTTAGAATGTGTGCCTTAATGCAGACTGATTTTTGTGTGGATTCAGTGCCATTTGCCCCTTTATAGTATATGCAGGGATTCCTGTGGCAGGGAGGAATGACAAGGAGGACTCCATTGATATCAGAAGGCTAATTAATTACTTTATTATACTATATTATTTTATACTATATTACACTATGTTACGTTACATCTAAACTGAATCTGCCAAGCACTCAACTGCCCAGAATCTCGTGACTGTCAGCCCACAGTCCTGACACACACACACACACACACACACACACACCCCTGGCCCTGACAGGCCAAGGAAACAAAACACCATCACTGTGGGTAAGCAATCTCCATATTGCATTCCACTGTGGCACAACACAGGCACAGCAAGTGAGATAAAAATTGTTTTTTCTTTCTCTGAGGTTCAGAGTGTGTGAAACGCAGAAATATTCTTGAGAAGAATTGTGCCTTGCTTTTTCCTGTAAAAAAAATGTAGCAACACCCCCTCTCACCTCATTAGAAAGGTTCCTCATTGCACATCCACACCCCTTCTTTCCTGGGAAGGAGCCTCTCTCTGCTTTCCTGTGCACTGCAGCTCTGCAGAGATCTCTGAGAGCCCAGGCAAGGCATTGACATGCCAGTGGGATGCTGCTGCAGATCCAATAGGTCTATCCTGGTGCCTCCCTTGTGTTATGGGTAGAAAAATCTGCTCATTTTTTTTAAACTTCGCAGAATTAACAGGGTGGACCAGTTGCTGCCAGGGTGGAGTTCTAACTGTTTGTTATTGTAATCACCTGTTGTTTTCATTAACTACCTGTCATTGATGGTTAAGAATTCCCCCTTTTGTCAGTGACACCCTGCTGCTTCCTGGAGGATGGCACCCGGATGGTGAAGGGGAAGGGACATCGAGTGGGCATGCAAATGACATCGGATCCAGCATGCAATGGGAGGGACCCCTCACCAAACCCAGCCAAAACGCCTAAAAACAACGAGCCAACACAAAATTGAGGAATCAAAGCAATGGCTAGACATGAGGAACGGAATCTAGTAGCCACCAAGACCCTTTTTACCCCTCACCATAACCCCAGAGGTCAGCTAGACAGATGACTTCGAATGGTGAACCAAAAAAGCAGGGACTTTCCTGATGCTCTTGTGAGGATGGAAGCCCCAGCTCTGCCCACAGACCAGCAGACAAAGCTGCATCTCCCTCCTTCTCCGAGTCACTCCTGGGAGCAGCGACAGCGTGAGTGCGACCTGGCAGTTCTCCCCACTGGAGCTGATCACTTTTAATAAAGGCATTAAAAAGGAGAAAGGTCTCCTGCCCGTGGTTATTTCACCTTGTGTTCCCTGTGTTTGATCAGCAGGGCTGCAGCTGGAAGTGGGCAGGGCTTGGAGGGGCAGTCAGGGTGGTGCTGCTTTAAGGGGTTAAGAGCACCAAAATTGTTGAGGATAAATGGGTAAATATAAAGCTCTGCTTTTCCAGCACTCAAATATTGCCCTGCCATAAGGAATCTGTTCATCCTTGGGATTCCAAAATGAGCTCAAAGGAATTTTAAACTTCTGAGGTTTTGTAAATCTTAAAAACCTGGAAAGTGTAACAGAGAGAAGGGAACGGAGCTGGGAAGGGGCTGGAGAATCCCTGAGGAGCTGGGAGGGGGCTCAGCCTGGAGCAAAGGAGGCTCAGGGGCCCTTGTGGCTCTGCACAGCTCCTGACAGGAGGGCACAGCCGGGGGGTCGGGATCTGCTCCAGGGAACAGGGACAGGAGGAGGAAAGGGCTTCAAGTTACCCCAGGGAAGGTCCAGCTTGGAGATGATGGAAAATTTCTTCATGGAAAGGTTCCCAGCCCTGGCCCAGCTGCCCAGGGCAGGGCTGAGTCCCCATCCCTGGAGGAGTTTAAAATCCGTGTGGATGTGGCACTTGGGGACACGGGGCAGTGCTGGCCTTGGCAGTGCTGGGAAACAATTGGGCTTGGTGGTCTCAGAGGACTTTTCCAAGATTAATGGTTCCAGGATTCTATGATTTTATAACTCTGGGAGCCTTTTTCTCTCTTTCCCATCAGCTGGATGTGGAAATAGATGTTGAAGCAGGAGCCCTGTGAGGACTCCAATCCAATTCCCTGTCTGGAGCTGGGACAGATTGCCCTGAGCCCCTCGGAGCTCTGTGGCCTCTCTGGCTGAAATAGGCAGGTTAAAACTGCACAGATGGAAATCCAGGAGATCTGGAGATTATTTCCCTGCACATCCTGCTTTGTGTCACCTGCCCAGACTCTTTCAGTGGTGACAGCACCCAAAAACACAAGCCAGGGTTGCCAGGCTGAAACACAGAAAGGTTTCTTGTTGGTTTAAAAATCTACTCTGTGGGGGGTTTTGTTTATGTTTTTGTTTGGTTTTTTTTGTGTTTTCTGTTGGTTTGTTTGTTTGTTTTGGGTTTTGGTGGTTTTTTGGTGGTTTTGTTTTTGTTTTTTTTGTAGACAAAAAGACAGTGGAACATTTCCTGCCAATTTGAGATCCTTTTTCCCACTACAAAAAATACCAGCCCCAGGATTAGGGGCTAAGATCTTTCTGACCACTCTTTTGGTGTGGTTTTAGGGAGCTGATGTGAATTAGCTGAGCTCTTTGCAGTGAGGAAAATCCCTTCCCTGGGCACTTCCCAGCCTGTCCCTGGGAGGGTTGGCAGGCCCTGGCACAGATTTCCTGTCCCTGGCAGTGTCCCAGGCCAGGCTGGAGCAACCTGGGATAGTGGAAGTGTCCCTGCCCATGGACAATGGATAATCATGGATAATCCCTGAGCTCCCTCCCAACCCAAACCTATTCCATGAGGAATTTAATGTCAGGACTCCTTATATCTGTTCATATAAACTGATGTTTATTTAGACCAAACGTTAGCTCCTTCCTTCCTCAAGCCCAAGGACCTTCCAGCCTTGGCTGTTTTGCAGGATGAATAATCTTGTCAGTGGCTATTTTTTCCCAGAGTACATCAACACCCAGCCACAAATCCTCCTCCAGCTGGATAAACTGGGCTGGGGACAGGCTGTGGGCTCAGGCTGGCAGCAGAGAGGAGAACATTCCCCAGCACCTCTCAGCCCTAACCCACAGCTCCTCCTGGCCCTCTCAGGGATTGGGATGCTCCCAAAGAACTCGGTGGGATGAGTCAGCTCCCTGTCTGCCAGCCTGGTGCTGAGGGGGAGGAAGAGGAGTGAGGAGCTTGTGCTGATCCAGGGAAGCTGCAGCACAGGAGGAAAGTGGCAGAATCTTCTTCATTTCTCAATTCCTGGCTTCAGAAATCCACCTTTTCCTGTGCTTCCTGCTACACCAACACCTGAGCCCTTGGTGGCACCTTGGTGGCACCTCTGGGGCTGCCAGGAAAGCTGAGGCAGTGGGAGCATCCAGCTTTTCCAAGGCAGGCACAACATAAGCTAGTCCAGCTTCCTGCTGGTATTATTTCTGCTCTGTTCCATGGTTTTTTCCAGAGCATCCAGCACTTCCCAGCTCTGTCAGGGATGATGCCCATGGCTAAGGACTCAAGCCCATCCTCCCTCCTAAAGCCCAGCTACAGAGAAAATTGGGAATCTGAGATCTCAGCCTCACATCCCAGGAAGTGCTGCAATGTTCCTTGCTGCTGTCTTTAACCAAAACATTTGGGTTTCCAGTTTTGTTTCAGGAGAAATCATCCATGGAATTACCCTCATTGTTTTGGGACTGTGACAAATCCTTCCCACTTCCCATCTCCTCCACCTGCCTGCTTCTTCATGGGTGAGAAATTCCAGTGGTTCCATTCCAGCCCTGGCCTTGCTCCAGGGAAGTGTCTGCCTTTAAAAACTGCCCAGCATTTCCAAAGTAATAAAAAGCTTCAGTGGCTCCATAAGCTCCTGCCCTTTTCCAAGGAAAGCTGGTTGGTCTTTTCCAGAGAAGCCACCCTGCTGGAGGGAGCTGCCTGGATTGCTGGTTTATCCATTTTCATGCAGGATTTGGGAATCCACAGGGCTTCCTCAGCCACTCCTGAGAGTGAAAAAGGGATTTTTGGAGAGTAGGAAGCACGTCCTTCACTTCACAGCTGCTGCTCCATGCACTTCTCCCAAATAAATCCCTAATAAAGCTCCAAGAGGGATGGAATGTCTGCCCTGCTCCTCTTCCCTCCTTGCTCAGCTTCTCTCTCCCTCTTGATATCAAACCCAACAATTCTTCTACTCCTGTGAAGTGGGGAGGGGAAATTCCACTGCCTGATCCCAGCATCTGTTATATCCCATTTAATTCTCATTTACTTGATGTCCATGAGCTCCTTCAGCTGGAAGGAGAGAGAAGAGAGCACAAGCACTCATTAATTCTGCCCAGCTAATTAATTAATTAATTCATGGATCTCTTACAGTATCCAGGGTGTTTGTTTCCTTCCCCTGTTTCCATCCTGTCCTGCTCATCTCCCAACAATCCACAGCCTCCCTCAGGTTTCACCTGAATCCCTTTTCCTGGCACCAAGGTCTTTATGGAAGAGGAGGCAAGATGACAAAGACTTTTGGGTTTGATGAGCTGAGAGCACAGAGGGGAAAAAATCCTGTGGGGAGTCCCTGGCTGGCTTTGCTTGGTGTGGGCAGTGCCAAGAATCTCCTGATCCTCCCTGAAAATAGGGATTTTGGAGCGGGGAGGGCACCGAGTCCAGAAGAAACCCAGAAAATTGTGTAAAATACCCCAGAATGGCCTCAGTGGAGGTTCTGAGGCTGCCTTGGGGGTGCTGGAGGGCACAGGAACCCCTTCTGTTTATATCAGCCACTCTCATTCCAGACTCATTTCCTGCTGCTCCCTTCCTGTTTTAATGGGAAATGTTCCCTTTGACAGGACCTCACTGAATCCATTTATCCTGCTCTGTTCCAGCTCTCCTGCCACATTTATCACCCGGGGATCTGAGTGCATTCAGCACAACCACAGACATCTGCCAGCTAATTTTTTTTCCCTCTCGGTCTCGTCAGGAGAAAAAATGAAATGAGTGCAACAGTTTTCCTATTTTAGGAAGTTGGACTTTTCCCCCAGCCTCTCTCCCACAAACATTGCTTTAGTTTGTTTTTTTCTAGTAGAGAAAACAAATCCCCACAGGATCCACATCCTCAGCTTTGATCCTGAGACAGTTTTAGTTTCCAGAACAAAGCTGGACCATCCCTCCACTGCCACCTCTAGGGAAGGGGTCAGGAATATCAGGAATACTTTTCCTCTCACCAGGCAGCTTTTTGGCTGGAGGATTGGGAATGTGGGAATCTTGCACCACAGTGGGACAGAAATGGTCACAGGTCACAGGCAAATGAGGAAAAGCTTCACCTGGACTGGTGAGAGCTCTGTGTCAACAATGAATCCCAAAAACCCTCCTGAGCTACTGCCCGAGGTGATCCCTGTGCATCATCTCTGTGGTGTTGGCATTTAAAATAACCCATGGAATGGTTTGGAATGGGAGGGACATTAAAGCCATTTAATTCCAAACTCTGCCATGGCAGGGACACCTCCCACTGTCCCAGGTGCTCCAAGCCCCATCCAACCTGGCCTTGGCAAGGATCCAGGGGCAGCCACAGCTGCTCTGGGCACCTG
>JAXCLO010000004.1:1462396-1474039 GCA_035583995.1 Arremon aurantiirostris | reverse complement strand
GCCCCATCCAACCTGGTCTTGAACACTTCCAGGGATCCAGAGGCAGCCACAGCTCTGGGCACCTGTGCCAGGGCCTGCCCACCCTGCCAGGAACAATTCCCAATTCCCAATATCGCATCCAGCCCTGCCCTCTGGAAGCCATTCCCTGTGTGCTGGCACTCAGAACTCTGGAACACGAGAGTTCACCCACAAATGTTCATCCCCTGCCTGGTTTTGGGACCTTGCCGGGGGGGAGCACGGAGAAAGGGATGTTCCCCTTCAGGGAGCAGCCTCAGCCTCGGTGTGCACTATGCTGGGAATTGCAGTGTGGAAGGCGGCGGGATCCCAGCTAAAATGGGGAAGGGAGAGGAGGTGCCTCGGTCCCGCTGCTCCTGCGGAGGGAGCTGTCCAGTTCTGACTGCCCGCAGAATTCCTTGTGCCCCGGGTGCTGGCACAGAAATGCTCCTGGAGGAGCCTTTGGACAGCTTCCCTGAGCACTCTGCCAGGAACGGGGAGGTTTGGCCAGGAAGAGAAGCTGGATAACCAAAAATTTCCAGGATTTCACAGAGTGACAGAAGGGTTTGGGTTAAAAAGGACCTTAGAGATGACCTCAAACCTGATCTCAGAGCTACTGTGTGTCTGAGCTCAGGCTGTGGGAGGGACAGAGGCAGTGAGTGCACAGGGCTGGTCACTGGGAAGTGACCTTTTCCCAAGGCTGCCGGGATCTCAGTGGATTTATGGCTATGGAGTCCTCTGGGATGATCAGAGCTTCTCAGCAGTGAAAAATTGGTGCCTGTCAGTGGCACTTTGTGACTGCAGCAGGGCAGGGAGTGCTGCAGCTCTCAGGACTCACTTTGGCGTGGGTCAGGAGTGCTCAGGGCCGCTGGAATATCTCAGGAATGACCCCTTGGACTGGCTTGGCAGGCTCAGCAGAGGCAGATGTGGGGAACACGAGCCCACGGTGGGATCGCAGCAGGAGCTCTGAGAGTGCCTTCATTCCATTTCATCCCATCCTCCTGCTCTCAGCACTCCCTCCCAGCAGCCAGGCTGCAGCAGGATGCCAGGGAGAGAGGAGGAACCGGGAGCTGCTGCTGCTGCCAGCTGCAGACAGCAACAGCCCCGTCCTGCCCAGCAGGTGAAGCCCTGCTGCTGCTCCCAGCCTCTGGAATTGCATCCATGACTCTGAATCGCTGCCTGGATCAGGATTGCTGCTCTCTCCCGTTGCCAGGGAGCTGAACAGCTTGGGTGTGCTGCCTGGAGGCTGGGAATGACCGAGAGCAGGAGTTGAATTTCCCTGGCCTTGGAGTCTGGAAAAGCAGAGTTTCTCTCAGCCATTTGGGAATTCTGCCCTAATTTGTGTTGTTCAATCCTCACAGACAGCTCCTAAATATTCCAAAGATTTGCCTGAGCCTAAACCCCAGGGTTTACACCTAAAATCCAGGGGAGGATTGCAGAAGTGACTTCTCTGTTGTGGAGTTTCACAGAGTTTAACAAGTTTAACACCTTTGCACACCAAACTCTGGACCAAATTCCTTGCTCTGTGTCCAAGGCAGCAGAGAGGGACAAAAAATTCACCTTGGCTCTCCTCACTGCAGCCCAAATTTTGTAAAAGGTATTGGCATGTTAAAATTTGATTGATAATTACATTTGTGTTTTAAAAGAAACTCCTGTATGTTACAGAAATCTCTCCTTTAATTATTAACTCTAAATTTTACTGAACTGGACAGACAATCTTTTCTCCTCTGTAGGATTACGTGGCACAAAACTTCCATTCAATATTGTTCTTTTATTGCATAAAGAGTGGTTTATCAAGATCTGCTGTGGTCTGGCCTGTGGGCCTGTGGGATATTGGGCCATGGGATGGGACTTGAGCAGGAATCCCAACACAGCAGCCTTCTGTTCACTTTTCAGAGGCTGCAGTCACGAATCCCTGGAAAAAATCAAGGGGCTGTGTGTTATCCACAAATAACCAGTTTAGCTCTTCATTTAAAAGGTTTTATAATGAATAGATTTTATTTTTCCCTGCTGGACTCTGAGGTTTTGGGGAATTGGGGTGGGTTCTGTAAGCCTTTTAAATGCTGCTCCATGGCCCTGAAGACCAGAAAATTCCTCTTTTACCACGTGAGCCAAGTCTTCATGTTATTACTCCAGAAACCTGGGCTTTGATGAGGACATCAAACACCCCAAGATCTCATGTTTAGGATGAAACAGAAGTGAACAACCATATGGAGAGAATTACCCTTTATCTGCTGGATGTCTGGAGTGGTGTGACCACCAGCAGCCCCCACAGGTGTGACATGTGGCATTAAACCTTCGAGGTGAGCAGCTCCTGTTTGCCAGGAGGAAGGGAAGGGAAGAATTCCTCCCCAAAATCCCAGCCCGGCCCAGCTGTGCCCGAGATTTGTTCCTGCTACTTCCCCCGGGTGCGGAGCATCCTCTGCTCCAGGCAGCATTCCCTAGGGAGGCTGCTCCAGCTGCGTCCTCTCTCCTGCTCTGCCCCTGTGGATGCAATGATATCGATAAATTTGTGTTTGATTCCTCAGAATCCCAGACTGGTTTGGGTTGGGAGGGACCTCAGCGCTCCCCTCAGCCCACCCCGCCATGGGCGAGCGATGCCGCCACGCACCAGCCCAGGCTGCTCCCAGCCCCATCCAGGCTGGAATTTGGCCGGGTTTGCTGCAGAGCCGCTGCCGGAGCTCGCCTTGGCCCAGACCCGGCCGGGGAGGACCCGGGGCCGGGGCTGCGGCGGGGGAGGGACGGACGGAGCGGGGCGGGACGGACGGAACCGGGAGGGGAGAGCGGAGCCGAGCGCTGAGGGAACGGGAAGGAAGGAGCAGAGCGGAGAGGAGCAGGCGGGGAAGGAGAGCGAAAGGAAGGGGCGGAAAGGCAAAGGAAGGGAAGGAGAGGCAAAGGAAGGGAAGGAGAGGCAAAGGAAGGGAAGGAGAGCAGTGGGGAGCGAAGGGGAGGCAGGCGAGGAGCCGAGCCGAGCCGAGCCGCCGGCGCTCCCCGCGGGGCCGGCCCCGCTCTCTCCGCAGCGCTGGGGAAGCGCGGCCGCCGCTCCGCCGCCAACGCCGGGGCCATGGAGCGCTGAGGGCGGAAACCTGAGGGGAGCGTGAGGCGAGCCTGAGGAGAGCGTGAGGAGAACCGGAGGAGAACCTGCGGGCAGCCCCCGGAGCCGCCGAAGGTAAGCGCTGCCCGCCCGTGGGGCCGCGGCCGCCGCCCGGGGCCGGGGCTGAGGCTGAGGCGGCCCCGGGCTGTGAGGGGACCCTGCCCGGCCCGGCCCGGCCCGGCCCTGCCGTGAGGGGGTCCCGGGGGGTCCCACTCCGTGCCCCATAGAGCCCAGGGACTGAGCCGCTTGTGGGGTGTTTGCGTGGCCCCAGTTAAGTTTTGTTGTGGGGAATCACATGGCATTGAGAGGAAAAAAACCCCAAACAAACGAGGGTTGCGGTTTACCAGAGAGAGGATGTACACTCTAATTGGTTTTTAAAATTACTTTATTTCTGCGCCCTCTGCACCTTCTAGGTATTCTGTGTGTGTGTTAATTTCCCTTCTATTTCTCCCTGTGTTCTTTCCGCCTCGAATTTCTGTTTATTTCATTTGATGCTGGCCATGGTGTTCCCTGGAGCAAATCTCCAAATTCCCTTTGGGGTTTGCGCCTTCCCGGCGCCGGGGGCTGCGGCTGCCCTGCCGGGCTCCCCTTCCCTCCCAGCCCATCCCCATCCCAGAGCAGCGCTGTGCAGCCTGGGTCCCCGGCGCTCCGGCTGGGATGAGCCCTGCCGATGCTCCTCTGCCGGAGACATTTCCTCTGCATCATTTCCCTGCCATGTGCTTTGAGTCGGTTTGTTTTTCCTGAGCCTCCTTTTCCCAGTTCGGAGCCTGGTGGGAGTTGTGAGTTCAGAGAGGATCTGGGAGTTGTTCCCTCGGTGTGGCTCCACAAAGAGGAGCCTTTTGCCCTCCTCGGGTGGAGGTCGGTGAGTTATAAATCAGTTCTGCGGATGAACGAGATGTTTGCTGTGATCTCTGGGGCTGGGATGGAGCCATGAGGGCACCGAGTTGTTTTGTGTGATGCTCAGTATCTGTTGCTACAGGAGACATCCCAAGAGATCCTCCACTGAAGAGAGAATTCCCGGTGGATCTCTCTTGTGTGAGACTCTTTCCAGCAGAATCCATGCAATGCCTTTTGTTTTTTTCCTCTGGACTCCTGGTGTCCCTAAGAAGCAGCAGTGAATAAGCTGAATAATTGCATTTGCAGGTCATAAATCCAGTGGAACAGGGAACTTTTTTAGGCCACTGTGAGAGAGATGCTCATTTGTAGTGTCCCTCATTATCAGCTCCAGAGAGGGAGCTGATGGTTAAAAAGGTTCTGAACAAATCTGTGATCTATAAATCATCTGGAATAAAAGCTTGTTAGCACAACAAGTGCTTTTCCCAGCAGATTATTCACTGGAATTCTCTGTTTCTCTTGTCATCTCATCTATTTTAGTGTTTCCTTGTGCCTGCTCAGGTGCTCCAAGTACAGCTGTATCCTACTTTATTCTCGCTTTTGGACATTTTAGATTCCAGGAAATAAGTTTTAGTGCAATGCTTTAATGTGAAGCTGGAGTAAAGAATGATATTGAGCCTTTTTGGCTGTTTTTTCCAAAAACATATTCAGGTTTTTTCTCCACCACTTCTGTATTTACTTCCCAGCTCTTCCCACGTCACATGGAAACCTCTCCTTATTCAGCATTCAAATCCTGATTTATCCATCGGGAAGCTTAACCCAGATTAACTGAGTAATCGTCTCTGGGAACACAGGGCTCCTTTAAAGAGTCATTCCAACCAAATCCCTGGAATTTCCA
Source organism: Arremon aurantiirostris (assembly GCA_035583995.1). Classification (NCBI taxonomy): domain Eukaryota; kingdom Metazoa; phylum Chordata; class Aves; order Passeriformes; family Passerellidae; genus Arremon; species Arremon aurantiirostris. The sequence continues at coordinate 1,469,219 of JAXCLO010000004.1, read as the reverse complement.
TATTTGAAATGGATAGCCACGGATAAAGCTGGAAAATCCTACCTAAAATGGCAGCTTTTAATTGGAATGGTTTGTTTTATCCAAAAATCCTGTCCTTGGAGTGATCCACGTGGAGCTGTCCTGGAGAAATGGGGGAAGTTTTAAACATTTGGGGAAAATAGTGACAAAACAGTGCTTGGGAACACCTTTATTCCTTTAAATTAAGTGCCTGTCTTTCCAATTTTCAGTCTTTATGTGCTTCTCTGAGCAAATAAAATTGGATAATTACAGCAGTGGGATAAATACAGCCTTGGCAGATGGAAAAAAAAAAAAACCAAAAAAGGAAACATTGGGAAGGTGTAGGACAAATAATGAGGTGAAAAAACTCCCTTAAACTTGATGCCTGTTGCAAATAGGTGAGTGGATATTTATGTGAAATATTGCTTTGAAGGAAAAGGATTTCAGCCTGATGTTATTGCTCACTCTGAGGGGGTTTTTTCCCCTTTTCCCTCAGTTTAGAGAATGAAAACAATTTATCAGTTTCTCTTTGGGCTCCTTGCTGCTGCAGTGCTTTGGTTTCAGGCGATGCAGGGGATGCTTGAGCTGGGGTAGGTGAATTTCAGCTGAATTTCTCTAATTATGAAAACAGCTCTCAGCTTCAAGCTTGTTTGTACAAAAAATGAACAAATTGATACCATCCTGTTGTGCTAAAGCATGCAGGGGAAGCCTGGCTGTGCTTGTTACATCTCTGAGTGTTCCATTCATCTGTGAGCCCTTCATATCCCAAATAATTCAAGGATATATCCATTATTCAGGTTAAAATCTTAGAAAGAGATTGACGAATGGTACAGAGAAAGTAAATTAAGGACTTTTCTCTTGGTTATGCAGCAAAATTGAAAAAAAAAAACTTGAAAAAAATCCAAGCCTTTGAATTTAATTTTTAACTTAATTTTTCATTAGATGTCTAATTGGACCAAGGGTCCATTTGCCAGAGTGTTCTTGGAGCACAAACCATGGCAAAATAATTCCTGCCAATCACAGAAGTCTGAGAAACTTTGCAAATGGAAAAAGACAATTTTAGAGAGCAATAAAGAAGAGATAAAATGGTTTCTCCTTTGTATTTTAAGGCAGGCTGAGAGATAAGAGGGAACTTCCTGGGAGAGCAGATTATTCCCTGTCTGCCTCCAGTGGAATTCCTGCACTTTCTGCTGCAGCATCTGGCACTGCTGGCAGTGATGAGAAAATAGATTAGAGGATGAGGCTGGGTTAAATCCGTGCTTATTCAGGTGCTTAAAAAATGTCATTTTGTGCACCCTGACTTCGGCTTTTCCTCGTGTTTGGCCACTTAAGGATACACTTTGTTTATAGAGAACTCAGGGGAGGAAAATCCAGAAAATTCCCTTTTTTTGGTCTTTGTTTTTCCCTTTTCTGTTCGTCCGTGTGGGGTTTTGTGTGTGGATTGTGGGAGTTTTTCCTTTCCTCCATCCGTTTTCTTTCCTGAATTTCTCTCCTCTCTGGAAGCAAAGAGGGTTGTGGATATTTTTACCAATGGGAATGAAGTGGAACCAAGGCAGATCCAGGGCCTGGGAGAAATTAAGGACAGTCTTGGTGGTGCTGAAAATACAGGCTGGGAACTGGGACAGTGTGGAGCAAAGATATTGCATAGAGTGAGATATTTTATAGAGCAAAATTACAAAGCTTCAGGCCTGAACACTGGAAAAATGCTGAATTATGGTCTTTAAACTGTGGCAGCTGGAGCCAAGTGGGCAAAACCCCTTTGGATTGGAGGTGAGCTGGAGTTCAGACCCAGATTTCCATTAAAACCTGATGTGCTTCTGGGATTCCCCATTGGGATTTTCCCCTCAGCTTTCCCTGTTGGTTACCAAGGGATATCACAGCATTGCCGTTGTCCTGTGGGCTGCAGGAGAAGTGAGGAGATGCCAGTATTTCAGTGGATAAAGGAGGTTAATTTCTGGTGACAGAAAAGCAGGAGAAGCCCCAGGATCCTCCATGTCAGAGCAGTTGGGGGCACCGATGTCCCCTCATTTTTCAGAGTGTCCTGGAAGGGAATTGATTTGTGGAAAATCCCTCTCTAACTGTTAAGTTTTTCTGCCCCCACATCTTGGGGTGGAAAACCTCCCCAGTGTCTCTGTGTTCTGTGGGAGAGCCGGGCTCTGCTCCCATGGATGCAGACTGAGGTGGCATTTCTGGGGAGTATTTGGAATATTCCTTTGCAGCCAGCTGTTGAGAAGGTTCCACTGAGCTGTTGGAGAGTTAACTCAGCCTCGTTTGCTCTCTAATTAATTTGCTGGGGGATAATACCCCACGTCTGGCCTGATTTTGGCAGCAGGTTTGGTGGGAGCAGCTGCTGATGCTGGCACAGGCTTTGCCTCCCGTGCAGGAGGCGTTGGGGACAGCTCAGGACCAGGGGACACAGAGAACACACAAAGCTGCTCCAGGTGCTGCTCCCTTCCTCAGCCCAGCCCTCCTGGCCTGCAGCAAGCAGGACAAGGAGTGTTGGCAATAAAGGGATTTTATTTTATTTTCACCGTTCAGGGCAGATCTTGTGGAACGACAGGCAGAGCTCGCTGTGCTGCACGCGAAGGTGTGGGAAGGGAGAAGAGGGGAAAGAGAGGTCAGCTAAAATAAACCCAAGGGAACAATCCAGCCTGGGAGACTCCAGAGAGGCAGGGAAGCAGAGCAGAGAGGGGACAGCGAGTACACTGATGCCAGGGGGTTTGAAGCCAGAGAATTCCCCTGAGCTCTCCTAAACGCACAGGGAATCTCTGCCTGCTGTGGGGACAACAGTCCCTGGGTGGTTTTGGCACAGGGAAGCTGAGTGGAGCTGCCAGAGGATTTGCTCCTCGGGATTCTTTTGGGTGCTGTGCTTTTATGTCAGTGCTTCTGAACCTGGAAACAAGAAATTGCCCCTTTGCTTGAGTAGATAAGCACCAGGTTTTCAGTTTTGTTTCTGCCTGGGCTCCTCTGTGAGCTCAGGTGCCTCTGGCACATCCAAGGAATTGTGTTTCTTCTGGGAGCCAAGGCAAATAAAGGCACAGCCTGGAGCTCAGAAGGAATCTGAGACTTGGAGTTTTCTCACTGATGTGCAGGAATTGGCTTTGGTGTCTAAAATCTGAAATGTAAAGAAAAAAAAGGGAGAAATTTCCCCTGATGGAGGAGAACCTTCTCTAACCTTGTTGCTGCTAAACAAAGCTCAGCTTCTGAGTCACTCCCATGGATCTGGGTTGAATATTTGCTGTCTGCAGGATGGGCACCGAGGGATAAATCCCTCCAGAGCTTTGGGGAAGGATTAGGGCTGTGCTCAGATGGAAAAATAAATTCTTGCCATTGATTTTTGTCCCATTCACGCTTTTGTAATTCAGCAATTGCTCAAGGAAGGCACAGCCAGGATCCCACTGGAATAAACAGCACAGAAAATCTGGGATTGCCAGAGCTCCTGGGAAATGTGGGGGATAAATCTGGAGAGGAGCTCCTTGCAGCAGGGACACTTGCAAGGGTGCTTATAAATAGTGGGAGCAGGAGCTTGGGGAGGAGAGGAATCCAAAAGGAGGAATCCTCGGGAGTCCCCGGTTCTGAAAGCAGCAGCTCAAATGAGAACAGCAAATGATCCAGCAGCACAAGAGCTCTTGAGGAGAAAATCAGTGTGAGACATATGGAAACCTCCGGGGCCAGGCTGCTCTGTTTGATGGGATTCTGCTCCAGGAGCAGCAGATCCTCGGGATGCCCAGCGTGCCCAGGAATACTGATCAGGAACCTCCCAGGGCCTGTGGTGCCACTCCTGCCTGGAAGGAAGAACATCCCATTTAATGCTGGAAAAGTGCCCCTGGAACAGTGCAGGATTCTCCAGGTTCCACCTGGGAATGGCTGCTGGGGGCTGTGAGGAGCTGCTGGAGCCAAGTGGGCAAACCCCCTTTGGACTGGAGGTGAGCTGGAGTTCACACCCAGATTTCCATCAAAACCTGCTGTGCCTCTGGGATTCCCCATTGGGATTTTCCCCTCAGCTTTCCCTGTTGGTTAGCCAGGGGATATTGGAAAATTCCTGTTGTCCTGTGGGCTGCAGGAGAAGTGAGCTTGAGCAGGAGCAGAGCAGGATGTGGCATGTTCTTTGGAGAGCTTGGGTTCCCAGCACTGCTCCTTCCAGGGGTGCTGCTCTTCCCTCTGGGAAATCTCTGTGTGGATCTTTTGGAATGCCAGGAAGAGCAGGAAGTTTATCCAGATGATCCCTGGAGAGAGGCTGCTCCAGGATCTCAGTGATGAGAGATAGGACAGGAAGAGCAGAGCAGGGTGGGGGATGTTCTTTGGTGAGCTTGGATTCCCAGCACTGCTTCTTCTAGGGGTGCTGCTCTTCCCTGTGGGAAAATCTCTTTGTGGAACTTTTGGGATGCTCAGAGGAAAGCAGGGATCTTGTCCCAGGCTTCTCCGGGATCTCAGGGATGAGGGACAGGGCAGGGAGAGCAGAGCAGGGTTTGGGATGTTCTTGGAGAGCTTGGAATGTGGGATGTTCTTGGAGAGCTTGGAATGTGAAATGTCTCTTGGAGAGCTTGGATTCTCAGCACTGCTCCTTCCCAAGGTGCTGCTCCTACCCCTGGAAAGCTCTGTGTGGAACTTCTGGGATGCTCAGAGGAAAGCAGGGAGCCTGTCCCAGATGATCCTTGGAGAGAGGCCTCTCCAGGAAGGGGTTCCAGGGCAGGAGCAGCAGCTCTGGGGCTCCTGCATCCTGCTGACCCCAAGGATTCCATGGGATTCATGGACACAATTCCAAAAGAGGCTCCTCATGGCAAAAAATATTCCCTGTGTTTATCTGTGACTTGGTGACTAAAGCAGCGCAGGTTTTCACCCTGGAAATAGAATCAAACCATCATTTCCATGATTTTTTTAAAGCAGAAAATATCTGGAGAGGGCTTCTTTCCCTGCTGGAATTCCAGGAGAGGTGTCTCCCCTGCCATAACTGTTACTGTTCATCCAGGGGAATTGTTGGGATGCCCTTTCCCTCTGCTTCCTCCCAGGCTGGGACAGGGGAATATTCCTCTGTTGGTTTTGTGTGGCTTTTTCTTTGCCTTCTTTCTTTCCTCTGCATTCAATTCTCAGTTCTGCATTTCCTTCCTGGAATTCAACCCAAAATTCCAATTCCAAGCCCCTTTCCCTGCACTGTCCTGAGGAATCCATGAAATCTCTGTCTGTGCTTCCTTTGTTTGAGGTGTTGTTGGTGTGTGTCCAGTTCTGGGGGAAAACTGGTGCTGTGGTTTTCCCATTTTCCTTATTCCTGCAGGAGCCACAGGAACATTGTGGGGTTTTTCCCAGCCTCAATGAATCAATTCCATTAAAATTGGAAAGTTTTCCACGCCTTTTTCCCAGAAAAGCAAGAACAAGGCAGTGTTCAAATGAAGCCAGGCAGAAGAACTATAAAAATAAACATTTATTTCACCTCATTCTTCATTTCCTTCTGGAGCTGTATTCCCAGAAATCCAGTTAGTTTTAAAAAAGGGGAAAATAATCCTGTCACAGGCACTGAAAGGAAATAGGAAAACACATTTTTGTCATCTTTCCTTGTTTTTTAATCACCCACTCTCAGCATAAAAATATTTAGTGCAAGACTCCAGTCATGTGAAATAATTGTAATTAATTCCTTGAGTCAGGATTGTGTAGGAAAATTCAGGAAGAATTTCCTGAGCACAGGAGAAGGGATTTATTTAGACTTGTGGAAAACCAGAGAAGCTTTATGATTAAAAAATAATGATTTAGCTCTGAGCAGACTCTTCCTGACTTTTAAGAAGTTTCAGTGAGTTTTCCTGGATGAAATATTGGATTTTTCCATGACCCAAGGTGTTCCTGGTGTGGATTTTGCTGGAGAAATTGAGGCAGCATTTTTGGGGTTGTTTGTTCATAAAACAGGACCAAGCAAGAGAAATCTCCCCAAATCCCTTTATGGAATGGCATCCAATCCCCCAAAATTCCCTTTTCCCTTCCCCTAATTCACTGTATGATCAAGTTGGAATATTCTTGGCTATTCCTGGCTGTTCGTTTTCCCATTTTACTCGTCAGAGTTGTTGAATTATTCCTTTTTTTGGTCCATCCTGTGTTGTCTCATGGATCCAACACCAGTTTGGTGCTGGCCATTTGCTTCCCAGTACAGCAATTCCTACAATTTTAGTTGGATAAACCAGATTTTCTTTAACTTTGCAGCAAACCAAAGCTATTTTGGTTTTTATTATTGATATTGTGCCCTTGAGAGCAGGCCTGGATTGATGCTGGGAACCCTGCAGCTGCTTTGGTTTGGATTTCAGATCCCACACTTCCATAAATTTTTTTTGGAATTGTGGTTGCACTGGTGGGTTTTTAAAGGGTATCTGTAGGTGTGTAACAACTGCCCTTTAATCAGAGCGATGGAATTCATGGAAATTTGTCATTTGAGATGGGAAAAACTGAAGGCAGCACAAAAACGTTCCCCGTGTGTTTATCTGTGACTTGGTGACTAAAGCAGCGCGGGTTTTCACGCTGGAAATAGAATCAAACCATCATTTCCATGAGTTTTTAAAGCAGAAAATATCTGGAGAGGGCTTCTTTCCCTGCTGGAATTCTGTGGGCTCGGATGCTCTTCCCTTTTCCTGCAGAGGAGGGGAAGGAGTGTTCTCCATCTGGCTGGGGGCTTAAAACGATTCCTGTCTTTTGGTGGCTCTGCAGATGAGTTCAGCTCTGCATTGCACGCCTGAACCTGGGGAATTCGGTGGGGAAAAGAGCAGGAATGCTTCATTGCTGAGCCCCTTGTGCTTCATTGCTGAGCCCCTCGTGCTTCATTCATTGCTGAGCCCCTTGTGCTTCATTG
>JAXCLO010000004.1:1437380-1454864 GCA_035583995.1 Arremon aurantiirostris | reverse complement strand
GGAGGCTCAGGGGCCCTTGTGGCTCTGCACAGCTCCTGACAGGAGGGGTTTGGGCTCTGCTCCCAGGGAACAGAGACTGGAGGAGAGGGAACAGTCCCACAGGAGGTTCAGGTTGGATATTGGGGAACAAATTTTCCCTGGAAGGGTGTAAGGCATTGGAATGAGCTGCCCAGGGAGGTGTTGGAGTGACTCCATCTGGAAGTGTCCCAGCCCTTCCCTCCTTTCTCATTGCCCAGAGCAGCTGTGGCTGCCCCTGGGTCCCTGCAGTGTCCCAGGCCAGGTTGGAGCAGCCTGGGACAGTGGGAGATGTCCCTGCCCACGATGGGGTGGAATGGGATGAATTTAAATATTCCTTCCAACCCACAGCACTCCATGATTTTATGTGAAGCAGGAGCCCATCTGTTCCTCCTGGGAGAGCCAGACCTGAGATTGTCACTTTGTTTTGGTGGCTGTCACCCTGTCTGAGTTGGTGCCTCTCCCTGTGAAGTGCTCATGGATTTGAAGGAGAATCCAGTTTGAGTCCCAGCTCACAAATGATGTAATTCCCTGTGGGATCAGATGATCCCCTTCATCCCTTCCCTTAGAAAAGCTTCTGCAGTAATTCACAATTCAGATGCCTGGGGTTTATCTCTGAACGTTTTCAGGATCCCCATTTTGTTGGGAGGGAAAATCCTGCTCTGGTGCTGTGGTGGAAGTGAGGCAGAAGCAGCTGGGACAGTGGGATGTGCTGTTGCTGGGATTTCACTGGGATTTGCTTTGGGTTTCACTCTGTGTTTGTGTCCTGCCTCCATGAAGAGTGGGAGGAGCTGGATAAACAGCTCTGCTTCCCAAAACTGCTGTTCATGGAGTGGGAAAATGGGATTGGGAGCCAGCCTTGGCTGTGTCTGTGGGACAGGGGGATCCTTTAGGGCTGGGGGGATCCTCTGCTCCTCACATCCCCCTGGAGCTCTAACCCTGCCCATGGAGAAGCCCAAACGTGTGGGAAGGCTCAGGGTGGAACGTGGGTCTCATATTCCAAAGCCTCCCAAAGTTGCACGTGAGGATGTGTTTCAGGAATTGCTGTAAATGGATTTCACACTGATGAGCTGGGCAGCTCTTTTGTAACCAGTGTGTAGGAAATCAGGAAAATCCATGGGATTTTATCCTCACTGTCAGCTGCTTCTTAGAAACCCTTTAATTCATCCCCTGGCTGGATCCCTCTGGAATTGCTGGAGTGTTTTCCCAGTTTTGAAACACATGGAACACAAAAATCCTCAGGTGGAAGCTTGGTGTAAAAAGAAAATTCATATTCCACATGGGATATATTCCAGGAAAATGGATCAGACCCAACTGATTCTTCACAATTTATTAACAAATGCAAAGCTTTGCTGCTGTTCAGCATTCCCTGAGCCCAGACCCAGCTACTGTTCTAGGATACAGAGCTTTTTTGGAGGATTTGGGTACTGGAACTGTAATAAAAGTCTGCATCAATGAGAAGATGTTCATGAGGAAAGAATTCCCAGGAAGCCTCTTTGGAGTGTTTTCCTCTGGTTTATTCTCCCCTTAAATGTTCATCCCAGGTGTCAGATTTTTCTGGGAAGGCACAGGAAAGAATGAGTCAGATTTTAATGGGAATTTAGTCATGACTAAAGGAAGTGTTGGGTTTTCTTCAGGCCTCAGAACTGCAATCCCCACAGAGCAAAAGCTAGATTTTGTCATTATCCATATTCTGCATAAATTAACTTTGACAAATCCATAAATATTTATAAAGCTGTGGTGTGAGAGGGGTCAGATTTTCACAGAATGATCTTCCAGTCAGTCTGGTCCATCCCTCCACTTCCTGCTGTCCAGCCTGGTCCTGGAGTTCAGCAGAATTTGAGAAATATCCTTAAACTCATTGCTTTGGATTTTTTCCCCAAAGAATGTGTGGATTGAGGTTTAGTGGAGAATATGGAGGTGGTGCTGGTTGGAATTGATGACCTTAAAGGTCTTTTCTGGCCTTGGTATTCCTTGATTCTCAGGGGTTTCTCTGGATATTTATTTATGTGGGTGTTTATTTTGTGTTTCCTTGTGAAATTCCACATTTTCAGGAAGCTGCTCCAGTTTATGCTGGGATCCCAGTCCCTGCAGATCAGGGCAGTGACAAACACCCCAAACTGGGCTTTATTAATCCCAAATTGGACTTTATTAAACACAAATCTGCTTCATTCTGCTGCTTCCTTTTGGTTTTTCCATGAATTTTGTCCACATACAAAGGAAATTTGTGTTTTTTCTGGCAGTGAGCAGTCATTCCATGTTATCCCTATCTGGGCATGTCGTGGCCATATTTACCATTGATATCTGGGGATTTATCATTTAATCCTTTTAATAACAGGGCTTTAAAATTCTCTTCATTGTTGGAGATTGATAAAATCATTGCACTTAATCTGGAATTGGGTTCTGCTGCTTGAGCACAACTTTTCTGCTGCTCAAAGGGCAAAGGAGGGAATTTTTCACAGTGGATAAAAGGGACATTTGGAATAATTTGGAATAGCAGGTCATGCGCTAACCTTAATCTTAACCCTAACCCTAATCCTAAACCCATCCTGAGGCTGTGCAGGTCCTGCCTTAATCCCAATCCTAACCTTAATCCTAACCCTGCCAGAGAATGGGAACTGGAGTTGAATTCTTAGGGAATTCTGATGAGGAGTAGGATAATAATGAAATAAAAAATGCATCACCACTGCAGGTGCTGAGCTGCTGAAACATTGAGATGTTTACACATAAAAAGGTGGGATCCAGAGCAAATATTCCATAAATCCCAGCAGCATTCCCTGCTCCCACACCACACTGCCCAAAGACCACCAGAGCAAAAAAACCTGGATAAAACAACTCCAAACCTTTCCAGTGCTTGAGTTGTTCAGTTTTAATGTGCCCAGCAGGGTTTTCAGCAGATTGGAGATGGTTTTCCATGAAAATCAGTAAGGGTTGAGGAGATGCAGCCTCATGCTCAGGAAAAAGGCCCCTGGAGCTGTGCAAAATTTGGGATAAGAGTGGGAAACTGCAGGGAGGCAGTGCTGACAGGGGGGTGGCACCTGGGGACATGGATCACAGGGGACACAGTGGGGCTGCTCCAGGGATGTGATTGGTGAGCCTAAAAATCTTCTCCAACCTTAAAAATTCCAGAATTTTATCCAAATGGGCAGTCAGGAATAAACCAGCGGGGAGTTTAGTGGCTTATTTGTTATCAAAACCTGTTTAGTATTCAAAAATATGTAAAAATTTATATACAAAAGAAATATATATATATGTATAGTGATTGTCATATAATTAATTAATATAATTAATAGAAACTTGTTATATAGTTAAATAATTAATATATAATAGTGTATTAATATAAATATATATTATATCATATATAATCAATAAATATATATACTGTTTATTTATAATTGCATAGAATTTATAGACATAATTATATAATATATATTACATATTTATATACATAATTAGATATATTATATATAATTACATCTAAATAACTCATGCATATTCATAGATATTAATTTTAAAATATAGAAACAACATATAATTATATATAATTACTATATGTATATAATTATATACATATATTTAAATTTAATTATATAGATATATAATTTCCATGTGTTTATAAATAAAATAATATAACAATTCTTTCTTTCAGGTTGCCCCTGTGAAGAAATTCTGTTTACCTGAAGTTTTTTATCCTGGGCTGCACTTGAAACTTGATGATGAAGAAAAGCAGAAGTGTCATGACAGTGACTGCAGATGAGGTGAGCTCCTGCTGAAGGTTTATTTTTCCTTATTCTTCTTTCCTTTTCCTTTTCCTTTCTTTTTACATTGTGAAAATGAGCTAAAAACTTGATTTTGTCTTCTTTGGTAAATGTAAACTGGTTTGGCTTTGATTGCTGATGGGTAATCTTGGAGGATTTTTAGATAGGAAGAAGAAAATAAAAGCAGCACATGACAAATGGACAAATAAAGCCCTGGAAAGGTTTGGAGTTGTTTTATCCAGGTGTTTTTGCTCTGGTGGTCTTTGGGCAGACACAGTGTGGTGTGGGCAGGGAGCAGGGAATGCTGCTGGGATTTATGGAATATTTGCTCTGGGTCCCACCTTTTTATGTGTAAATATCTTGTGGAAGAAATTCTTTCTTTGTAGAATTGTGGAGTTGTGGGATAGTTCTGGTTGGAGAATTGAGTGTAATTTATCCTAATGGAGGAAATAATTTGCAGAATTCAGTTCTGGACCTGTGGAGTTCCCATCTCCTGGGATAGTTCTGGCTGGAGAATTGAATGTGTTTTATCTCTGTGGAGGAAATCCCTTGTAGAATTCAGTTCTGGAGTTGTGGGGTAGTTCTGGCTGGAGAGTTGAGTGTGGTTTGTCCTCATGGAGGAAATAATTTGTTTGCAGAATTCAGTTCTGGAGTGGTGGAGTTCTCCTGGGATAGTTCTAGATGGAGAATTGAATGTGTTTTACCCTCGTGGAGGAAATCCTTTGTAGAATTCAGTTCTGGAGTTGTGGGATAGTTCTGGCTGGAGAATTGAGTGTGGTTTATCCTAGTGGAGAAAATAATTTGTAGAATTTAGTTCTGAACCTGTAGAGTTCTCTTCTCCTGAGATAGTTCTGGCTGAGGAATTGAGTTTTATCCTTGTAGAGGAAATCCTTTGTAGAATTCAGTTCTGGAGTGGTGGGCTAGTTCTGTCTGGAGAATTGAGAGTGGTTTATCCTCATGGAGGAAATAATTTGTTTGCAGAATTCAGTTCTGGAGTGGTGGGCTAGTTCTGGCTGGAGAGTTGAGTGTGTTTCACCCTCGTGTAGGAAATGCTCTGTTTCCAGAACGGAGGGATTTCAGAGGCCTCTCTGTTGCAGGGCTCCCTGGATTACCTGGAATGTGGGCTCAGCAAGTCCTACAGCACGTCCAGCCACGCCCTGGGCATTGACCTGTGGCGGGGCCGCCGCTGCTGCTCGGGGAACCTGCAGCTGCCCCCGCTGGCCCAGCGGCAAACGGAGCGGGCCAGGACCCCCGACAGGGACATGGTGTGCAGGCCCACCACCCTGCCCCTGCTGCCGCCCCCCAGCATCGCCATCACCACCTACCACGACTGGTGAGGCTCGTTTCCTTCTGCTTTTAGTGATTAATTGATTCGTTTGTTTGTTTTCTGGTTCCAAATTGGCTTTTTCCTGTCTTTTTTATTATAAACACACATCTGATTATCTTAGATATATTAGCCTGATTAATCAACCTCTATCGGTTGTTGTATCATGGTTATAAGTTTATACAACAAATTATTTTTATGTTTTTTTGAAATTCCATTTGGTTAAAAACCTCTCTCGAAACTTCTGATTCTGATCTCAACCAGAGGATTTGTGTTCCTAGCTTGGCACCCACACGAGTTCAGGATGGTGCTGAACTCTCCCACAAAGGGTTGAGGAAAAGACTCTGACTCTCTGTATGTTTCTCATCCCTGTGTGAGGAAAAAGGCTTGGAAAAACCCCATTGGGATCTAAAGTTAAGCTGGAGATAAATCCCCAAGAAAGCATCAGAGAGCTGATTACAAGGGGGCTGCTCTGAGGTGAATTCCAAAATTGGAACTGGGGTGAAGTGCCAAAACAAGGGAGTCAATCCAGAGAGAGAGAGGAGAGTTTTCCTGTGCTGGAATTGGATTTGATGGCAAAATAAGGATGTGTGTCCTGCTTGTCATAGGAACATTCAGGTGACATCAGTGTGACCTTCAATTCTGTGTTCTCAGCTTTGGGTTTAGAGTCAGTTTTAGGTTCTAGTTTATAAATGCTCACTCTCAGCTCCATTTGCTGGTGCATGTTGCTAAGCTGGAGTCTGGGTTTCTGTTAAGCTCAGCACTCCCTGCATTTGTACAACTGGAGAGGATCCCATAAGCTCGAGGTGAGTCCCAAGAAAGCAGCAGAGAGCTGATTACAAGGGGCTGCTCCGAGGTGAGATCCAAAACTGGAACTGGTGTCAAGTGCCAAAAGAAGGCAATCAATCCAGAGGGAGAGGAGGAAGGCAAAGCATTGGGTGTTCTGTGCTGGAACTGGATTTTATGGCAAAATAAGGACGTGTGTTGTGCTTTTCATGGGAATATTGAGGTTATATAATTGCACCTGAAATTCTGTGCTCACACTTGGGTTTAGGATTGGTTTTAGATTCTAAACTTTCCTCTCTTGGCTCCGTTTGCTGGTTCATGCTCCCGTCATTATTCCAAGCTGGAGTCTGGGTTTCTGTCCAGCTCAGCACTTTCCATTTGAACAGCTCTAGAGGACATCCCAAATCCATTTGTTAAAGTCCTTTGGAAAGAGTTTTCCTGCTGAAAATAGGATTTCTAAACTGCCCTGGAATAGCTGAGATAGAGGAATTGCAGGAGCTTTTGTCCAGGTTTTGTGATTAATTGCTGGGATAAATGCAACCAAACGAGTTCCCTGATTTCAGATGGGTTGGGAATTTTGGCAGTAAAAGGGTTTGGCTCACCTTTGTGGGCATTGTGCGAATGTTCCCCTTTGTGGGGCAGGACTTTGCATTCCCGACAGCGGGAGCCTTTCCATAGGGTGGGCTCGGAAGGATGGACTCGCTCTGAGCTTGGAATGTGCCTCTGTCCATGGTTTGGGAGGAATTGCCAGGGATTTGTCATGGATTTATCGCGTGGAACACAAGAGGGCACCGCTGCTCCTCTCTCCCGGTCCAGCAGGATCCCTGCGTGTGGATTTTCCTGGAGCCCTGACAGCCCTGCTCGGGTTGCTGCTGTTTCTGTAGTGCTGAAAATTCCCAGTTTTCCACAGGAACTGGGAGTTACTGGTGTGACCGGGATGCAGCTCTGTCCCAGCTCCTCTTCCTGCATCCTCCTCACCTCCCTGAGCACTTGCATTGGCTGATCTTACAAAAACTGTGTTCAGAATTCCCATTTTTTATTTCAGTTCTAAATCCTACCTCCCTATCCAGTTACATTGGCTGGTCCTATAAAAACTGGGTTTAAATTTCCCAGTTTTTATCCTCACCTCCCTATCCACTTACATTGGCTGATCCTGTAAAAACTGGGCTGCACATTCCCATTTTTTATTGAAGTTTTAGGCATTGAGGGGTTCTGGACCAGGTTAGCACTGAGCTCTGCCCCACTCCAGGCAGTTCTTCCCTACAGAATTCCCAGTGACTCAGAGAGCACAGCCATGGAATGTTAAGGTTGGAGAAGATTGTGGATTTGGGATAAAAATCCAACAGAGCTGCAAGCTCAATGCTTATTAGTGATCCAAAACCCAAATTAATTGAAGATTTGAAGGAAAAAACAGTGGATAAAACATGGAAGATATTTCTGGAGACAGCCAAAAAAATAAGATAGGCTGATCCCAAAGCAGTAATTCCAAAGAAGGTGTGATGCAATAACATTTTCTCTGGAAAAGGAAGGGAATATTCCCACAAAACAGCTTTTCTGGATCCTGCAAGGCAGGGGGGACATGGGATAGAGATCTTCAGGTGACAGCCTGAGTGGAGAAGTCTTCCAAGCTTCTTCTCCACAGTTTTTGCCCCTGTTTTCATCCAAGTTGTTCAAATGTTTCCCCAATCCTGCTCCATATTTTCTGACTCCAGCTTTGTGTTAGGAAATCCAGGCAGGAGGGAAGAGTGAGGGTGTGAAGAATAAATTTGTAGCTATACTTGGAGCATCCAGAAGAGTTCTTTTCCCAATTTTTTTTGCTCCTTAGCATCTCCTGGGCTAGATTTGGCAGTTCATTCCCACCATTTCTCCACGTTTCCCTCAGGTGTGTGGGGGATATTTGGATATTTTGAAGGGTTTGCAGCAAATTTTGATGTTGAAACAAAAAAGGGATTTATGGTGAATCCCAAAGCTTGAAGAAATCAAGGCTTTAAGAATTCTATGAGGAGTTGATCTGGTTTAATACTAAATATTGGAATGCTCTTTTTCAAGGATTGGAGAGGCTGGTAAATATTTAGGATGTGGCAATAAATACTTCATTAAAATATAGGTATGCTGCCTTATTATCCCTCATTTTTCTTCTGGAATAATTTTATTGTGGAACCTGGAGATGAGAATCTGTAGGGAAAATATGAAGAGATTGGTCCTGTTCCCCACATCCACCTGGAATTGGGATAAATCTACTCAGTCTCTACTCCTGTAGTACTCCCGTTGTTCTCCAGATGGTGGTGGTGGGCAGCAAATTAAAAACAGCGTTAAGAGCTAAATCAGCCCGAAATTCGGGATAATTTTGGGCACTGAGTTACTCCAAACCTTCCTCGGGAATTCTGGCTGCAGCCAGAGCCAGCTCGTCCTTCCTGGGAGGCTGCTGGGAATTGATAAAATGGGAATTATTAATGGGGTATTGATTAAACAGGAATTAATTGATGGATTGACAAAATGGGAATTAATTGATGGATTGATAAAATGGGAATTAATTGATGGATTGGTAACATGAGAGTTACATGGGGGATTGAAATCGGGAGATTGATAAAATGGGAATTAATTGAGAAATTGATAAAATGGGAGTTAATTGGGCAATTGATAAACTGGGAATTAATTGAGGGACAGATAAGTGGGGATTAATTGAGGGGTAGATAAGGAAAGTTAGGATGATAAAGGGGATGAGATTTGCATGGAGAATTAAGGATAACAAAGCTGGAATCAGGCTGGGAAACCAAGCTGATGCTCCTTCCATATCCCATGGATGAAATGAAATATCTGGGAAGGTTTAACAATGATGAACCCCAGAAATTCAGAAGGAGATGATGTTTTGGAGAAATGTGGTTTTGGGGTTTTTAAAAGTTTCGTTTGTTTTTTCAGTGCTGTTCCTGACCTAGTGATAATGTCCTGAGAAACTGGGGTTTTATTTCTTAGATAATTTCAAATTCCAGGAGATAAGAACTGAGGGAATGTGCTGTAAACTTGGAATAGGGAGAAAAAAAAAAAATAAGAGATGAGCTGTCTTCCCATGGGGTGTGAAAAATTAAAAGCCTGAAGGAAAAAATCCCAATGTTCTGAGGTGTTCCCACAGGGAATATCCCACATTCCTGGTGTGGATGGGATGGGGTTATTCCCAAAGTTGTGAGGTGTTCCAACAGGAATATCCCACATTCCTGGTGTGGTTGGGATGGGGTTATTCCCAATGTTCTGGGGTGTTCCCACAGGGAATATCCCACATTCCTGGTGGGGTTGAGATGGGGTTATTCCCAATGTTCTGAGGTGTTCCCACAGGAATATCCCACATTCCTGGTGTGGATGGGATGGGGTTATTCCCAATGTTCTGGGGTGTTCCCACAGGGATATCCCACATTCCTGGTGTGGATGGGATGGGGTTATTCCCAATGTTCTGGGATGTTCCCACAGGAATATCCCACATTCTTGGTGGAGCTGGGATGGGGTTATTCCCATGTGGAATTGAAGCTCGGTCAGAGCCACAAACCCGAGCCATGGCCGTGTGTGGCACTCAGGGCTTTGAGGGGTCACATCTGACATCCCACCCCAAATCCTGGAGATCTTCTATCAAAATAAACCCCAAAAATCCTTTCTATCAAAAAAAAATGTGGGCAGGCCAAATATCCCAAGGTCGCTGCTGCTGTGTGATTGCAAATGCCAACTTATCCCAAAAAAAAACCTGGGAAAAAAAGGTGATTTTGCTCTCTCTGACTTGAATCTGCTGTTATTTCTCAGCTAAAAATACCCAGAGAAGTGTTTTGTCTGCCTATATTTAGATTTTGGCTGGTGCCATCAGTTTCTGAAGCTCTTGCAGCTTCAAAAACCTGTATTTTTATGTTTTCTTGGAGGCCTAAATAAAAGAACTATGATTAATATGAGGTGTAGTTACCCAGAAGAATTTTAAGATGGATTAATCATAGGAATTAAAATTATGGTTATTTCAAAATCACTCGTTGTCCACAACTTTTATTTTGTTGTTGCCACCTAATCTTTTAATTCCTTTCCATTTATTGACTTCATTGAATTTTACTCCAAATACTCCACACAACATCCCCTTTCTGTGTGAATTGCAAGGTGATCCCAATAATTTTATCAAGGATGAGCCTGTAAGTTGGGAGCTGCAGGGTTTTGCCTGGAGATGAAAGTGGTTGGAAACAGAAGCACACAAAAAAAAAGGCTTTTAATGATTCAATTTTAATTATACACCTCAATCCTGAGTGCAAAAAGACAGCTTGGGATGTGTGTGGAAGGGGAAGAAATGAGTCACTGTTAATCAGCAGAAGACAACGAAGCTTCTGAAATATTTTCTTCAAACTTCACCCTCGCTAGCAGAGAAAATAAATGAAAATTATGGAAATAGAGTTGATGGAAAAGCTGAATCAGACACGAGGCTGACAGGATCTTCTGACTAATGATAACTCATCTCCAGGGGAAGAGCAAACCCCGTTTGTTTTCACCTGCACAACGTGCTGGGCCCAGCTGCTCCGGGGCATCCATCCCTGCCAGGGTCCTGGGCTGGGCTTTGGGGTGAGCTGGGCTCTGCAGGCCCTCCCGGCCCAAACCCTCCCGTGGTTCCAGCATCACATTGGTCTTCTTCAGGATTCGGTTCCTTTTGTTCAGATTTTGATTGGTTTTGTTCCGTTTGTTGTTGATTTTATTCAGAATTTGATTGGTCCGGTTCAGTTTTTGGTTGGTTTTGTTCCATTTTTGTGGTTGGCTTAGTTCAGTTTTTGATTGGTTTAGCTCAGTTTTTGGCTGGTGTTGTTTCGAATTTGATTGGTCTTCTTCAGCTTTTTAACTGAAAAAAACTTGGTTACTTCAGTTTTTTAACTGAAAAACTGGTTATTTTAGTTCAGGATTTGGCTGGTTTTGTCCAGTTTTTGGTTGATTTAGTTCAGTTTTTGGTTGGTTTTGTTCAGAACTTGATTGGTTTTGTTTAGGTTTTGGTTGGTTTTCTTCAGCTTTCTAACTGAAAAAACCCCTGGTTACTTCAGTTTTTTAACTGAAAAAGTGGTTATTTTAGTTCAGGATTTGGCTGGTTTTGTCCAGTTTTTGATTGGTTTAGTTCGGTTTTTGGTTATTTTCCTTCAGTTTTTGATTGGTTTCATTCAGTTTTTGGGTGGTTTTGTTCCGGTTTTTTTGTTGGTTTTGTTCAGAATTTGATTGGTTTTGTTTAGGTTTTGGTTGGTTTTCTTCAGCTTTTTAACTGAAAAAAATCCCTGGTTACTTCAGTTTTTAACTGAAAAACTGGTTATTTTAGTTAAGGATTCGGCTGGTTTAGTTCAGTTTTTGGTTGGTTTAGCTCAGTTTTTCGTTATTTTCCTTCAGTTTTTGATTTGTTTAGTTCAGTTGTTGGTTGGCTTAGTTCAGTTGTTGGTTGGTTTTGTTTAGGTTTTTGTTGGTTTTGTTTAGGTTTTGGTTGGTTTTGTTTAGGTTTTGGTTGGTTTTCTTCAGTTTTTTAACAGAAAGAAACTGATTGCTTCAGTTTTTTAACTGAAAAACTGGTTATTTTGGTTCAGGATTTGGCTGGTTTTGTCCAGGTTTTGGTTGGTTTAGTTCAGTTTTGGTTATTTTCCTTCAGTTTTTGGTTGGTTTAGTTCAGTTTTTGGTTTGTAACACCTGAGGATTGGGTCAGTGGTGGACATGGAGGTGGTGCTGGCTGATGGTCGGACTTGCTGATCCTAAAGATCTTTTCCAACCTTAATGCTTCTGTGATTCCATGATTTTGTGATTTCCCAGCAAAACTCCCCAAAATCCACCTATAAATCCCATTTTTAAACACTTGTGTTTAAAAGTTGCTCCCTCAGTTTCCCAAATTCCCCTTGGCCCACCTGGCCCTGGGAAGCTGCGATGCCTTTGGACCTTTCCTGACGTGTTTTCAGTACCTCCATCTGGAATACTTCCAGCTTTCCCTTTTGTAAAAAGCAATTCCCTGCTGGAATACTTGGAGCAGAGGCCTGGAGACCCCTGGGCATGTCCCTGGGAGGAAACAGAGGGTTGGGAATGCAGGATTGTCCCGTGCTGTTGCCTCACCCCAGCTCCAGAGGCTTTTCACCCAGCACTGGAGACTTTAATCCCTTAAAAACTCATGGAATTTTTGTTTTTCTTGGCCACCCCTCCCCGACCCTGTTTTTGCTGGCAGTGGCACCGAGCTGCTCTCGAGGAGTTCTGGCTGTGGATTGATTCCTTTAATTAAGCCATAATGGACAAATCTTCCTGGGGATTCTGTCAGCAGAGCAAATCCTGCCCTTTCCCAGCTCCAAAACGTGAGGCACTGGCAGAGCTGGGAGCTGGTGGGCAGGGAATGTCGGGGGTTTTGCCTGGAATTCCTTCGGGAAAAATAGCTGTGAAAAAAATCCACCTTATAAGCCTGATTCTGGTTAATCTGAGAGGGCTGATAAGGGGGAGATGAGCTGAGACTCAGAGAAATAAAATAACTGGAATGAAACTGGGGTTATTTCTGTAAATCAGCTGAAAGTCTGGGAAAGCAGGAGGGAAATGCAAAACTTTGGATTGATTTGGTGCAATTTTCTGTTCCTCAGCCATTGTGGGACCAATAGCAGAGAAATTTGTGGGCTGGTGAAGATGACTTCAGTCCTTATGTGGCAAGGAAGAGGAGGATGCTCCAAAATTCCTTTTTTGTCCCTTTTGTGGGCAGTTTTCCATGGGAATCCATGGCAGGATGCAAAAATGGCCAGGCAAGGTGGGTGTCTGGATTAGATCCAGGGGATTATTTGGGAGCACCAAGAAGTGGCAGAGCAATATTTTGGATTTCTTTTCTGTATTTGTCATTGTATTAAAAAATCAGGGAATTGTTTGGGTAGGAAAAGCTTCTGAGGTCATCAAATCCATCCGTGTCCCCAAGTGCCACATCCACAGAGCTTTTAAATCCTGCCAGGAATTCCACCCCTGCCCTGGGCTGGAAAAGCCTTTCCAGGAGGGAATTTTCCCTGCTCCATCTCTGTATTTAACACAAAGCCTTTCTCATCAAGATATGCAAAATTTTTAGAGTTTTCCCATCAGCTTCTCCTTTCTCTGGAGTCACCCTGAAGGTCTCTGCCTGTGAGGAATAAATTGAATTTTGGTGGTAATATATTACAAATACCTTCTGTAATCTATAGCTGTGAAATGAGGAAATAATCACAATTAATACAGATTGCTCTGACATATGGGATTACTCACTCTGGATATATAGAAGGCATTTCAGTGTTCTCTGGGAATAAATCAGGCACAATCCCAAGTTGCTAAGCAAATTCCCTTCTTACATCACACCCTGGTGGCTTATATAATTTGATAATAAAATCGAAATGATATAAATTTATAATGAATTTATAAATATCAATTTATTCCCAGTTACTAGGAGGGAGCAGCAGAAATACCTGTAAGAAAAAAGGACATCACAGCGTGGTATGAAGTTGTAGTTTTTTGGCAGATAAATTGTGGTTTGTGGGGGATTTAATATGGAAAAAACTGTTCCAAATCCAGTTTAGGACAAATGGGAAGGGAAAGGCACCAGGTTTGCTGTTCTTCCCAAACCCTTCATGCATGTGCTGAATGCAAACAATTTCCTGTGCCGGGGAACACCTTGGAAAGCTCAGCTCAGACAGGGGCAGGGCCTGCCTGACCTGGGGGATTAATTCAGGGTGAGCAACCACTCCCCACTCCCAGGGAATATTTCCTAAAGATGGAATTGATTTTTTGGGACTCATCTGGAAATTATTCCTGATTTTCTTAGCCTTGTTGAGATTCTGGGTGTTTTAATACCGGAAAACTTATGGTTTAGTTCAGCTTTTGGTTGGTTTAGTTCAGCTTTTGGTTGGTTTAATTCAACTTTTGGTTGGTTTAGTTCAGTTTTTGGTTGGTTTAATTCAACTTTTGGTTGGTTTAGTTCAATTTTTGGTTGGTTTAATTCAACTTTTGGTTGGTTTAGTTCAGTTTTTGGTCGATTTCCCAACCAAAAATTCCCTTCCCAAAAATTCCAGGCTCCCCAAATCTGTGGGAATTGAATGGAAATCCAGACTGGATAATTTCAAACTATCTTTGATGTCTTTGATAATTTCAAATTATCTTTTTTTATTAGATATAAAACAACCCCATCTCTCACCAGGAATCTAAATAACAGTGGATTGTTATTAATTTTTTTTGCCTCTCAAACGTGGGGAATTTGTCATTTAAACCTGTAATTAGGGATGGATTCCTGCTTCTCTTGCTGCAGGAAACTTTCAGGGAAGGAGAAGGAAAAGCCTTAAACATGTAATTTATTTCCAGTTTTCTGTTGTGGAGCCATCTTTTAGCAGCTCAGCCTGTGAGGCAGCAGATGCAGAGGCAGGTGGTTTTGGGGGAGTTTTTTTCCTTAAAATTTGACCAGCTGAACCCCGTGAAACCTTCTGCTTTTGGGCTGGAAAGATTTTCCTGGGATTTGTTCAGCCTTCTGTCAGAAGGAGATGATGGAGGGAGGGTTGAAGATATTTTTTTCTATAGAATTCCAGACTGGTTTGGCTTGGAAGGGATTTTAAGGATCTTCTCATGTCATGCCAAGGGCAGGGACACCTTCCATTATGCCAGGCTGCTCCAGGCCCCATCCAGCCTGGCCCTGGGCACTGCCAGGGATCCAGGGACATCTCCTTTATCTCTGGGAAACATCAGCATCCCCACAGAGCAAGGGATGATGCTCCCCAAAATGTCTTTGCTGTTCCATTTTTGTCCTGTTAAACCCTGGCTTTGGTTTGGGTGTTCTGGAGATGTGGCTGATCCAGTGCAGCTCAAATTCCAATGGTGGATTTCTAGTTTTCAGGTGAAAGCACCATTTTAATCCCCAGGGTTGGGTGGGATGGTTAAAATGCCCATGGGGTGTTTAGGTCAGGCCTGGAAGCAGATTTGCTGCTACTCTGAGAGAGCTAAAGTGAAACTGGGACTGGGATGGAGTGGAATTAGCTAGGACTGGTCTAATTCTGGAATTAGTGGCAGTCACCTGGGATGGGCACAGGGCATCTTTTGGATGTGATGGAAGGGAAATAAGGGAAAATATTAATTCTATTTTGTATCATTTCCTCTCATGTCAGCCCCTTCCCTGCAGGGGTCCCACAAACAAAGGGTTTGGTACACAAAGGGTTCTTTGTGGGTCCCCACCACAGAGGGTTCTGTGCCGCAAACACATCCTTCCCTGCAGTCCCTTGGATTCCCTGGGGATGTTTTCCAGCTTTTCACCGAGCAGCTCCCAGCTCCCCTTTCCCCATCCCTGCCTCCTTCTCCTCTTTCCCCACAGCCACTGCTCTCACTCCAAGCCTCGCTGTCGCTCCTTATCCTGACATTTCAATCCACTTCAGTTCCACATGCAAGCCTCATTCCCTGCCTTCTCCTCTCCTGGCTGCTTCCCTCCTCCAGCTCCCAGCTCCTTGATGTTTTCCTTGTCTTGCTCCAGACATTTCTCCCTCTGATCCTTTTTCTCCGTCTCTGCCTGTCTCCTCTGCCGGGGTTGCTGTGATTTATTCCTGGTGCTGCCTCATCCTGGCAGCTCCAGCTGCTGCCTCAGGGGCTGAGCTCAGGATCACATCCCTGTCACTGCTGTGACATTTCCACCACAGATTTATTCTGTGCTCTGCTGCTGGCTCTGTAACCCAGTTATTTTCCAGTACAAATGACAATTCCTGTATTCTTTGTGCTTTCATTCCTTCTTTTTTTTATCTCTCCAGTCTCTGTGTTGGTTTAGTCCAAGAAGAAGTTATTGTTTTATAGGGTTTTCTCCTGCCTTACCTTGGTTTGCTTTTCCTCAAAATCTCATTTTCCCACCTTTCCCAGACCCAGACGTTCCTCCCTTCCTTTTATTTCCTACTGGGAAAGAGCTTTGGCTGATTTCCCTGCCTCCTCTCCAGGCTCATGTTCATCTCTCCCAGAGCTAATGGAGCTGGTTGGCTCCTGGAATTTCTCTCCTGGAATTCCATCGTGGATCCTTTCCCAACCCATTTGGCAGAAATCCACCTTAAGTAGGGATGGTGCTGTGAGATCCCATCATGTTCTGGCCCAATAATGGGCTTTTTTCCCATCAAATGTGGTCTAATTTTAGTCTAAAAGGGATTTTAAGGGGTTGAATCTTCCCTTGTGCATCCTCAGCTTTTCTAGATGTTTGGAATTGTCCATCTCTCCTGACCTTTCCAATCCTGGGCCTGATTTAAGCCAAGGAAATGCTGCTGTGTGTGAGGGACCTTGCAAGTAATTCCAGAACTAATGAAGGAGCAGCCCCTGGTGCTCCAGGAGCACATGGATATTCCATGGATTAAATAAAAATTACTGAGCAGCAATCAAAAGACACAGAGGGGATCTGTGATTTTTATTTTATAAAGAAAAATTCTAATTTTCAGATTGTTTGGAAGTTTAATAAAGATTTTATTTTTCCTGTTAAAGGGGGAATTCTATCAACCAGGATTTCTGGAAAGGAGACTTTGTACTTGATCAAAAATACGATTTCCCCTGGGTTTCCTTGCTTGGAAAAAGAAGCCCAAGTAGCAGCAGCAAAGCACAGTGCCTTGAAATAATTTCTCTAATTAATTCCCTGTGGGGCTGCTGGAACCTTTTTGGGATGCCCTGGGGATGGATGGGACAGGGGCTGGAGTAAGAGGGGGGAATTCCTGACTGTTTTATCTAAATGTGCTCTGAGGAAGAATTTTCCAATTGCTCTGCCCCTGGCTGAAAGTGCTGTGAGAAGTCAGCTAAAAGCTTTTCCTTTGCTACTGGAGCCTGTAGGACACTCCAGAATTCCCCTTTCCCTGGTGTTTTACTGCATCCTGGCTATCAGCACTGGGAACAGGTGAATAATGGTGCTGCTGAGGAAGAAAGATGTGTTCTTGTTGCTTAGCAATTGCTCTCAGCACACTCAGGATCAGCTTTTGATGAGGAGTTGCAGCCTTGGAAATGTTGTTTCCCCCCCATCAGTTATTTTAATTAAATATATTGAAACTTCAGCACTTCCAGACTCTTCAGCGAGTTGGGAAGCGGGGATGGAATCTCACCCAAATGCACTTAAACTTCTGAAAGTTTCCTTAATTGTCCTTTTTCTTCCAAGTGGTCTCATTTTCCTGCCAGGCACTTTCCTTCAATCATCTTTTCCGCCTCCTCAACAATTCCTTCATATTTCTGCTCCCTGTTCTGATGGAATTGTTATCTTGGGCTACAGATCCCACAGTAATCTGTGGGGATGGACAGAGCAGTGCAGGGTGTTCTGGGCTCTTCAGGGAATCGTTTTCATTTGCAAACCAGGGTCAATCCAGGCTTGGGATGAACAGATGGGAAACAGCCCTGGGAGAAGGGTTGGGAGTGATGGTGGGTGAGACTGGGCTGGATCTGCCCTGCTCAGGTGAGGCCCCACCTGCGGAGCTGCCCCAGCCCTGGGGACAACATCAGCAGCACCTGGAGAGAGCCCAGAGGAATCCATGGAGCTGCTGCAGGGCTGGAGCCCCTCTGAGCCAGGCTGGGACACCTGGGGGTGCTCACCTGGAGAGGAGAAGGATCCAGGGAGAGCTCAGAGCCCCTGGCAGGGCCTGAAGGGGCTCCAGG
>JAXCLO010000004.1:1418234-1434900 GCA_035583995.1 Arremon aurantiirostris | reverse complement strand
CCCGCCGCTATTCCCGCTCGGGGAGGGCGGGATGCTGGAGCAGAGCGCGATTCCCTGACTGATCCTGAAATCCCAGCGCTGTTCGCTCGGGGAGGGCGGGATGCTGGAGCAGAGCGCGATTCCCTGACTGATCCCTGAAATCCCGCCGCTATTCCCGCTCGGGGAGGGCGGGATGCTGGAGCAGAGCGCGATTCCCTGACTGATCCTGAAATCCCAGCTCTGATCGCCCGGGGAGGGCGGGATGCTGGAGCAGAGGCTGATGAATTTTTCATGAGCGGCCACAACAACAGCCGGAGCATCCTCCCAGGAGGAGCCGGGGCTTTGTGGCGGCGCTGCCGGATGCCGCGGCCGCTGCCCGGGCAGTGAGCGGGGGCAGCTCCGCGCTGGCGGCTCGGGGGATGCGCGGCCGTGGCCGCCGCTGAGCGCTCGCAGCTCGCCCGGCCCGCAGCGATGACGGCCAGGGAGCCTTCCCGGGAGCTCGGCGCTCCCGAGGCCGAGGTGTACATCAGGACTTTCAAGGAGCAGATGCACCTGGAGCTGGAGCTGCCCAAGCTGCCCGGGAACAGACCCACGTCGCCAAAGATTTCTCCTCGCAGCTCGCCCAGGAACTCTCCCTGCTTTTTCAGAAAGTTGCTGGTGAATAAAAGCATCCGCCAGCGCCGTCGCTTCACGGTGGCGCACACATGGTAAGCCCTGCCGGGTTTAAACTGGGTTGAAACTGGTTTTTAAACCAGTGGAGCTGTGGTTTGAAGTGGGGAGAGGGAGCGCGGGTCCTCGGCGGGTTCTGCCGGCGGGGAACGGAGCAGAAAAGCAGCCGGGGGATGCTGAGTGCGGGGCCTCGGCCCTCGTTCGGCCGCCGTTCTCCGGGAGCAATCCAGCCCTTTATTCCCGCGAACAAAGGCAGCAGCCGGCAACTTTGCCAGGCGCCGTGTGCTCGTGTAGGACAGCCGGGGCTCCGCTGCAGAGCCCAGGAATTCATTTCATGACCTGTGAATGGATTTCGTAGCCCATTAGTGCGTTTCAGAACCGGTGGAATTATTTCAGAGCTCATGAATTCATGACAGAGCCCAGAAATTCATCTCAGAGCCCATGAATTGATTTCAGAACCCAGAAATTCATCTCAGAGCCCATGAATTGATTTCAGAACCCAGAAATTCATCTCAGAGCTCATGAATTCATTCCAGAACCCAGGAATTTGTGTCAGAGCCTATCAATTCGTTTCAGGACCTGTGAATTAATTTCAGGACCCAAGAATTTATTTCAGAGCCTGTGAATTCATTTCAGAGCCCAGGTATTCATTTCTGAGCCCACCAGTTCATCTCAGAGCCCACCAATTCATTTCAGGCCCCATGAATTGATTCCAGGACTCATTCCTGAGCCCATGGATTCATCTCAGGACCCATGAATTCACCTCAGAACGCATTTCAGAGCCCAGGAATTCATCTCAGAGCTCAGGAACTCAGAGCCTTCAGGGCACATTTTTTTCTTCACTCTCTCAGCTCAGAGTGATTGGAGCAGGGCACTCTTGAAGCTGAATCTTGGAAAAGGCTTGGAGACAGTTTTTGCTGGCTACAAATCTCCCTCCTTTTCACCTTTTTTCCCATGGGAATCCTGGCTGAGAGGCTTCTTTTCCCTCCCCACAAATCTCTAACCCCAAACAGTCAATTTAGGTGCCATTACAGCTGATTGGGGCTGCCTCTGAGGGTCACTTATCCTGCTTAAACCATAAACAACCATCAAAAGATGAAATAAAATCCAGGAAAATCCATGAGGATCTCACTGATTCATTTCCTAAATTTCCTCTTGCAGGATCCACCTTTTAAATCCCAAAATATGCACCAGTTGAGCGTGGGAATTGAACCAGAAAACTTTGAGTAATGTGAATTTTTTAATTCTTCCTCACACAGCATATATCCATTACTTTCCTATTCCTTTAGAAATCTGGAATCCTGCAGAATTCCTGCTTTTTTGTTTGTTTATTGGTTTTGGTTTGTTTTTTGACTTAAATCCAAGCAGTAATAACAACCTCAATCTGGTTATGAGCTGTAGCCGCTCCAGAGTGTTCATGGGGATTTTAATTGCTCAGAGTCACTGGTGTTTGGGGTTATTCACATTAATTCCCTGGAACATCTGTCATGGAGCTCATCTGATCCCAGCAGCCTATCCAGGGAAATGAGGGGAAGATGCTCCAGCTGGGAATTAGGGAGCAGGATGGGACCAGACTCAGCATCTGTGGTGTTTGGTGAAAAAAGAATTCAGATATTTCATTTGGAGATGGAACTTGGATCAACTCGTAAAGGAGGTGAGGTCCCTCTAAAAGGAAAAAAGGAAAGGTTTTCAACTCAATTTTCAGGTGATTTGGAGCTGTTTTAAGCTTAGATAAGAAAGAAATAAATGCAGAAATTAAGAAAATCACTCTAAAAAGGTTTCAAGAATGTTTGAGTGTGAGCACACCCTCAACACAAACCACACACCAAACCCAGCTGAAATTTAATTTAAATATTTCAATTAATTTTCAGTATTTCCCTGTGCTCCAGCATTTCCTTGGAGTGTCTGGAGGGGGTTCCCTGTGTGCTGCTGTGGGGTCCAGCTGAGCCCCTGGGTGTGCTGGGGAATTCTGGGGCTGGGATGAGGGCACGGCCTCACCTGTGCCCAGCCAAATGCCACTTACGTGAGGTGCCCTTTGTGGGGGCTGGGAAGGAATTGCCTCGGGAATAAATGGGCACTGCCAAGCCAGGGAATCCATCCAGGCTGGATTTTATGGAATCTGTAACTTCTCCAGCCTCCTAACCAGGGAACTTCCTCACTCTGAGGGGGTAAATCAGCATTTGCACCATGTTACGCTGTTGTTTGGGGAATCTTCTGCTGCTTTTCCTTGTTTCCAGTTTTCTGCCTTCCCTCATTCCTCTTTCCCTTTAAAATAATGGCCTTTTCCAGACATTTTCCTGCTTTTCTGACTATATGGCAATTCCCTCCTCCTGCTGGTGCTGATGGAATCTGTGTCACCACAGGCTGCTCCCATACCCAGACACATCTTGCCCAGAAAAAAAATGGAAAGCAAATATTGAGGGTTTTTTTTTTTAGAATAAGGCCATGATTCAAGTGTTTCCATGATCCAAATGGTTCTTTTCCTCAGGGAAAGGCTGTTCCCACTGTGTTCACCACAGTGACCTCCAGACCTGTGCCAGCCTCATCCCTGCCTGCTCCAAACCCTGGATCCCATCTCCAAATGCCTCATTCCCATTAAATAACAACACAAAACCCCTGTAAACCCCTCTGCTTTGGGGTTTTCCTCCACCAGGATCCATCAGGCTCGTTCCTGACTTGCATTTTGCAGTTCAGCCTTGGAGATCCCAGAATTCCAGATGCCCCTTCTTCCTTTGATAATTCCCATCACATCCCTTGCTGCATTTGGGGGGATTTTATGGGGAGAAAGGCAGGCAGAAGCCATGGAAATTGTGGACATGGTGAGTTCCCTTTGGAGTGACTGGAGAGGCAGCAGCATCTCCTGCAGGTGATCCTCAGCTCTTCCTCCTGCCAGCCAAATCCCAGCACATTCCCATTCCACATCCCACAGTCTGCTCTCCCTCACCCCATCCATACCTTGAGGAATCCAAAGGAATAATTTTAAAAAATATCTTTGATTTTTACACATCTTCCATCTTATTTTTGCCAATCAAGAACTTCAAATCATCCATTTTACCCCCATAGCAAGGTCCTTGACAGCAATGGCTTGGAAGATCTCAAAATTCAGTGTTTTCCAAGTGCACTCTGGAGTTTATAACACTCATTCCTTTGTTTTGCTGGATGTAGCCTCAAAATTATAAATAGTTCCTCAAGGCCAGGTTGGACAGGCTTGGAGCAACTTGAGATAGTGGGAAGTGTCCCTGCTCATGGGAATGGGATGAGATTTAAAATCCCTTTGAACCCAAACCATCCTGGAATTCCCTGAATATTTCTCCAACCTAAATAATTTATTCCATTTTTATTTATTCAGGCTCTGCTGAGCTTTTAAGGAAGGGATTTCTACAATATGATGTTAATTGTCTTTTCTTAATTAAGAGTTTTGTGGATTTTTCCCAAATTAATTCATATTTAGCTTCATTAATTTAATAGCTACCTGTTACCTCATGGAGGAAGAAAATACAGAACAGAAATGAAATCTTAGGAAATTTTGCTCTGCTTTTTCTCTTGGCTATCCCTGAGTGCAGCTAAAACACAGCCAGCACGTTGCTTTTCCAAAATATAATATCAAATAGAAATAATTTTATTTTAAATCCATCCTTTTTTTTGAAAACATGCTCTGTTTTCATGGCCCAACAATCTCCCCTGGAGGAATTCAGGGAGTTAAATAAGATGGCACAATCCAGTTGAGATTTTTCCAAGCCTGGTGATTAACGGAGCTCTTGAATTCCTGGAAGCTGCAAAATCCCATGGAGGCGGATGGAAATGATCCAATTGTTGTGTTGGCTTTTGGTTTGTGATCATGGAATGGTGCTGCAGAAAGATGGAATTTTGGAGAGTATTTACTTGGAATTGCTGAGGAGAACAGGAGTTGAGAAGACCCATGAATTTCTCCAGTGTTTTAGTGGTGGTGGAATTGATAATATCAATTAATTTCTCCAGAGGTTTGTTGCTGATGGAAATTATAAAATCCATGAATATCTCTGGTGGAGGAGCTCAGGTGCTGCTGGTGGGTCACTGGAATTGATGAGATCCATGAATTTGCCCAGAGGTTTGGTGCTGGTGGAGGAGCCCAGGTGCTCCTGATGGTTCCCATTCATGGATAAGATCCATGAATTTCTCTGGGGGTTTGGTGCTGGTGGAGGATCTCAGGTGCTCCTGGTGGCTCCCATTCAGGGATAAGATCCATGAATTTCTCCAGAGGTTTGATGCTGGTGGAATTGGAAAGATCCATTAATTTCTTCAGAGGTTTGGTGCTGCTGGAGGAGCTCAGGTGCTCCTGGTTGGTCTCTGGAATTCATAAGATCCATTAATTTCTCCGGAGGTTTGGTGCTGGTGGAGGAGCTCAGGTGCTCCTGGTGGCTCCCATTCATGGATGAGATCCATGAATTTCTCCAGAGGTTTGGTGCTGGTGGAATTGGAAAGATCCATTAATTTCTTCAGAGGTTTGGTGCTGGTGGAGGAGCCCAGGTGCTCCTGATGGCTCCCATTCTTGGATAAGATCCATGAATTTCTCCAGGGGTTTGGTGCTGGTGGAATTGATAAGATCAATGAATGTCTCGGGAGGTTTGGTGCTGTTGGAGGAGCTCAGGTGCTGCTTGTGGCTCCCATTCAGGGATAAGTTCCATGAATTTCTCTGGAGGTTTGGTGCTGTCAGAGGTGCCCAGGTGCCCCTGGTGACTCCCATTCAGGGATAAGTTCCATGAATTTCTCCAGAGGTTTGGTGCTGCTGGAGGTGCCCCTGGTGGCTCCCTGTGCCACCCCTGGTGTCCCACTCTGCTGAGGTGGCCCTGCCCAGCGCTGCCATCCCAGCATCCCAAACCCAAGCTCTCCTGGCCGCCTTCTGCCAGGATTTGGCCTGGAGGAGCTGATTCCTGCTTTTCAGGCAGGCCCAGTGTCTGTCACTGGTGCTGGGTGATCCCAGAGGTCTTTCCCACCCTCGGGATTCCGGGGTTTTTCGGAATGTGCTGTTGGAGCCGTTCCCACTGCGCTCCGTTTTTAGCAGGATGCGTTCCCATATCCCAGTGTTGGAAACACCCTTGGCTGTGCTTTGATGAGCTGCTCTGCTTGTGTTTCTCACCCTCTGTTGATGTGATTGCGAGCTTCTTTTCCCAGTTTGGAAAAAAGCAGGATGATTCTCCTGCTTCCAGCAGTTCCTCTTCCAGGCTGGGGCTGGGATTGGATGCTGTATTGCTCAATTCTCCACTGAAAGTTCCAGGAGAAACAAACTGAAGGGAGTAGGGAAAAGGATGGGGGGGAAACCAGAAGGTTCCTCACTTTTTGTCAGCTGAGCGTGTTCTCCCATCTGTCTCCATCTCCAAGGAGAATTCCTCAGCACTTGGAGGAGGGATTGCGAAGGACACGGAGGTGAGGAGGAGACACAAACAGGCCCACACAACAACCACAGAGCCAGCTGTGCCATCCCTGCATCTGCTCTCTCCAGGGAAATTGGCTCCCAGCCCTGGCTGAGTCCATGGCAAACAGAAAGGAGCAACTTCCTTCATCCCCCGGCCACATATGGGGGAAAAGATGGTGTTAAATAGTGCCCAGCTGTTCAGAATTCCAGCAAAACACAGCAGATCCTTGGATTAATAACTGCAGTTTGATGGATTCAGCCATGCCCTGGGAAGGGGAGAGAGGAAGGGAGCAGATTCCTTCAGAGAAATTATTTCTGGAGTTTTAATATCTTTAAGTCAGTTTGAACGTCTTTAAATAAGTTTAAATCCCTTTAAATAAGTTTTTTGGTGCTTGCATATCCAAATCTCTGAGGAATAAACATTCCCAGAAGATCCCTGGTGCCTGAGGCCTGCCTGGAGAATCCCTGGCCTCCAACCCTCACACGTGGGCTCAACTGAAGTGAAATTTTCTGCAGAAAAAGTGTTTCTCCAGGAGGTTTTCCTGCTGGGTTTGGCTTTGTTGGAAGTGTTGATGTGTGGAACTTCCCTCGTGGCAGCATCCCCACATTCAGGCTGTGTTTTTGGGATGTTCACTTCCCACATTCGGGCTGTTTTTGGGAGGTACACTTGGCTCCTCCCGGGCTCCTCTTGGCTGCCAGGACAGACTGTGGCAGACTCATTCCTGGTTTATCATCCTTTAGGCACTGTGGGTTGGCTTCACTGCACATCTCCACATTCCTTGATCCTTTTTGGTTTTTTTTTTTTTGTTGTTGTTGTTTTTTAGCTTTTGTGGTTCTGAATAATCCCAGTGTTTCACTTGGATTGTCCGGTGTCACCTCAGGGGTTCCACAGGGATCAGAGGAATCATAAAACCAGGAGGGTTTGGGATGAGAGGGACCTTAAAAATCATCCAATCCACCCCTTCCGTGGGCAGGGACACCTTCCACCATCCCAGGTTGCTCCAGGCCTTCTCCACCACTGCCCTGGGCAGCCTTTTGCCATGGATCACAGCCCTTTCCATGAAAAATTACCCAGATACCCAACCTAAATATCAACTCTGCTCCTGTCCCTGTTCCCTGACCCCCCAGCTGTCCCCTCCTGTCAGGGAGCTCTGCAGAGCCAGAAGATCCCACTGAGCCTCCTTTTCTCACATTGTTTTTTTCCCTAGTATTTTCTGTGTATTCTTAAAATGTTTTGTACTGCAGCTCTGTTTCCAGAAGCTTTAATGAACCCTGCAGGTAAGAACTGCAGAATGATGGATGACTTCATTAGGTGGAAGTTGCCTTCCCTACCAATAACAGAAAATTAGCTTTTCTGTGTTATTGGCTCTGTTATTCCTGAGCTAACTGCAGGAGCTGAGCCTGGAATATTTCAGAGCCCATTCCACAAAAATGAGGTTTAAAGGAACTCAGAACGTTCAAAGGCATCCAGTTCTTGTAGCTTCAAAGGTATTTTCAGATTTGTGTCCCTTAAAGCACCACAGAAGTCAAATGATGTGTTATTAATTAGAGGTGTTAATGCAGCAAACCTTGGGAACATGGACAATGCTCCCTGGGATTCCAGGCTTGAATTCTGGGCTGTCTCTGCAGGGCCAGGGGTTGGACTGGATGATCCCTGTGGGTTCCTGAATTCCCTGGGATCCCTGTGGTGTCCCAGGATTTTATCCTGCTTGGATAAACAGTCCTCTTGCTTATCTAGCGATTCTTTTATTCTGTGGTTTTTTTCTGAGGAAGATGGAGAAAGAATGGAAAAGCATCACATATGAAAGGTGGGATTTTGGGATGGGGCTGACAAGGAGCATGGGACAAGGCAAAGAGAGTAAGGGAGAAGGCAAGTAAATCCAGGTCTGGTGCTGTTCATACATCCTAAAATCTTAGGAAAATAAGGAAAATTCATGGCACAAGAAACTCATGTTCCATATCCTTCCTTATCTCCCAAACCTGGGAATTTTTCCTGGAATTGCTGGTGGATATTGTAGTGCTGGACAGCATTTTAAATTTGAGTTTTGCCTTTGTGGCTGACTGAGGGAGGAAAGTTTTGAAAGCAACTGGTAATTATAGAACTGGGATCACTATAAATTAATGATGGCAAGAGCTGAGTATCCGGCTGTTTTCCAAAGCTCTCTCTCGTCCTTAGGGAATGTGTCCTTTTAAATCTGGACTGTCAGACTGGCTCCCTTAGCAGGCTGCTCTGTGGAGCTGCTGGAGGTCAGGGCTGGGACAGGAGCACAAATGGCCCTGGTGCCATCTCCCCCATGGGCTGAGCTGCTTCCAGCTGCTGCTGGCCTCAGTGTTCCCCTTTTCCAGGAGTTCTCTGTTGGATTGAGCCCCCAGATCCATTTGTAAACAAACTCATGGAGAGGTCACAGCCTGTTCATAAATTATGACTTTGGGTTTGGTACCGTTGGATATCGATTTCATCTGGAGCCTCCTTCAGCTCCACAGGAGGTGGATAAAAGCAGCAAATGGATTTCTGAGGCAGAGCCAGGGACAGCATTTATGGATTTGGTTTTCCTGTCAAAGACCACTGGGAACAAAGGAGGAATTATGTCCCCACCACAAAAAAAAACCTCAAAACCCTCAGACAACTCCATTGTGTGTAAGTGATATTTGACAGACAAACATCCACGGATTTTGAGAGGAGTCCATGAGGAACAATCCTGCTGGCTCAGGGGATTTCCTGAGATCCAGGTGATCCCACTGGGTTATGGCAAAGGAGGAACAAGAGGGACAAGGTGGGACGGGATGGAGAAGATGGCCATGGAATGAGAGCTGGGGAGATGAGCAGCCCCCACTCTGTGCAAACTCAATCTGGAAGGGTTTCCCTGGAGTCCAAGGTCTTGGCAAGCTCCAGCCTGGGATCCAGACTCAGCTGCTGCCCTTTTTTCCAGCTTTTTCTTCCCTATAAACACAAGGTTCTCTTCTCCCACCCTGCCTCCAGCAACAACACCTTCCCCAGCCACCCAGACTTCAGCCTTTGGTTTTTCTAGCAGAGGTTGGTGGAAATGTGTTCTGCTGCACTTCCAGGCTGCCTCCAGAAGGAAGGAGAGAAATCCTGAAATGCTGAAATGTCAGCCTTTGCTATTTTTACAGCCTTTCCCAGGAAGCAGCTCCGGCTGTGCCGTCTGCATCCCGATCGGGATCCGCCGGAGCCGGTTATCCCTGTTTGCCTTGGCCTCGTCAGTTGTTGTTTTACAGGGAAAAAGCTGTTGTGGCAACTTGGAAATGCCTCAGTTGGTCAGCCCGGGGTGAATGGAATGGGAATAATCCCCAGCTGTGCTTGGAATGCGTCGGGAGCTTTGGGGAGTAGCCTTGAACCTCTGCGTTGGGATTTGGTGGGTTTGAATTCTGTGAATCACAGAATCCTGGGATGGTTTGGGTTGGGAGGGAGCTTAAAGCTCATTCCATGGGCAGGACACCCCCCAGTGTCCCAGGATGCTCATCCAGCCTATCCTTGAGCAATTCCATGGAGAGCCCACACCACTGGGATCCCTTGGCAACAAGAACCAGGTCTCCAAGGAAGGTTAAGGAAAAAACATCAGGGCTCTGTGGGATGGAAATCCCTCCTGAGAGGTTGTTTTGTGGGGTTTGTTTCTTTTGTTGGGAATTCACTTTTCCCCACTAGCAACCTTTGACAGGGAGCGTTCGGAGTCACCTCCAGCTGCGCTGAGGTGGGCTGAGAGCAGCCAAAATTCATTAAAAGGACTTCAATCAATGTTAATTACAGAGCAAAACTTGAAAAATATTGTGAATTAAGCTTGTGGGCCGATTGTGTAATAACAGATGGAAAAATGAGGAATTCTCCTCGTGGGCTGGGCTGACAATTGGATCTGTCAGAGAATTCCTGTTGATCCTGATCTGGATCACTCATCCACATCACTTCTGCCACTGGACATCGTTCACACTCAAATACCATTCTCACTCACATTTCAGACCAGTCTTTTTATTAATTTTGCTGTTAATTAACTTATTTTCTCCTGTTATTTAAATCTCAAGAGCACAATTAAATGGAAAACCAGGATTTGCTTCAGAGCTGGGAGGTGGGAAAGGAACATCAGTGGTGGGACTTGATCTTAGGGGTCTTTTCCAACATTTCTGGTTCTGGGATTTTAACGAGCAGGGGATAATCAAGCAAAATAATTACAGTTGCTTCATTGACAGTGTAAATAATGAAGATGGTTGAGTTTTGTATTTATGTAGTGATTCCTGCTGTTTTATTGTTAAAAATCTAATTTTTGAGTTGTTAGGATAAATTGCTTTCCTAAACCAGCTCTTGGCTTATTTCTGATTTCTCTAAATGAAGGCAAAGAGAAATAAACTGGAATTATTCAATGCTTCAAAGCAAACGCTCCCTGTGCAACCAACACCCGGGCTGGTTGCAGCTGTCCCGCGGTGGGAAGCGATTCCTTGGGGAAGCAGCGATGTGGGGACAGTGGCAGCAGCCATTGCCACGTCCCAGCGAAGGGAACGGGCCGGGGAGCGGTGACACAAACTGGGAATGGCATTGCCCCAGGCACATCAGCCCCTGTCGGCTGCGTTTGATTCTGCAAAGATAACATGCTGAGCTCCAATTTTGCTTTCACTTCCATTCATGGCTCAAGGAAAGGGAAGAGAAGAAACTGAAACAGATTATTAGATGTGGCTTTTAGCCCGGGATCACTCCAGGCAGAAGGCAGGATGCCTGGAGGAATATCTGGGAGAAAAATGCGGTGTTTAGAGAGAAAAATAGAATATTTAATGTGGTTTTGTTCAGTTTAAAACGACTGGGGGCTTGGGGAGAGCATTTGGCTAAATAGCTGATGAATAATTCAGGGTCACTAATTTAGGAACTCTGTCATAGAGACTAAAATTCATCGGTTTTGGCTGTAAACAAAGAGAACAAACACCCAGCATTTAACTAAACAGCAAATTCCGGGGTTGAAGCCTGTGGACCTTTGAAGGGCACCAGCTCTTGGCTGAGAGAGGCACAATTTAATTAGCATGGATTTTTGTTGTAGTCAATATTCAAACCTCTCCCCAGAAGCTGTAATTCTAATTCCACGAGATTATATTCCTAAAGCCCCAGGGTTTTTGGAGAGGAAAGTTTGGATCCAAGCACACAGAGGGGATTCCAGGAGCTCCACCTTCATCCCATAATTCCATGGAATGGTTTTGTTGATCCAAATATCTGAGGCATGTTTGATGCTGTCCCTCTGCCAGGCCTGATCTGGAGCTGGAAAACAAAGGGGAGCGTGTTCCCTGGTGAGCTCGCAGCCTTAATTAACACGATTAACAAATACAATTACCACAGAGAAAGGTTAAAAAGAGATAGGAGAGATAAAAGCAAATCTCCGAGAGGGACAAGAATGAACGCAGGGATGTCAGTGTTCAATCCTGGGAGCAGCAGCCACGATCCAGATGCTGTTCCCAGCTCCAAGTGCCCCATTTCCATCCTGCATCTCTTGATCTGCGTTGGCAGGAGCTGAAATGCTGCATTTCAAAGGCAAAGGAAGAATTCCTGAGACTTGGAGAACAGAGGAGTGTAGCGTGTGTCACCTTTCCAGGCAGACACTTCTGAGGCACTGGGGATTTACAGGAATGCAGAAATCTCCAGAAAATGTTCCTTGTACTTGGAAATAACCCTTTAGTTCCCATTCCAGTGTCATCACAGGTTAGGGAATTTCCTGATGTTCCCAGTGACAAATAACCCTTTATTTCCCATCCAGTCTGATCCCAGGGTAGGGAATTTCGTGATGTTCCCATTGACAAATAACCCTTTATTTCCCATCCAGTCTGATCCCAGAGTAGGGAATTTCGTGATGTTCCCATTTCATGATGTTCCCATTGACAAATAACCCTTTAGTTCCCATTCCAGTCTGATCCCTCTGTAGGGAATTATCTGATGTTCTCATTTGGGAATCCTGTAGCTTGTAAGAATTAAGGGGATGCTCCTGCTCCAAGGGAGAACTGCTCCAAAAATCCCAGTAATTTTACCTGAGACAAAAGAAAAGCAGCGATTGCTTAGAATTTCAGAGCTGTCCCTTCAGTGGCCTTTTTTTTGGGACAGACATCTCCTTCAAATCCCTTTTTCCTTGATATTTGCTGCTCCAGCAGTGGCTTTGGGGTATAATTTTATGGATTTGTTTATTTAGATGAGTTGGGGTTTTTTTCTGAGGCTCTGCTGTTCCACAGGGCTTTCCCGTGGATCCGGGAGGATTTTGTGGTGCAGAATCGATCAGTGCAGCCCCAGGCTCTGAATTAAATTGATGTGAGATCTGTGACTGGTTTTGTCACCAATAATTCCTGCCTCGAGCACGATATTAAAGAGGACAAATGAATACAAAACAAAGCCACCACCAACCACACGGGTTTTATTTCACTTCCTGAATGTTCAATTAATTGTTGACAGAGATTTTTGGGGTAGATTGGGTTGGGGCTGTAAATTAAGCTTTTGTGGGTTTGTTTTGCATGCAGGGAAGATCCTGCCCGATTTTGAAAAGGTCACCACTGTTAATCATTTCAGGAAGGCAGGAAAATATTCCAGTAATGACTCAACTGAAAGGAATAACCAAGATTAAAAGCTTCTTAGTGCTTAATAAGTGGGATCTTGATTAATTCATGCTTTTGTGACAAAGGTTGGATTATCAAGCTGGAAAATATCTTTTTTGGGGGGGGTTGTTGTTTGGCTTTAGGGTTTTTGGCTTGATTCTGCAATTAAAAAATTGGAGATCAATGAGAAGAAGGAATAACAGGTACCTGGTGCAGCCAGTCCTGATCTGGAATTGTCCCAAATGTATTTTCCAGGAGATCACTTGGGGATGGAAGAATTGTCCCAGGTCTCATAAGAACGAGATCCTGTTTTCAGTCTCAGGCTGCTTTATTTGTCAGTGGTTTTAGTCATCCTTTCAGCACCACAAAGTGGTTGTTGGAAATGATCCATCACATTTCCATAGAGCTTGGGATTTATGTTAAATAGGATGTATGGATATAATACAAATAGAGAATTGATCATCTTTGAAGGAATTCAGAGTTACTTGTTCTTGGTTTCCTTCCCCTCACCCCAAAATCTGGGATTTCTGGCTAAATACTGAAGGATTTATCATCATAATATTAACTTATTGTAGTTTTTATTATCTACCTTGTGTTCAAATATATTTTTAAAACACCAAATGATCAGGACTACTCATTTTTAGTAAATTTAAAAAAATCTAGAATTTTTTTTCAATAATCCACACTTCTATTCTGCATTTCATTCCATTTTTCCTGGTAATACTTTCATCTTTTACC
The DNA here is from genome assembly GCA_035583995.1 of Arremon aurantiirostris. Taxonomy (NCBI): domain Eukaryota; kingdom Metazoa; phylum Chordata; class Aves; order Passeriformes; family Passerellidae; genus Arremon; species Arremon aurantiirostris. The sequence goes on along the minus strand of JAXCLO010000004.1, from coordinate 1,421,555 downwards.
ACTCTAAGAAGATGTTTTTTTCTTTTTTTTTTTATTTTTTTTGTATTAATACCTGCAAACAAATGTTGACAATCAGTATAACTAGTTTAGCTAAAAGAGGGCTGTTTTCTGATCTTAATCCTTCTGTATTCTAATCCCAGGGGGGTTTTTTGCTGGTGTTTTATTTCCTTTCAAACCCATCTCATTTCTCACACAACATTTCAGGTGTGAGCAGTGAATTTCCGTGCTTGGAGTGTCCCTATTGCGCTAATTTCTCCTGCTAAACAAGGGAATTTGGAATGCTTCAGACACATGATCCAAAGAATCCAATTTCATCCCAGGGTCCTGCTGCTCTTGCATCTCTCTAATGCATTTTCCTGTAGACAATTTGTTTAGCTGAGGATTTAATCAGCTGGAACATCTATTTTTGATCCTGCTTTTACCAGGCCTGGCCTCATAGGGAGTGGATGAATTTGCACTCAAGCTGAGGTGAAAAATGTCACATTTCTAATCTTGTGTCTAGTTTTTAGAATGATGAGGTGCATCTTCATATTTTTCAATAATTTTAGGGCCCTGGCTGGAGCTTTTAAAGCATTTCCCTCCTGTCACTGCTGTAATCCTTGGCTGAACTGGTTTGGATTGGTGGGACACGTGTGGGGCTCCTTGGATTTGCGTTCCCTGCAGCAGATTAATCTCCAGGTCATCAAGCTGAAGTCTCCTGAGGACAGAGCAGGAGGAATTTTCTGTGTGGATGTTTCTGGATTTCAGGGGCTCCACCAGCCTCCAGGAGGTGGCTGCTATCCCTGTCCCCTTGTCCCTTTGGAGTCCCAGTGGGGTGAGAGTGCCAGGGGAAGGGGCAGCGCTGTCCAGTGAGGCCTTAGGATTTCAGCTTTCCTGTTTTTCTGTATTTGTGATCCTGCAGTTCTTTAGTGCACCACTCTAAACTCCATGTTCAGTGGGAGCTGCTGCTGCCCCATTTTGGGCAGACACAACAATTCCTCTCCAGGCCTGACAGTCAGGGACTCCTCACTGCCTCAGGCCCCAGAGATGGAAACAAAAATGAGTTGGGGGGAGCAAACTTGGGGTGAATGACTTCATCACCTGAAGCTGTAATTGGCACATTAAGCCCCAATATGCAAATGGACCAAACTTATAAAAATATGAAAACCTCTGACCCGTGATCCATTTTGGGTGTAGCCTCTGGAGGTGGTTTTTCTGCCCAAGATGTACCTGAAGGCCCTGAGAGATGGAAACAAAAATGAGTTGGGAGCAGCAAACTTGGGGTGAATGACTTCATTACCTGAAGCTGTAATTGGCACATTAATCCTCAATATGCAAATGGACAAAACTTATAAAAGTGTGAGAAATCATGACCCATGGTCCATTTTGGGTGCAGCCCCTGGGGGCTTTGTCTGCCCTAAATGTACCTGAAGGCCCGTCAAAAAACAGAACTGCTTTTTATTCCCTTAATTTTGGAGTGGCTCTTGGCTCCCCTGGGATTTCATCAGAGATCCTCAGGTGAAGGGGTTGGTGTTTGGTGTTTGGGGTTTGGGATGATTCGGGGCCTGTGGGCACTCTGGATGTGGAGGAGGAGCAGTTCCAGAGGGGTTTGTGTCCAGAGGGACAGCGGGAGAGGAGATGGAGCAGGGAAGGGAGGCTGGTGGCAGAGGGAGAGAGCCACACGTTAAACAGGATTTTACTTTAGGGGAAACGATTTTAAACAGGGTTAGATTGGGGATTTTGGGAAGAAATGTCCCCTGGGAGGCCCTGGGATGAATTTCCCTGGAATGAATTTCCCAGAGAAGCCATGGCCGGATCCCTGCAGTGTCCAAGGCCAGGCTGGAGCACCCTGTGATGGCGGGAGGTGTCCCTGCCACGGCACGGGTGGCACTGGATGGGCTTTGAGGTCCTAACTTATCCCAGCTTGTGTTTGTAGGGGTTTTTTGGGTTTTCTTTTCCTGGCAAACCAATATTCCAGGGCACCACGCTGTGTTTGAAGCAGGAGCAGACACAATGCGGCAATTACATCCAAAAATGTGTAGGTTCATCTGCTGCCTTTAATTGGGTTTTGGTGCCTTAATAAGCCCCCCTGTGGATAATTCTGTGGAAAAGTGCAGTGTGATCACTTTATTTCTTCATTCTCAAAATGTCTTTGTAGGGAACCTGTGATTCTTGGCAGTGTTTTGGATTTTGGAGAGCTGGATTTTATGAGTTTGGGAAAACAATTTCCAGTTTCCTTCATTTAATGCATTAAATTTTAATGGCTGAAAATATCCATAGGGCGTCCTGACGGAGTACAAGTGAAAATTGTTCCAGTTTTGTTGTTGAAATAAGAATTGGAAATTTAGCCACTCCAAATTTTGAGTTGTTGAGTGATTGAGGGCAGTTGATCTGATAAAAACGAGGCTGAAACCCAGGAATTTCCAACATAAATCCCAATTCTTTGTTTTGCTTGCAGCACAAATTGGCCAAGGGTTCTTTTCCATGCCTGTGGGTGAGTTCTGAACTCAGCACAGCATGAGAGGAACCTGCAGTTTCCAGGAAATGTTTCATTCTTAACTTCCTGTATTATGCCTGTTCACAGTCATCCCATTAATTCTTTTGGGATTTCAGTAGTTTTTCTCTAATGGAATCAATAATGTTGCAGATAGAAATTCTTTGTGTCTGTGGGACTTTGGTGTGGTCAGGGTTTATGGGCAGTGAGTGTGTCTGGTTTGTTGTTTTCCTGTCAAAACCATGGAAAAATGGTTTGTGGAAGGTTTCTTTGACCTAACCCAAATTCCCAGGCTCTGGTGGGAATTATGATGGGAAAAAAGAGGGAAAGGATATGGAATCTGAAGATTTCTGCCTCCTCTTGGCTGCTTATCATACCCAGAGTGGGGAATTGCCTCTTCTTGGAGGAGTGACCATCCCATTGCTGGGATTTTGGAGTGACCATCCATTGCTGGGATTTTGCAGTGATCATCCCATTGCTGGGATTTTGGGATGGCCATCCATTGTAGGGATTTTGGAGTGACCATCCCATTGTAGGGATTTTGGAGTGACCATCCATTGTAGGGATTTTGGAGTGACCATCCCATTGTTGGGATTTTGCAGTGATCATCCCACTGTTGGGATTTTGGAGTGACCATCCATTGTAGGGATTTTGGAGTGACCATCCCATTGTAGGGATTTTGGAGTGACCATCCATTGTAGGGATTTTGGAGTGACCATCCCATTGTTGGGATTTTGCAGTGATCATCCCACTGTTGGGATTTTGGAGTGACCATCCATTGTAGGGATTTTGGAGTGACCATCCCATTGTAGGGATTTTGGAGTGACCATCCATTGTAGGGATTTTGG
>JAXCLO010000004.1:1354823-1370079 GCA_035583995.1 Arremon aurantiirostris | reverse complement strand
ATTTGGGTCATTTGTCCTTGGTGCCCAGCTGGAGCAGGAATTGTTTTGTCTCCCTGCTCTGTGCACAGAGCTCAGCATCCCTGATGTGAACCCAGACCCACACACTAAAGCAGCACAGAATGGGAAAAATAGAAAAGTTAAACCTAAGACATCATCCTGTGCTCACAGAGCTCCTGTGCGGGTCCTTGTTCCCTCATTTGGGGCCTCTCCAAAACCCCAGCCCTTTATCCCTGCATCCCCCTGGCTGGGTGTGGCTCTGGGGCAGGAGGAGAGGGCAGGGAAGGGATTCCTGGGCCTGGAGAGGGCAGGGAAGGGATTCCTGGGCCTGGAGGGGATTGCACAGAGCTCAGGACAGCTCTGGTCTGGAACAGGCTGGAATTGCAGGTGGTTCTGCCTCGCTGCAGCTCTCAGAGTGCTGAAATTTGGGTTCCATCAGCTCCATCCTCTCTCACAGAGGGCTCAAACCGAACATTTCAGCTGCCTGAGAGAGAGAAAAAGCAAAGCCAAAGGAGCCTCAGGAAGGCTGGTGATCCCAATCCCTGCCCGCTCATTTCGCACCCAGTGAGAGCTGGGTCCCCTTTTAAACGCTCAGGAGGCACCAGGGGAATTTTCGCAGGAATTTTGCCACTTTGGAGAGCAGCACCTCTGCTGGGGCTGGGCTGAGCGTGCCCTGCCCCGCTGGCACACGCAGCACCAGCCAGCATCGTGTCTAAAGATTATCAGCCTACACTGAATATTAATTCAGCCCTGTGCTTGCAGAATGACAAACTCAATCAGTGAATTTATTGGAGACATATTTAAGAAGGGGTATTTATGGATTAGGCACAGATTTTAGAAATGAAATGGGAGACAATCTAACAAATCTATCAGGAATAAGATCAACAACTTAAAGTTTAAACCAATCATCTTGAGTATATATTTGAACTTGGATATGCAGATGTGATGCACAAGTCCCAATGGTTCAGCAATACACTCAAAGGATCAACAGCCCTATAGACAGCTAAATTACTCGGAAAGCCAGGGAATTTATCAAACATGAATTTCAAAGTGGATTCTAGCCTGCAGGAAAAAATGGAAGTGCCCATTAATGTACATACAAAATAAATGTTGTCTGCAAGCTCATTCAACTATTTATTTTTGACACAGAACTGGCTAAAGATTTTTTAATTTACATAAAAAGGTACAAAGACTGCAACCCCTTTGATGGAGGAGATGGGAATAAATATCCTGCAAAAGAGGGTTTGTTTGTTTTTTAAAGAAGCACTAACAACCTCGCAGGTACCACACAAAGGAATCATTTACGCTCTTTCACATCTATTAGTGCATTATTTATAACTAACTCCAATTTGAGAACGTTGGCATTAAGTCTGTTTCTCACATGTAGAGGAAATTCCTACAAACTGATCATATATTATGGATGAAAATTGTAACAGCTACACTGAAACTGGTGAGAGCAGACACTGCTGAATTCCACGAACACTGGAGGAGGATGGAGCCCTTCCCAACTCAGGTGCTGCCCAACTATTTATTTATTTTACTGACCAGATCATCATAAAGCAAAGAAGAAGTTAAATTTGTGCATTGCTGACCGAATATTTATATTTAAAAAATTGGTTTTAAGATTAAAAAAGAAATTAAAACCACTGAATCACCCACAGGCCTTTCCAAACTAAGACCCCGCTTTGATTGTGTAAGGAGAGGGGCTGAACATCATTAAATCAGAATAAACTGCACATAAATTATGTAGGATAAACTTAGGGTTACAAATTTTAAAATAAAATTCATATTTTACCCCTAAATGAAATAATTTTAAATCCTCCTAACACTTTTAAGATGTGGCCTATTGCCCAACACAAACTTGCCAAAATTGGCATTCAGTGGAACCCTCCTTCAGAAGAAACTCATTAACTGTGTTGTAATTCATGGGATTTATACCTTCAGCCTTGTGACTCAGGGAGTATTTTTAAAGCCTCAGACACTTGAACCGAGTTGCTGTGTTGTTCTTTCAGCTTTCACTGAGGTTTAGGAAAAGTCTTAACTCTTTTCTGAACCAAACCTCACATTAAAAGTGCTTGGCATTCTTAACAATATCAGATTTCACTCCTAATTGCTAAAACTTTGTGGCTGACAATGCTGTGTTGAAAATGGAATGACAAATAAGATTTTTAATTCAGATCCAAAATCCTTCTTCCATTCCAAACGGGATCCACTGGCCAAGATCTGCTGAAAGTCTCTGCCGCTGCTTCCCCAGCCCAGGGCTCCCTCAGGCCAGCAAGGAATGAGACAAAACTCCCCAAAACTGTAATTTAGCTGTCTAAAATTCTTATTTTTTGGAATAATTTGACCATGCTACAAATGGTGTTGGACTTTAAAGCAGCCCAATTCTCCAACTGCACTGAAATGGAGTAAAAGTAGAAGGAAGGGCATGAATTATAGCAAATATCCTCAATACCAATCTGCACATCAAACCCATATGGGGGTGCAGAACACCTTGCAGGACACTGCAACCTTCTCTATGTAAGAGAGATTAAATCTGATTTTTTAAAAAATTATTTATTTGTTGTCTCATGATTTATTTGTTGTCCTCATAACCAGAGGATGTTTGCTGACAAAGTCTTCGCCATAGTGGAAGGTGTTTGTATATAGGACCTGAGATGGAGAAAAAATGCTTTATTACTTTATAATACATCACACATAATAAATATTTGTTTAACAAAGCCTGCCTGAACTTCCTGCATTAATCAAAATTGAAGGTGGCAGGACTTGTATGATTAACTCAAAAGCCATATTCCAAATGATAAATAAACTAATATTAACCTTGTGTGTTCATTAATAATGCAAGTTCTCCATAGTTCACAAACACAACTGATACAGTTAATTGAAGGTTCACATTTGTAAAATATTCATAATTACAGTTTCAGTGTTCTGTTCACTCAGGATCCAGCCTAATAAAAATCACATTCCATGTGCTCCTCGAATTCAAACCCATCACTCCTCTTCATTAGGCTCTTGATGTGATGTAACAGGGAAATAAACATCATTACCTGCTCCTGGGGGAGCACTTCTGGAACTCAGGAGTTCTGTCTCAGCAGAGATTTCACCTTTGGTCCCCAATTTCTGAGACACTCACTCTGGTAATCCAGAGATTTAAAAACTTTATGGTATTGGCAGCTGCTCTGGGCACCTGTGCCAGGGCTGCCCACCCTGCCAGGGAACAATTCCCAATTCCCAATCTCCCATCCAGCCCTGCCCTCTGGCTCTGGGAGCCATTCCCTGTGTCCTGTCCCTCCATCCCTGTCCCCAGTCCCTCTGCAGCTCTCCTGGAGCCCCTCCAGGCCCTGCCAGGGGCTCTGAGCTCTCCCTGGATCCTTCTCCTCTGCAGGTGAGCACCCCCAGGTGTCCCAGCCTGGCTCCAGCCCTGCAGCAGCTCCTTGGATCTTTACAGAGCCAGAGATGGAGTTTCTGAGTATTGCCCAGCCCCTCATGTCACCCTTCAATAAACTCTGGAGTCCCATCCTCCCTCCAGAAGAGCTGGAGTTTCTCAGGCTGGTGCTGCAGGGCTCCAGGCTCCCAGCAGGACTGCCAGCCCAAATCCTCTCTCTGCCTCTCCAGGTTTGTAAATTTGCCTGTCACCTATTTTTATGCAGTTTAATATCTTTCCTGTGGCTTCCTTTTCTCTCCTGTTATTAGAGAAGCAAAGGAAAAGCTCTCCTGGGCATGAGTGAGGAGCTGTGTAATGGGTTGCAATGGCTCCTTCCAAACCATTGTGCTCTGCCTTGTGAATATCTATTTAATCAGTGAGTTTAAAAGAGCTGATTTGTGCTGAGTGATTTTTCTTTCTTAGACTGCAGCAAGAATCTCATCCTCTTGTGAGGATGCAGCACAGGCAGTCCAGCTATTCTGGGCTTCAATGGCCCCATTGAGCTGGGAAGAGGTTCAGGAGCAGGGATCCATTGAGATGATTGTGGCAAGGAGCTCTGCAGGGATCAAGCACCAGGGTTTATTAACTCAGCCATTCCACTCAGTCAGGAGCTGGGCTGTGTTTTCTGCTCACAGATTTGCTGTGCTTTAGGAGTGAGGCCAGCTCTGGATGTTTTAGAGGCACCCAGCTTTCAGTGTTGCTGCTGGAGGGAGCTTTGCTGTATCAGAGCTGCCCTCAGCACGTGTGCCTGGGGTGGCACTGCTGCCTCTGTGCCCCCCAGGACAGTCACAGGGGCCCAGAGCCACCAGTGTGGCCGTGGTTACGTTCTCAGGCTGTCTCGGTGGCTTTTGCCTTCCCCCTCGTGGAAAAGGGTTGGGGTTCATCGTGCCTTTGCTCACTGCAGGTACAAATTTAACCTGAATTTGGGTTTGTGAGTGGTGAGTGAGCAGCGCTCAGAGAATTATGTTCAATCCCAGAGAGCATCCCTTGCAAGAGCACAGTACAAAGCCATCATGGGTGTGCTGTGAGCAGCAATAAATCTCTCCCCTGAGCAGGGTGAGCCCTGCCCAGCTCCCCAGGCTGGCACACGCTGCTCCCCTCCCTCCTGAGCCCTGCACTCCCCCCTGCCCAAACACAGCAGCACCTTGGCACGAGGCACAGCCCCACTGTTCTGGCTGAGAGCTCAGCTCAGGAGGCTCTGACACGAGGCTTTTGTTGTCCTCTCCTTATCTTGTTTGCTCCTCACATGATCACCAGCAGGCCCTGGCTATCTGTGTGGCATTTGCTGTCCCCTGGGTCAGCTGTTCTGCAGGGTGACACCGGGGTATTAATAGACAGTGTCACGCTGGGCTCTGGCTGAGCGCTATCAGGACAACCCCCCTGTTTGCCTCTCACCCTGGCTCTGCATGCTGATGGTTCCCAGAGGCTGTCAGGGCTGTCAGGGCCAGCAGCCAGCCCCAGGAACCTCCACACCACAGTGCCACCAGCACCTCCTGACCTGGGAACCCAGGGCTGGCCCAACAAGGACAAAAGGAGACGGATTCCTGCTGGAGGCAGGGTCACCCAGAGCTGTGACACAGGGACACATCCAGGTGGGCTTGGAGTACCTCAGGAGGGAAGCTCTGTGACCTCCCTGGGCAGCTGCTCCAGTGCTCTGCCACCCTGAGAGCAGAGAAGTTCTTCCCCACGTTCAGGTGCAATTTGGGTTTTAGTGTGTGGCCATTGCTGCTTGTGGCACCACTGAAGGGTCTGGAACCATCTATTCCAGCAGATCCTGATCATTTCAGGTGTTTTAATCAGCTCCTCACTAATTTCAGGTGTTTTTTATCAGCTTCTCACTAATTTCAGATGTTTTCACTAAATCCTCACTAATTTCAGCTGTTTTTACTGGCTCCTCCCTAGTTCCAGGTATTTTCTCTCCTGTGTTCCATCAGTGAACTCCAACATCTCTCCCCCCCATGGCAGTAACCCCTCAGAGCCTGCTCTCCACAGGTCTCACCACCCCAAATGTTTCCACACAGTGAGTCAATATTTTTAAATGGATCCACTTTGGCCATCGACTGCCTCTGCCTACTCATTCTTCATTAGCTCAGGTCAAACCCTTTATCACTCCCCTTTATCAATAGCCCAAAACACCCAGGATGGCTCAATTCTCATTAGCTCAGGAATGGAGCTGTAACTGCAATCAGATACAATGATTTTGTGCCAGGCCCACACATTTGTGCTTACTCACACTGCAAACTTCACCTTCTGTGTAATTAAGCATTAATTAATTGTACCAAGTGCTCTGCTTGTATTTATCCCAAATTTCCAAGTGGCTGTGGCTGCTTTGTTGTGTTGTTTGATGCTCCTGGACTTGATGACTTGTTTCAGATTTTAGTTTTGGGCTGATTTTGCTCAGTGCCCCCACATCTCTTATTTCTTTTGAAAAGCTTTATGGTTTGGAGGAAGTGACTCCAAAACAGTGATTCCAGCAAGTGATTTTCAACATGAAACAGAGCTTCTGGGGGATCATTAATTAAGGAAGATCAAAATGAGCCCCGGAGCAGGTCTGGAGAGGATTTGCAGGTCTAAGGAACATTAACAGTGTTATTAAATGATATTTTGGGTGCCAGCAGCGCTCTATCTGTTTTCACATCAGGGAAATCATCCCAAGAGGGTTTGATTTGCTGCCTGACCCCACCATTTGGCACAAACCACATGAAATGTGCTGCAGGAGTTCTGCCCTGCCTGGATTTTTGGCCTCACAATCATTCCTTTAAAAGGTTTTGTTCTTGCTGCTCACCACCTCTGACTTCTCTCCACGCTGGGGAAGATTTTCCTTCTGCTAAATCCAGTTTGCTGTCCTGAGTGATTAAAGCTCATTGCAGACCATGTGATTGAACAGCAGAAAATTAAAATCTGGGGTTTAGCTTGACCCTCTTTCCCCCCTTTTGTTTTGCAGCTGCCCGAGGAGGAGGGGAGGCAGTGTGGGCAGGCAGAGCTGTCCCTTCCGCCTCACTGGCCTTGGGAAAAATGCAAATTTATGGAAATACTGTCTGGGCTGGCAGACTTTGTATTCCCTGGCTGTGCCTGCGCGAGCTGGGCTGGGCGTTTCACAGAGTTGTGGAATCATGGAATGGTTTGCATCGGAAGGGATCCTAAAGCTCCTCTCGTTCCTGCCATGCAGGGACACCTCCCACTGCCCCAGGTACTCCAGGCTGGCCTTGGGCACTGCAGGGATCCAGGGGCAGCCACAGCTGCCAGGGAACAATTCCTTATGCCCAGTCCCTCTCCAGCTCTCCTGGAGCCCCTCTAGGCCCTGGAATGGCCTTCAGGATCTCCCTGGAGCAATGTTTCATGAGTTACACTATTAATCCCACCAGGAATAACATCAAGTTGGTGTTTACCCCCATCACTCCCACAGGAAAGCTGTTCAGTGCTCTGGCTGCTCTCGAGGCACAGATTTCCCTCTGATTTCCAACCTCAGTTTATTCCTGTCCATTTTATCCCCTCTTGGTTTCACACCAGCGTTGTCCTTTGGTGATTTCCTTTGGTGCCTTTGCCTCAGGCCCTTGTGACACCCCTGTGCAGGAACAGCAGGTGCCATTCCCAGCCGTGGCTGTGATCCCTGTGCCAGACCCCTCAGACAGAGCAAACCCTTTGTGCCAGCGGGCCAGGACTTCGCATCCCTCAGATTTCCCCTCAAACAGCAGCAGGTGGCAGATGCTCCTGAGCTGGATGATGCAACCTTTGCACTGAGCTCCTGCTGGCCCTGAAATGATCAATGAGAGCTCTGAAAAGGTTGCCCTTGGAATCACATCCCTGGGCTCTGACATTTGCTATCACAGTGTCCTTTCCCGTGGATAGGAAGGATGGGGAGTGCAGGCATTTGGGAGATGTGAAGCAGGGAAAATTTTGCTGAAATGTACCCAGCTGGATTAATTATTGTTAAAGGCTGAGTCTCCAAAGGATTTAAAGATCTGAATACCATCTTAGGACATTTCACTGTCTTTTTACTGACAGGCTCCACGGATCCCAATTATGGAGATAAATCCAAAAACCAGGTCAAATAATAATTCCATGAATCAAGTGGAAAGGCTGGATGCATTTCCGAGCACAGCAGCTTTCCACGCACCCATTGCTGGAGTTTTGGATACCATGCAAGGGCTGGGGGACTTTAAAAGATTAGTGCAGGAAATGTGTAAATCTTCCACCTCAAAGGCTGCCTGTTCAGCTCAGGTGAAATGGAAACTCTGTGGTGTCTGTAAGTTGTCACCACGGTTGTCACTTTGTTCCTGTGTCCTGTGTGGTTGACAGCAGATGAGAGGAGCTCTGTGAAGTGGGGCCGGCCGGAATGCAGCAGCTCAGAGCTTCCCCCCTGCTTGGAAAGGCAGAAGTGCCTCTGGAGCCGTGCCAGGATCTCTGTTTAAGGGCAGGATGGAATAAAGCCTGGCTCTGGCCAGCAGCCTCCTGATGCTCTGGCTGTCTGTGGATCCAGGAATGCTTTCCTGAGTGCTGGGAGCTCAGGGTGTTTGTGCAGGGGACCCTGGAGACCCCTGCTGAAGGCCTGGCTCTGGGAAGGGAGCTAAGTGCAGATTGCACTTTAGAGGGGTAGGAGATCCTTGAAGATGCATCAATAAAAGATGGAATAGAGGACTGAAATTCCCCTTCTGTTGCTGGTAATGTCTCACTGGGGGAAAGGCAGGGCTGGACTCTGTGTTCCCACTTGCTGGGTGGAATTATCCCCCCACACTGGTTGTGGGCAGGGATCAAGGCTTGTCCAGAAGGGTTGGAGTGTGTCCTGGAGCTCCACCAGAAGACACCAGTGTCTGTGTCACATGAGCCAGGCCACCGCAGGCAGCCTCCAACATCCATGTGGATTGGGAGAGACAGTCTGAGAAACGCTCCAGGGCTTGGCTGGAGCTGGGAGAGCTGGGAGAGCTGGAGTGCCACTGAGCAGAGCAGAGCAGCCAGGCCAGGCTGGGCTGAACACTGGAAACATCAGTGCCGTGGGACAGCAGCGTGTCACAGAGCGGGCACTGCCCAAGTCCCGGCTCTGGAGCACCGTGCTGTCCCTGTGCCACCTGTCCCACGAGCCATCCCAGCACTGCCCACAGGGAAAAGGGGCAGCTTTCCCCTGGGAGGCTCAGCTGGGTTCTTCGTGCAGCAGAGGCACAGCTGGTGCTGGGGAGATGTGGGAGGGTGGGTGGAGGTGTGGGCAGAAACGCCTGGAGGGTGAGCAGAGCTGCCAGAGCTGCACAGGAGCGGCACCGCAGAACCCAGGGGAGGCTGCGCTGGGAGGGACCTTCAGGCTCATCAGGGACACCTTCCACTGTGCCAGGGGCTCCAGCCTGGCCTTGGGCACTGCCAGGGATCCGGGGGCAGCCACAGCTGCTCTGGGCACCCTGTGCCACTCACACCTTGCTGTACCTCAGCTGGGTAGGAGGGGAAGCAACTGCTCCATCAGTTGTCAGCTGGAATGTTTTCAGGAGGAAAAATCCCTTAGGAAGTGGCATTGCTGCCCATGTTGGGAGTGATCACACTCACATCCATATGTCTTTCCAAGCTCTGGAAGTAAAAATACAGGTGGGATGTCTGCTTTGTTTGACTGTGCCTTGCGTTTTCCAGAGATTAGTGGCAGAGAACCATTGGAAGAGGATAAAATAGCCCAGGACGAACATTTGGAAAAATAACAACTGGATTTTAGCGCTCAGGATTCCTTCTCTGGGGGACATGAAACAACCCCATGATGTTCACTTGTTACAGGATAATGTCGAGCTGCTTATCTGTAGTAAACATTAAAAGGATTAAGTTTTTTGGAACCCTTTGTGCTAAGAGAGAATCCAAACTCATTTTTACCTCCTGCTGTACTTTTCCAGCCATCTCCTGGTGGCTGCTCCAATCCAGCACGGTGCTGGATACAACCCCTGACATTTGCTGTGCAAACCAGGAGCCTCCCCAGGGTGCTGCTGGATGGGTTCTGAGAGCTGGCAGGGCTCTGGGGACTCATTTTTACCTGCTGAAGGTGGGTTTGGGTTGCAGGGAGCAGCAGCAGCTCTCGGGTCTGTTTTGGGCTCTGCTGTGAGCAGGGCAGGGGCTCTGGTTGTTCTGTCTCTGTTGTGCCCACTGAGCAGGAGAACAGGAACAGAGAGTGAATTAAAGTCACAGAATGGTTTGGATTGAAAGGAGCTTAAAGATCATCCAGTGCCACCCCCTGCCAGGGCAGGGACACCTCCCACCAGTCCACTTTGCTCCAAGGCCTGTCCGACCTGGCCTTGAACTTCTTTATTCAGAGATTACAAAGTCAAGTAAACACATATTTTTGCTTTTGGATACATGCAGAGGCTTAATGATGTGTTTAGCAGCAGCTGACAGCTTCTGTTACAAACACTTCAGTCAGTGCTGCCGGGCTCCTGTGCCAGGCAGCTGTGACAGCACAGGGCGGGGCTGCAGGGGCTGCTGCCTTGTGTGGGGACTCTGAGCTCTGGAGATTGTGGCATCACGCAACCACAGACCAGGCTGGCTTCTATGGCACCTTAAAAATCATCCCATTCCACCCCTAGCATGGCAGGGACAGCTTCCACTATCCCCTGCTGCTCCCAGCCCCAGTGTCCAGCCTGGCCTTGGGCACTGCCAGGGATCCAGGGGCAGCCACAGCAGATCTGGGAGTTCTATTCCAGGGCCTGCCCACCCTCACAGCCAGGAACAATTCACAATATCCCAGTTTCTCAATCTGCCTTCTTTTAACTTCCAGCCATTCCCTGTGTCCTGTCCCTCCATCCCTGTCCCCAATCCCTCTGCAGCTCTCCTGGAGCCCCTTCAGGCCCTGCCAGGGGCTCTGAGTTCTCCCTGGATCCTTCTCCTCTCCAGGTGAGCACCCCCAGCTCTCCCAGCCTGGCTCCAGCCCTGGAACAATTCTGGGGCCTCCTGGGCTCTCTGCAGCAGCTTCAGGTCCTCCTGATGTTGGCCCCAGGGCTGGGGCAGCTCTGCAGGTGGGGCCTCACCTGGATAAAAAAGTCAGGAGCCACAAGAGGGGCAAACCCAGCAGAGGGGTTTGAACTTTTAAGGGGTTCCTAAGAGTAACAGTGTTTGCCCTAAGTGGGAGAAGGTCAGTGATGCTTGTGGAGCTGTGAGCTGTCACCCCAGGGAGCCCTGTGCCCCTGCCAGGGCTGTGCCAGGCTCCATGTGTCCCATCCTGGGCCATTGAGTGCTGATGGTTTCAAGCACAGCCCTTTCCACGTGGGAGATTATTTAGGAAAAGCAGCAAGCTGTTCAGATAATGGGGAACAGGTGCACAGCGTTAGAGAGCGGCCAGGCAGTGCAAGGAACAGCAGTTTTCCTTGTTCGTGGTTCTAAGAATCCTGAGGGATGTCTTGGTGAGACTCACGAATCTCAAAAAGGAGTTTTATAATTAACAAAGCCTGCCCAAACCTCTGGAAATATTTTGGAAACATGGATATCATGAAGGTGGTACTGTAGTGAGGAGATGGGGAGTAATGTCCTCAGGAATGACTCTGGGAAGGCAAAGCAGATGGTGAACCTTCGTGGAGAGTCAGTGCTATCACCCTCGGGAAAAGTGTAAATTCCCAACATAAACAGAAGTCCTCGAGCCTGCCTGGTCTGCTGGGCTGGAATGTGTTTGTGTTTCATACTCCAGAGCAAACTGTGGGGCTGTGCAGCTCTCATGGAAACCACTTGACTGGCGATGACGATTGAATGACTCTGAATTACATCCAAACCGTGGCGCATTCCTGTTTCTCAATCCTTGTGCCAAATTTTGCTACATTCCAAGACTGCTGGTGGGCAATGCTAATCCAGGGACATCGGATCCTGAACCTGGTGAAGGGCCTGGAGTGGAAATATGAGGGACAGCTGAGGGCACTGGGCTTGTTCCTCCTGGAGGAGGCTGAGGGAGCCACACCTGGGTCTGCAGCTCCTCCCGAGGGGCAGTGGAGGGACAGGCACCAATTTATTCTCTCTGTGATCAGGGACAAGGTCTCGGGGAACGGCTGTGTCAGGGGAGGTTTAGCTTGGGTTTTGGGCAAGGTTCTTCCCCAGAGGGTGCTGGCACTGCCCAGGCTCCGCAGGGAATGGGCACAGCCCCGAGGCTGCCAGAGCAGCTCCAGGAGCGTTTGGGCAGCGCTGCCCGGGGTGGGATTTTTGGAGGTCTGTGCAGGGCAGCAGTTGGATCGATGGTCCCTGCGAGTCGCTTCCAGCTCGGGAGGCTCTCTGGTCCTGTAGCTGTTACAGTAACACTGCCGCATTTGAGCAGCTGGGGCTTGCTGTTATGAATTCTCTTTGTTTGCAGCGTGACTCACGAAGCCTCGCTGTGTTTTACAATGATTTCTCCTGGCTCGCCGTTGTCTGCTCATTACCGCGGCTCAGGCGCAGCTTTGCACAGGTCTGGGGCCGGTGCCCGCTCGCAGCTAACTCCTGCCACCTGCCGTCTCCTTCCTCTCGCTTCCCTGAGATCCTGGCGTCTTTGGGATGCGCAGGGATCGGGGAGCGGAGCTGAGCGGCCGCTGCTCCCCGCTCTGCGCTCCCTGCTCCTGCATCCCCGGAGAGCCGCACGGGGGGCCTGCAGAGACATCCCGGGAAAGGCACGGGGGGCCTGCAGAGACATCCCGGGAAAGGCCCCCTTCCATCCCTGCCCCACACTGCTGGGAGACAGCCCTGCCTGGGCTAGGGCCCATCCCGCTGAAATGGTGGAATCACTCCAGAAAGGCCTCCAAGATTATCAAATCCGTCCATTCCCACCTCCATGTCCCCAGGTGCCACATCTGCACGGCTTTAAACCCCTCCAGGAATGGAGGCTCCACCACTGCCCTGGGCAGCTCTGCTGGTGCTGGTGTCACCTTTCCTCCTCTGGAAGCTGTTTGACTCTGGCAGGGCTCAATTCCCTGGAATCCCTTGGTGGGCAGGGATTTCCCAGCACTGGGAAATGTTGGTCAATAGGTCTGATAACACAGGTTGGAGTCAGGCAGGGAATGCTGGCAGCTCCCACATGTCCTAGAGAGATCTCTTATGGAGACAGGGATTTCTGGAAGATTTGTAGGAGCCTTAGATATCAAATTTCTGGCCCATATTTATATCACAAATGGGGTGTCTCAGTGTGAGTGCTGTTACTTGGGGATAAACTGGAATGGAAATTTTGGGGTTTTTGTGCTTTGTATTCTGCCATCCTTATTTCTAAGTGGGCAAATGCAGCTTTTTTTCCACTTGGACAAAGCCTGTGAGGTGTGCAAACTGTGGAGAGGATCTCACAGTCAGTGCAGTGTTCTGAACACAGTGATGAAGTTTTTCCAGCAGAGCTCAGCAGTTAACTTCCAATAGAAAAAAAATAGTGGGAAATGCAGCTCTGAGAGGGCAACTTTACAATCCCATTGCAGTTCTTACTAATTCCAGCAAGTTTTGTTTGGGGGATATTTTGGCATCAGGGCACAGTTCCAGGTGGGTGTTGTGCAAACCAGGAGCAACTGGTGACAAACACAAGGTTAATCTCTTGCTGTGTGTATCTCGGGTCACATTTTCCTAACACTGGATCATCCAAGGGGAATATTTTCCCATATTCCGGTTCTTGTACCTATTAAAAAGCAGTGACAGCAGAGTTATTCCTGGGTTTTGAGGATCTTGCTCACAGGCTGTACCTCTGGGAGTGCCTGTTCAGTCCTGGCAGAGGTAACTCCAGACTCTGGGATCAGTCACTTTTTGGGGAATTTTCTGTTAACTTCTGGCTGAGCACATGGGTGGCTGAGTGCTGGATCAAGGCCAAGGAAAAGGAGCCTGAGGAACACTGGTGTGGCTGCACGTTGAACTTGAGGAAAGGAATAAAAGCACTTTTCAGTTGGACCAACCACGTGATCCGTACGGCAGCATGCCAGGGGCAGGGAACAGGGGAAGTGGGCAGCGGGAGCTGGAGCAGCCATGGTGTTCCCAGCTGGGCACTGGCTGTGGAGGCTTCTCATCAAGGCAGCAGTTCATCCCAGTGATGTAGAAACCTGAAAAACTTGCAGGATTCAGGCAAGTTCAGGCGTTCATACTTTATGTGCTCCTGCTGCTGCAGTTAAAGCTCTCTCTGCAGAGAGGAGGGAGAGCTGGGGTCTTCCCTGCCACTGTGCCCAGGGAATCTTCTGATTAAGGAGTGGAGGGATGGAGAAAGGCACAGCAGGAACCACAGCCCGGTGTCCTGGTGGGACAGCATCCAGCATGGGATGAGGTGCTGGAGCAAGAGACAAAAGCTGACTTCCAAAGGCAAGGAAATTCCTCCTCAGTGTGGCCGTACCTCACTTGGCTTCCCGGGCCATGGTCACACATCTGGTGTTTCCATCAGGCCCAAAGGAGGCCAGCCTGCTCATTTTCAGTGTTTATGAGGGGCGTCATTGCTGGAGTGGCCAGGGTAACTTCAGCCACGGGTCACAGCAGCCAAGCTATGAAACCATAAGAAAGTGGGTGTAAAATGGAAAAGGTGACAAAAAGTTTAGATTTCTTTTTTAATTTTTAAACAGTCCTTCGTTTTACAGCACAGATGTTTAAAATTCACTGAACTGATACCTTGAATGGCTAAAAACATGGTTTGGGCATCCAGCTCCCATAACTGCCAACTGCTTGCAAATCTTCCAGGGTTTCAAAAGTTTGGCTCCGGAGCAGATGGGAACAGGGCTGGACTGGAGAGTGTTGTCATGTTGTGGTGCCTTTAGTCCCTGTTGTGCTCGTAAGACTTGGAGTGAGGTTTGCCAAATTGAACTCCAGGGCTTGTGCCAAAGGCACTGAGGGTAGAGTGGGGTGTTTAGAATAATGGAATCCTGGAATGGTTTGGGCTGGGAGGGAACTTAAAGCCCATCCCATTCCATCACCTGCCATGGCAGGGACACCTTCCACTGTCCCAGGCTGCTCCAAGCCCTGTCCAGCCTGGCCTTGGGCACTGCCAGGGATCCAGGGGCAGCCACAGCTGCTCTGGGCACCAGTGCCAGGGCCTGCCAGGGATGGACTCTCCATCATCTCTGATTTATCCCTGCCCTCTTCAGCTGCTGCGTGCTCACGCTGAGAGCTGTGCTGGGCTGTGAGACACCCGTGCTGAAGGAAGCATGAGCAGAGGCAGCCAGCACAGGAGCCTCCGGGGTAAATGTTTATGGTCACACAGGGTCCTCCTTGCACTCAGGAGAAACGGGCTGGTGAGTGGCTCTGATGGCCGCAGGCCGGTGACACGGTGGGAGCCGTGCTCAGGTGACACAGTGAGCTGTGCTGAGGTGATGCAGAGGGAGCCACGGTGAGGTGATGCAATGAGCTGTGCTGAGGTGACACGATGAGCCTCACTGAGGTGACACGGTGGCAGACAGCCGCACTGAGGTGACACGGTGGCAGACAGCCGCACTGAGGTGACACGGTGGTAGGGAGCCACACTGAGGTGACATGGTGGCAGAGAGCCGTGCTGAGGTGCCCTGCGAGCCCTCTTGTGGCAGCGTGTGACCCGCGGTGTGTGTTCCGTCCGCAGCTTCGATGTGGAGAATGGCCCGTCGCCGGGGCGCAGCCCTCTGGACCCGCAGGCCAGCTCCTCGTCGGGACTCGTCCTGCACACGACGTTCCCGGGCCACAGCCAGCGCCGGGAGTCGTTCCTCTACAGATCCGACAGCGACTATGACCTCTCACCAAAGACCATGTCCAGGAACTCCTCCCTCCCGAGCGAACAGTAAGCACCAGTTCAGCTCATGTTCTGCACTCTCCTACAGCTCTCTGTGCTGCTCTGATCCCCAGAGCTCTGCTAAGAGGAGCTTATGGGTGGTTCTGGCACATTCCATAGCTGGAATGCACAAAACAGGTGCTGATCCAACATCCTCTCCCATCCCATCCCATACC
>JAXCLO010000004.1:1329176-1341976 GCA_035583995.1 Arremon aurantiirostris | reverse complement strand
TTGAGGGCCAGGTCAGGTCGTGCTGTGTCCCTGGTTTGCTCTGCTCTGTAGGGCCAGGTCAGGTCCGGCTGTGTCCCTGGTTTGCTCTGCTCTTTGGGGCCAGGTCAGGTCCCGTTCCCAGCTCCCGTCCCGCTGCATTGCGCAAGGGCCC
The DNA here is from genome assembly GCA_035583995.1 of Arremon aurantiirostris. Lineage (NCBI taxonomy): Eukaryota > Metazoa > Chordata > Aves > Passeriformes > Passerellidae > Arremon > Arremon aurantiirostris. The sequence goes on along the minus strand of JAXCLO010000004.1, from coordinate 1,341,825 downwards.
TGCGGAGACAATTGGGCTCTGCCATCGCTGATATCAGCGCTGATAAAATCTGTGTCTCCTTTGTTTGCTGCACACAAGCATCAGGGCTGCTGGGGGAGGTTTTGACAGCGCACTCCTCGGCACCCTGAATCAGTTCCAGATGAGAATGAGAGCTGTGTCCTGGATCAGAGGGAAAACAGCCCAAACCAAACAAAACCACCCAAACCAAAGCTCTGGCAGGCCGGGTTATTTTTTTAGGTCGCAGGGCACAGTGTGTGCGTGCCTGGGGGATGAACATTGTCCCGCTGGTTGAGTCCTTTCCGCTTCCATGTCACAGCATTCCAGGCGCTGGGGGTTGCTGTGGCCTCCCCAAAGCCCCCAGCAGCAGCTCGGCCCCACAGCTCTGGGGAAGTTTCTCAGTGCAGAGCATTCTGTCCTGGACACACCATGGGAGAAATCCAGAATCCCTGTGGAGACATTCCCAGGGGAATGCACTGCTCAAATCCCACAGCCAGCCCCAAAGGCCAAACCTCGGTCCTCCTGCAGGACCCGATTCCCAGTGGAAGTTGCTTTCTTCTTGTGTTTTAAAAAGTGTTTGGAACGTTGTGTTCTGATCCTCAGCAGCCAAATCCTTTGGTCTGTAGTCGGGCAGGAATTCCCAAATATTTTTTATATTTATTATATATATTAGCCTTGGTGGGAGCAGGGGTTGGTTCCAGGTTGGAGGGGAACATAAAGAGGGGAAAGGGCTGTTCCTGAAGGACAGAATTGGAATTTGCTGTCCTCTGCAGGGACAGTCTGCTCACCAAACTTAACTCTACAATTACAAAATAACAATTACAAAGATTAAAACTTTTAGAGCTTTAAAAATCAAGGTGGAATTAAAAGGGGAAGCAAAGGCTTGCTCTGGAACTTTTCCCTCTATTCCATATGGAATTGCATCCATTCTGATTCACGCTCAGCAGTTGCCAAACAGTGACACTGAATAAAGAACATATTGATCGTTTCGATGTTCAAATCACCCAGAAATGTTCTGCTTTTATCACCAGTTTCATCTCCTGATGAACTAAAAATGATTTCTGTAGCCGAGCAAGGTGTGCTAATTAATGTAACCACCATTGTGCAAGCGGGGAGGAATGTTACACTAAGAGTTAATGAAACATTTCATTGTAATATTTGCTCCAAGAAGTGCCTGTAAATGACAGCCTTAAGGATGCTATAATTGCAATACCTTTTTTGACAGAAAGGAAACAGCTGCTAATTATTTACAGTTATTAATCAAACCTGTCAGTTTATTCAAAGTTCATTGAGTTCACTGTAAATATGTATGATTACCAACATTTAAATGTTTTAAGCAGTAGCCTTTAAAAACTATTTACATACACCTCTCCCTGTGGGATATGTTCTCACATCCAAAGGTAGCACTGATTGGCTTTGCTGTGCGTTGGAGCTCAGAATCATTTTAGGAATTCAGAATTAAAAAAAAACCCCTCCAAAATCCTGCAGGGTGTTGATTTGACAATTAATATCTTTTGATTTTGTAATCAGGACTGTGCCTCTGGAGGTGACAAACATGAGCCAGGAGCAGGATCTGACCCAAGGTTTGCTGGGATCCAAGATCATTATTCAGTGCTAAGGAACTCCATGGTTAAATTGAATTTAAAAGGGACTGTGCATTTCAATGTAGATATTCCAGTATAAATATCCTGCTGTCAGAAATCTCCCTTTCCAGGAGCAAATTAATCATCTGTGCGTGCTAAACTCCTCCACCACACCTTCACACTCTTCAAAAGCTTTCTGAAACAGACTTTTTCCCTGGACCTCAAAGGCTGCAGGTTCCAAGCCCTTGGAGAGGGGCTCTGGCTGCAGCTTGCCAGGGCCCCTGGAGCATATTCCAGCCACCCCAGTGTTTCCATTCCAAGTGGGTCCAATCCAGTCAGACCTTTCGTGCCTCAAGCCTGTGTTTAGGGAGGTTTGTCAGGCTTAGCACTTCATACCAAAACGCTTCTGAAATGTCACATTTTACAAGCAGTGTCCTTTTCTTTAAATACCAGATATGAGGCTGACAAAAGCAGGAGCTGATCAGAGCAATCTTTGTGTTCTCTGAAAAAGCCAGGGGAGAGTTCTGGGAAGTGGAAAAGCCAGCCTGTTTTCCTGCGCCTCTTCCCTCCCTCCCCGCTCATTCCCTGTACAGCTTTTACAAGAAGTGACCCAAAATTGTGTCCCTGCTGTAGCTGACTCGAGAACAGGACGTTTGGATCCGTGCTGGGAGCATTTGTGCTGGTCTGGGACAGCCCAGGAGGATGTGGGATAGCGTCTGTTCTGTGGGGATTGTCACTGAGCACAGCGTGGGGCCGGTCCTGCTAAGAGAATTCCAAGAATAAACACACACAAGTGCAGGGTTTGTTGGAAATGGGCTTTGCTGCCATTCGACAGCTGTGAAATGCTTTCCTCCCTTTTCTTCCCAAAGATCCTTTTGAAGAAGAGAACTCCAGGGAGAAGTTTACAGTTCAACTGGAGCGTTTCTGGTTTAGAGTTCACAGGACAGGGTCCCCACCTGGCTCCTCCTCAAATGCTGCTGGGCCTCCACCTGAATTCCAGCTCTTTGGGGAGGGTGTTTCTCAAATTTTGCATTGCAGCTTCCTGGGTTTCAGCTCTACTGCACAGAACTTTTCAATGTTTCCATTCCCTTCCATGGGATCATCCTGTGCAGGTAAAAGCCAAAAAGCTGCTCCTCACCCTCTCTAGGTCAGGAAGGAGGGACCCAGGCAGAGGTGCTGCTCACACCACATTTTCCAGCAGCAGCTGCTCCCTCTTTTGTGACACTTCCAAATGTGGCTCTGAGTGCTGCTAGAACAGCTCCTGGTGCACATTGCCTCGAGTAGGGAATCACGTGCTGAAACCAGCCTGAAATCCACCAAAATTCTGGATATTGTGCTGAATTTCCTGCACAGAATTCCTGACAGTGTGAGTGACAGCACAGAGACCTTGGCCAAGCCTGACACCAGGTGCCTCTTATGCTGCCAAATGTAAGAAATTCTGGAAAATGCCTCAGAGTATAAAACTTAGAGCAGGGAAAGTAAGCCCTGGAATAATCCCCGGCAGGCTGAGCCATAGCTGACCTTCAGAGAGGAACATTTCCATTTCCATGTCCATTCAATCTGATATTTGAACTGGAATTGTTAATAAGAGGTGCTTTTAGCGCTGACATTTTGATTTCTTTGAACTCAGATTGAGGTGCTTAAACCAATGTGTTTTGAAGGATTTAATCAAATGTTTTTGAGAGTGAAAGGCTGTGCTCAGCTCTGCTGGCTGCAGCCATTTGGGGAGTGGTTACACTTTCAAGTCTGCCTGTCATTGCTGGGTCACATTTGTCCCCATCTGTCCCTTCCAGGCATCTCTGTGGTGTAAAAAACCTGATTTGGGTCAGCACTGACCCCAGGTTTAAGGAATGTTGTCATACAGGACTCAGAATGCTCACATTTGGCTAAAATAGTTCAGATCTAGGGAAAAACGTACAAATACATTAATATCTGGTGTTCTATAATATCAAGTTCTGATTATGGATAAGCAGGGAATGAATCTGTTGATGCTTCCATGGTAATTTCAGGGGAAATGTGGTGCCATGTCCCAAACACACCTCTTAAACAGCCAGGGTGTGCTGGCCTCAGCTCCCAGGTGGAGATGAGCACGTGCAGGGTTTAATATGGAACATTAGAAGCTGTCAAAACAAATGATGCTGCTCTGTAGGCTCCTGCCATCTCCCTCTTCCTCCCCACCCTGCTCCCTGTGGGACTCACTCCGTGATTTTCAGCACATTATTCCAAAAGTTCTACGTGCACTTGGGGAGACAGAAAGGCCAGTGAGTCACGAGCTGTGCAGGAGGGAGATGAATACCCAGGATTAGCACGGGGAAGTTCCAGCTCTGCTTCAGCCACTGAGGAGTTTGAGTCTGGGGCTTGAGGCTCTCCCCAAAATCAGAGTTATGGTGTGGGGGTGGACAGAACCTGGGTGTTTTGGGGCGCCACAACCCAGCTGACATGCAAAATATCCTGCATTTTTAAAAGCTGGAGGGTTGTGGATCAGGAAATTGAGGTTGTCCAGGCTCTGTGTGCTGGTTCTGCTCCCGGGCTCGCACGGTGTCCCACGCTGCAATCACGGATCCGCCGATAGCGCTGACTCACGGCTTCTCTTCGCAGCCCAGTCACTCCAAACAGGCCATTTTCTGCAACATTCTGCATTCTTGGGTGACTCTGCTCCCTGCAGATATCCCTGGATTTCAGCTGGGGGGTGACAGTCCCGGGCATTTCGGGGAGAGGCAAACCAAGGGCACAAAGTTCAGCTGAGGCGAACCGGCGGGGTTGGCGTTTCCCCTTGGGTACATAAAATACCTATTGGAGGAAAACAGATTAAAATTCCAAACTGAAGCAGGTTTTTAAGCTGCCATCCTAAAGGATAATGCTTTCAAGTAATTACATTTAGCCATGAAAAAAACACCATTTTGTTATATTTAATAATTAATATCATGGAAATGTAAGGGGTGACCTTGTGTCCTGTCTTTCCATGGCTCGAACAAGGCATGGGGACACAAAAGGTGCTGTGTGTCATAAAGGATTCCTGTGGATTATAGCTGGGATGCTTCCTGAAACCACATTCTTAACTTTCATATTGAGAAACATCAGGAAATCAAATTGAGAGGAAATAAAGGCAAATTTAGTGTTAAATTGTGACCTTTTAACCTTCCCAGGAGCCAAGGAACCTGATTTGAGCAGGTCTAACATTTTACCAGTGGCCTGTTCCACGTGGTTCAGGTGACGTGGGCAGCCTTGCTCTGCCCCTTGTTTATAGCATTTCTGAATAATTTCCCTAATGAAGAGCTAAGGATTATTAATAAACTTTGTCTTTGCATCCAATGCCAGTGGCCAAGTGGAGCTTTTCAGGTAGATCCAGGATTGTGCTTTGAACTTCCAGGATTCTTCCCTGAGGTTCCTCCTCCTTTTCCTACTCCAGCATTTATTTCACCACAAAGGACTTTCACTCTTGACAGACTCTTTAGACCATAAGTTTCATTATGTCGAGGTTAAAACCTGATTTAATGGCTCCAGATGGGTCAGGGGATGAAAGCAGCACCTGGATTTGGGGGCAGATCCAAGCGAGGACCTTTCTGCCCGTGGTTTGTCAAATTCTTGTGAAACAGTGACACAGAGCACAGTCAGTCCTGTGCTTCTCTCAGACTCTGGGCTTGTTTTTTCCTCTGGTTGAGCTCAGATCGTTGCTGTGTGGTCTGGCCAGGGAGTTCCTTCCGTGCCGTGGGCCTCTTGTGAAAGTCAGCTCGAGGTTTCAGAGGAGGAGCTTTTGGGGCGCCTGCAGGGGTGCAGGAGGTGTTTGTGCACAGATGTGAGGATGGAGGAGTTTGGGACGGGGAGAGCCCGGGGGCTGGCACAAGCAGAGCCCCTCTCCAGCACAGCCGGATCCGGGTAGGAATCCTCAGGAATCCTCAGGAATCCTCGGGAATCCTCGGGAATCCTCAGGGATCCTCGGCCGGCCTGTGGCTGAGCCAGCTCCAGAGCCGGAAGCCGTCCAGCCACAACAGCCCAGGATGGTGCCCCACCTAATTAAGGCTGTTGAAAGGCAGGGCTAATTAGTTGAGGTGGAGCACCTCGTTAGCACAAGGATGTTGCTTCCAGGATCCAAGTTGGTTTCCCCGCACGTGTGAGCTCCCCAGCGCTCTCCCACATGCAGCAAGTGAGATAATGCAGTGCCCAGGTAAATCCTAGGTGGGTACCCAGGTCGTTGCATCATCACATCCTGAGTTTTCCAGGGCTTTCTCACACTCCTGCACTCACGTGTGCTTGAAGAAAACACTTCTGCTCACACAGTAAAGTGTGCTTGCTGTGACCCAGCCTGGCCTCGTTTAGTTGGGGAAACAGAAGCACAATGTGGGCACAGTGTGATTTGCAGGAGGTTGGGATTGGGATTTGAAATCCTCAGGCTCAGCTCTAGGGCTGGGTGGAGGCTTCCCTCCCATCCAAACCAATGGGCATTTCTATCCCAGCCTGCAGATCCCTGGGCTCTTCCCACTGCCCTTTGAGGATTGTGGGGAGCAAAGCTGTGATGGGGCTTCACTTAATGTAAAAATACATCACGACCTTGGAAATTCTGTCTTCAGCAATGCGCTCAAAGTGTGTTACGTTCCCTATGAAATCATTCCCAGTGTTCTCCTTGCAGTTCCCTCCCTCGTGTGCACCGTCCACCTCCTGCACTCCCTGTTAGACCCTGAGTAGGAGAATTCCTCTCTGGCTTCCTATTTCTCCTCCTGTCTTGTGATTAAGGCAAGAATCCCCCGGGCAAGGAGGAATCTACGTGGTCAGTGAAAGGATAATGTGCCAAACCCTGAGATAAAGTTGGAACTGAGGAATCTTTCATTCATTCAACAGGCCAAGATTAGATTCAGCCTCTCTTGCCATTTCTGCTTCTCCCTCTTGGAGGACCGAGGAATTCCTACTATGCAGGCAAATCCCTTTCCCAGATTCCCCGGTGATAGCTCTGCTAAGTGACATCTGACAGGATGCTTCCTGCATTTTGTTACTTCCATTTGGCACCATAAAAGCACTGTCACTTACCCCTCTGATTTGTGGCCCCTCGGCTGCATTGTTCCCTGCAGGGGGAAGGACACTGGGAAACGGGATTGCCCTGTGGTAAAACCATCCCACCCTACAGGAGATGCTATCTCCTGAAATCCTTCCTCAGAATGTCTCCAGTTTTCCTTCCTCGTTAGCATTTCAGATTAAACCTTTAGGCTTATCTCCACATCAGAAATTACCTCTCTGGGAAGCTTCATCAACTTCTATCAGCCACCTTTAGGTGCTCTTGCTGTTCACGCCTCGTTTTTGCAGCTCATTGTCATGAGAAAGGTGCAGTGGAGCTGGGCTTTGGGAATCTGGAGCTTTCATCTCTCCCTGTAGCATCTTCAAAGCTGAGCTTTGCCGGGCTGACGTACAACCGGACGCATTAAAACACACAAAATGGATGTGAAAGTGCTTTTTCGGTTTAATGCAGTAGCAAGACTTTTTATTAGCTGCTGCTTTCCAAGAGTTCCCAATGCTCTGTTGGGGTTGTTAGTGTTGTTTATTGTGTGGGAATGATGATTCCTGGTGAAACATCTTCTGCAGTGCCCATCGCAGCTCAGGTCCTTCACTCCCAGCGTCATTTGGGATCTTGGAAAGGCAGTACTTGAGTAACCCCATCTCTGCCTTTTTCAGTCTGTTTTTAAGGTGTCTGTGGGGCTATCCACGGTCTCCCTGAAAACCTACAGTGACTCCTCCATCAGTTCTGAGCCTCTGGTTTTGGATCCAGCTGCTGGGCTGATCCCAGTGCTTTTCCTGGCTCCTGTTACCTCTTCCATGCCACCCTCCTCTGCCCGCAGCAGCATGCCCATCCTCTCCTGGAGGGGTGATGCTGTTGGCACTGCCCGCCCCAGGGCCCCGGGCTGACGGCCCTGAAGGGCTGCCTCCATGGGAAGCACCATTCCCACCCGGCGTGGCCAACCCCAGCTCTGCAGATAAGGAACCGCAGTCACGGCTGTGCACTGGCTGCTGGGCACTCCTGGCTCCTCTGACAGTCAGTGGGCCTGTCCTGGTGGCCTCTGTGACCCGGTTCTCATGACCTGGGTGGTGATCCACCACCCCAGCCAGTGCTGGTGGGTGCAGTCAGGACTCTGCAGGTTTGTCCAGTTCTGCCCTAACCGGCTCCCTCTGGCTGGGCTCCCGCTCCAGGCTGACCTCTGGGATCAGCTCCCTGGAAATGCTTCATTTCTACTCCCAAACAGCATGGCTGAGGTCCCGCTGCTCACCCCAGGGTGGGTCACAGGAACTGGGATCAAACTGGGATCAAACTGGCACTGGCCTACACCAGGGCTCTGGACGAGCTCCTCTGTTTGCTGCCCAGGCCTTCCACTGCCACTTGCTCTCAAGACTCTGTCATTGTCATAAGATTCATTTCATCCCACTTCAGCCACCTAAAAATTATAGACCAGTCTTAAGTGATGGCTGCTTTTTGAAGAAAAGCTCGGGAGCAAACCATCCTGTTGCGCAGGAAGATCAGGAATTCCAGTGGAGCTTGGTGAAGCAAGGAGCTTCTCAGAGAATCAAAATGCAAGAAAGGAGCAGGCAGAGAGTGAGAAACACTGGGAACAAGGGAGGCATGGAAAACTTTGGCATGTGTTGGGCTGACCAGAGGCTGATGGAGCTGTGGGTGGTGAGGGGACCCCAGTGGGGGGATGGAGCAGGGAAAGAAAATACAGAAAACAGTGTTGATCCATGGGTGAAACAGCCTAATGGTAATGGTGCAGGAAAGACCAAAATAGTCAGCGTTTTTTTGTCTCAGTCTTCATCCCCCAGCCTGCCTGGGAAGGAGGGATGGAGGACAATGAGGGAGCAGCCAGCTAGGGACAGGCTGGAGGAGGTGGAGGTGTCCAGGCCCACATCATTGGACAGGGGTCAGGCTGGAAAAGCTGTGAGGTCAGTGTGAGTCGCCCATGAAAATTGTGGTGCTTAGGAAGGTGACAGCAGGAAAAAGGTGCATCTTTGAGAAGGGTGGGGCAGATTAGGGGAACTGTGGACTGCTCAGACTCTTGTCATGAGTGAGAGGTCGCTGAGGTTTTCCTCTGAAATCTATTTCCAAACTCACGGAAGACAAGAAGGAAGACTGGGAATGGTGGGTGCAGACTTGCCAAAGCAAGCTGTGTTGGAAAGACCTCACCTCCTCCAAGGGCTGGAGGGTGGCCTGGCCCTGGGGACGTGGAGGGCCATGGTGGGTGTGCAGGGAGCCCTTGGGCACCATTTCCCACAGCATTCCCACATGGCAGCTGCTGCAGGAATGGCAGGACAGCAGGCTGGGGCTGAGGGCTGCTGGTGGCTGATGACAGGGGGGCTGTGGGGTGTCCAACAGTGCCCTGCAGCTGCTGGTGCTGCTGCTCAGCTGGGATGGCCCCTCCGTGGGTGGGAGGTGACCTCTGGGGTCCCTTCCTGTGCCTGGGGCAGAGGGGAGCAGCGAGCAGAGAGTGGCAGCACCTCCGGAGGGTGATTCAGCCCATCCCGGGTACTGAGAATAGACCAGGATCACCCCTTGGAGCTCCCAGCCACTTTCCACTGTGCTGCGGGGAGCTTAGGTGATTAACTGGGGCTGGCTAAAGATAGCCCAGCTGGGCCCCGGGCAGTGACAGTGACATTGCTGGGCTCAGGGTCCTGCTCGGGTTACCGCAGCTGGCCCGGGGCTCAGGCACATCGCTGCTACTATGGCACTGAGGGACTGCGGCCCTGCTGCTCCTCTGGCCCGGCCGAGTCACACTGCAGGAATTCATTCCTCCCCTCCCTGGGAGCCTCTGCTTCCCAGCTGGGCCCTCGTCCTTCTTGGGATGCTGCAGCCCTTTGGTTTTCCGGCATTCCCTGCAGACAGGAGGTTCTCCCTTCTCCTTTTCATTCCCCGTGCTGACAGAAGCTTGGGCTTCTTCCTTCTTGCAACCATTTTTGTGGCATTCCCTGCAACCAGGAGGTTTTTCCTTCTCCTTTTCATTCCCTTTGCTTTCTCTTGGTGAGACATCTCCTCCTGCTTCCCAGAATCTTCCAGTTTGAACCTGGATGTGTCCTGGATGTTCTTGGCAAGTGCTGTTTAATCACTGCCATGACGTCTTCAGCGGCTCTGGAGCCGTTTTTCTTGGGGCTGAGTTTTCCCAGCAGCTGGAATGGTGTGTCCCAGAAAGGACCTGTCTTTAATTAGGGAACTTAGAATGCCAGGCTCCTCAGCAATCCAACCAAAAAGTTCCTTTTTGCTGCTCGCTGTTGTTTGAAAAAGAGAAAAGAGAATAAAAATGCCCCCCAAAATCTTGGCTCTATTTTGCCAGAGGCTGTAGCTGATGTCAAACACTCATCCCCGATTTCAGTCTCCCACATTATTCCTGGCAGCTCCAGCTCGCTCATTTCCTGGCATTTTTCGCAATTAGCAGTGGAAAGCTTTCACTTCATTTTTTGTCTCTATCTTCCCTCTCATCTCTGAACCCAGCCTGAATACAGGCCCCATTGTTCCTGGAGCTTTGGAGCCCCTGTTAGGATTTCATCCTCGTTCCCCCACAGCTGGATCTCCTCCAGTGCCACCTCCTCAGTGACCCCCTGCCAGTGGCTGTGCCAGTTCACCCCGTTCCTGGGATTTCACTTCCCAGGCCTTTCTGCCCCCATCTCATGTGTTAACGCTGGCTAGCAGAGGAAAAAAAATCTACATTTCCAAAGTACTCTTTTGTTGAAAGAATAACTGTGAGACAACTCTGTGCTCATTTGCATGCAGTGCCCGTGCCCGCTCTGGCTGCAGCTCCCGCCGAGCTCGGGCACCCGCTGGCCCCACTCCACGGCCAACAAAGAGAGAGCCCTTCCTCTCCTGCCACCTCCCCTGCACGCCGAGGGAGGCTGCAGGTGTGAGAAACCTGAGAGGGGACAGCTCGAGTGACTGGTCGGACTGGAGTCCCAAAAATACGGCGAGGGGAGAAGGGCAGGCTGGGCCATTTGTTGGGGAGTTGCTCAAGAGCGTCGTGGCTCCACCTGTTCCGCGGGCGCTGGGGCTCCGAGCCTTTCTTAGCACATCTGCACTTATCTCTGCAAAAGATATAATTAGGGTGGGGAGGAGGGGCAGTGCAGCTGGTGGCTCCCTGGTTCCCATGGATTTTGCTCACTTCTCATTCCAGCCCCGCACTCCAGCAGGTCGGGAGCACGAGTGTCCCTAGGATCTGCAGCAGGGAGCAGTTGGGAATGGCAGAGAGTGGGGCTGGGTGGTGCTGCTGGATGCAGCCTGCTTTCCAATCACACCTTTCCAATCACACCTTTCCAATCACACCTGCTTTCCAATCACACCTTTCCAATCACACCTTTCCAATCACACCTTCCTCAGGTGCTCATATGGCTCTTGTGCTCAGAAAAAAAAATCTGTTCATAGATTCCCGAGTATTGGAAGGTGCATGAGGGATCTGATGCCTCAGGTTTTGGCTTTTCTGTTTTTCACACTCTGTGCTGCTTTAGTGTGTGGGTCTGGGCTTCACATGAGGGGATGCTGAGCTCTGTGCACAGAGCAGGGAGACAAAACAATTCCTGCTCCAGCTGGGCACCAAGGACAAATGATCCAAATCTCAGCCCAGGAGCACAAACACCGTGGGCTGGAGAGAGAAAAACAAGCAGGATGGGACTGCAGGGGCTAAAGCTGGAATGGGACAATGAACTGCAAGGTGCAAATGGAGCAGAACTGATAACAGTGACAGATTCTGTGCCCAGTCTGCCCATTCGTGCATTTTGTGCCCATTTTGGTTCATCTTGGGTGCAGCCCTGGCTAGGCTCTTGTGCTGCCCAAAGTGGACCCATGGAGGCCTTTAATAAATCCCTGCTTTATTCTTTAGCTCTGTCTGGTCTCTGTTCTAGGTCAGCCTTCACAGGGCACCACCAGGATGGATCCTGTCCATGTGCTGCAGCAAGAACAGCTGGTGGAGGCTGGGGAGGCTGCCAGAGCCTACATTGAGGTGTCAGACATTCTGCCCAGGGTACCTGAGCACAGGGGACCAGATTCCTCCCCAGCCTTGCAGCCTCCTGAAGTTCTGGGGCTCTCCAGGACACAGCTCAGAACTCTGCCTGCTGTGTTTAAACAGAACAGTCCCAACACACATTGCAGATTGCTTCCAGGAAGGCATGAAATGAGCAATGTTCTGTTTATAAATAGCTCTGTCCCATGTTTGCCCACTGCCAGCCCAAACTGGCAGGTGAGAGGAGCAGCAAGTGAGGACTTCATCTGCTGCTGGAGCCCTGAGCTTGGCACTGCACCCTCTGGCAGCGTGGTGCCACTTGCAAAAAGCAACTGAAAAAATGCCAGACATCTGTGCCCTCGCTGTATGAACTAAAATGGAAAAGAACCAAATACTTTTCTTCACACTGTGGTTTATAAAAAGCCCCTATGTGATCTAAACTGACATACAAAACGACTGTCTCCTATTGATTATTTTTAACCTAATTTAGCTGACACTAATTGTACTGGACCTCTATAATTGTGTGCAGCACTTGGATAGAATTATCATCAGCTTCATGGGGCTGATGTTATGCCAATATCGTATTTGACCCATGTTTCCAAGACAGGCATTCACTGAGTATCAGAATATAGGCATTTCCTTTTCTTGGGAGCTTATTTCTTCCTCTCCCTTCAGATTTCCTTCCACTTTAGATACACCACACACAACTGAAAGTATCACAGGATTTCCCTGCCCACCTGGGAGCCCTTCCCCAGAGGAGAGATCCCATCAGCTTTGGTCAGCTGTCCCCCACACTCAGATTCTGCTCCAGGCAGCCTTGACCAAGCTCACCCCATCCCTTCTCCAGACATATAATAAGGGAAGAGAGTTTTCCTATGCCAGGAGGGTCAAAACACTGAATTTTTGGTTTGAGAGGGGGCAGAATCTTTTACTCCTCATAGGAGGTTGGTCACAGAGGTCTCAGTAACTCCTGGAACATGGCACTGTGTGGCATTCACTTTCCCTGAACATTATCCATTGGCCCAGAGTTTTTCTCCTGGGAAGCTGAAAAGCCTCAGAGAAAAGGAAAACAATTCTGATCTCATTTGCTTCTCCTGTGTTGTGCTCATGTGGAAT
>JAXCLO010000004.1:1312943-1325164 GCA_035583995.1 Arremon aurantiirostris | reverse complement strand
GGGCAGGGGCTCACCTGGAGCAAAGGAGGCTCAGGGGCCCTTGTGGCTCTGCACAGCTCCTGACAGGAGGGCACAGCTGGGGGGTCGGGCTCTGCTCCAGGGAACAGGGACAGGAGCAGAGGGAACAGCCCCAGGCTGGGCCAGGGGAGCTCAGGGTGGATATTGGGAATATTCCTTCCTGAAAAGGCTGTCCAGCCCTGGCACAGCTGCCCAGGACTTCCCATCCCTGGAGGGATTTAAAATTCCTGTGGATGTGGCACCTGGGGATGTGGGTCAGTGATGGCCTTAGCAGTGCTGGGAATGGTTGGACTGGATAGTCTGAGAAGGATTTTCCAACCTAAACAGCTGTGTGAGAAAAAGAGAGCACAGAAATGTCAGTAAGTGGGAAAAAGCCTCTATAAAGGGGCTGCTAAGTCACCTCTGCAGGGAGAGATTCCGTGTGTTCCATCACCTTGCAGAGCTGGCAAAGGAGCAGATGGCAAAACCTACCAAAAATGCAGTTTTTGCAGAATCCTGGCACTGGAGAGGTGCTGCATTTCAGGACGTTGGAGCGTTCCCAGTGCCAGCGGAGAAGCACGAGGCGAGGGCTGCCTCTGTCCTCGCAGGGACTGGCAGCAGCTCAGCTCTTGTGAGGAAATGTCACCTCAGTTCTGCTGGAGTGCCACCAGCCCCAGCCCTCCTGCGCAAACACCGGGCAGGACTCAAAAACTGAAACTCCTGTTGTTGTTCCTCACTTCCCTGTTCTGTGTCAGCAGTGAGTTCACCCCAGCAAACATGACCAAAGCTCCGCTGTCATTTACGGGTTTGGCTTATGCAACCCCCAGATATAAACTGAAATGTGAGATGGTTGAAGATGCGTCCTGAAGTGTTCCAGGAGCCCCATCCCGAAATGGCAGCAGTGTTTCCAAAGTGCCCATGTGCCTCAGCTGTACCAGGAAGGTGATGGAAGTCAGCCACTGCCCGGGCCCTGGGACAGTTTCTGGCAGGGGGAGTCGCTCTGCTGATGTCAGTGGGACGCTCACGTTGGGTTCAGGGAAAGAACAACTCATGGAGCATCTAAACTTGTGTTTACTGTTTGTGGGAGTCGCTGTAGCAACAGCAGATACCGCTCGGGGAGAGGATCCCAGGGCACTTCATCCCTGTCCTCTGCTCTGGAGCCAGGCTGGGAGAGCTGGGGGTGGCCAGCCTGGACTGGAGAAGGCTCCTGAGAGCCCCTGCCAGGGCCTCAAGTGGCTCTGAGAGAGCTGGAGAGGGGCTGGGGACAGGGGATGGAGGGACAGGACACAGGGAATGGCTCCCACTGCTAGAGAATGGAATTAGATGGGATATTGGGAAGGAATTGTCCCATGTGAGGCCCTGGAATGGATTTCACCCAGAAGCTGTGGCTGCCCATGGATCCTTGGAAGTGTCCAAGGCCAGGTTGGACAGGGTTGGAGCACCCTGGGACCGTGGAAGGTGTCCCTGCCCGTGGGTGGAACTGGATGGGATTTAAGTTCCCACCCAACCCAAACCATTCTCTGGTATCCATGAACATTAAATATGAGGAAAGCCAGAAAATATTTGTTATTTTAAGATCATTCCCACACAAAGTTTTTAGATTGGTAGAAGAGCAACTCCTAATGGATTCTATATCTGGCTGTTATTCTGGGGTAGCTGTGGATCTTAAAATATTTCACGGGGGACTTGGAGGGTATGTTTTAATTTCACATGCTGGTTCTAAAAGCAAATTTAGCCTTAGGAGTGGGACTGTAGCCCCTGCTTTCACAATTGTTTGGTGAATATCCCCAAGTTCATCAGAGGGAGCTCGTGCAGCTGCACACAGCCAGGGAGGGCTGGTTTGATAAGAGTTGAGGTTTCTGGGGTGCTGGGCTCAGGCTGCGTCACTCGGTGCCTTCAGGGACAGCTCTGAGTTTCTGAGAAGGGCTGAGCTGGGCCCTCTTCCTGCTGTGGGCCAGGACAGTGACTCTTCTCCACTGGCCCATGTGATTCTGTGAAATGAGAGGGAATGTGGTGCCTGTGACATCCCTCCTGCCCCTGCCAAGGCAGCCCATTCAGAAATGACTGCCCGGTGACCACGGAGGGCACACACCTGCAGGCATCGGTGCACCAGGCTGCTCACTTGAGGAAATGAGTGAAAAATAAAAGATTGGGATGAGTCAAAAGCCAAAAACACCAAGAAGAGCAGCACAGGGATGCAGGTGCTGCATCTCGCTGGGTGCCAAGGCCAGAGGGAGCTGTGGGCAGGCTGGCCAGTGTCAGGAAAAATGCAAATTCTGAAAGAAAAATGTGAATGGTGCTTTTTAAAATCCATTTCTGCCCTGGAACAGCAGCAGAACTCATAGTTTTCCCCTTGAAATGATCTTTAGCAAGAGCTGTTTGCTCTCACTTTATTGAGTCTTTGCCATTGAAATGACTGGAGGTATCTTAGGGGGCCATTTTCAAAATATCCCAGTTTAAATCGTGAACCCATTGGGCCCTCAGTGGTTTCAGTGCTAAGGCTTAGGCAAGTGGCAGTGTTCTGCATGAGTAAACCGTGGAGGGATCCCTGCTTTCCCAGGATTCCTCCAGGAAACCTCCCAGGGATGAAGCAGGGAGGCAGAAACCGAGGGAAGGAGGGTCCTGGTGCGCCCTGCTAAAAATGCCAGAGAACATTGCAAATGTGTAAAATAGTCACTCTTTATTTAGCTCATCTTCTGAAACCCAAAATTAAATATAAAATACTTACAGCCAAACCCCCTAAACCCTCAAGTTTCCTAATTCATCTCGATATCCCTAATATAGTTTTGCTTGTTTTAGTTGGGTTTTTTTTCCCTTTTATTACATAAGACTCAAATTACAGAATAAGGAATATCCTGAATATCAGCTCTGGGGAATGGGAGTCCTTCAATATCAAGAGCAGATTTCTGTTCTGGGTCCTGCCTTCCCTGATGGCTCTTTCTGAGGTGAAGTTTGGAAGTGAAGTGACAGTGGCAGCGGGTCCTGCAGACCTGGGCAAGGCTGGAAATCCCCCAAAAGGCTAAAATTAGGGTCTGGTGTCAGAACCCCTGTGAACCTGTTCCTTCTCCTCCTCCAGGAATGCACACATGCCGTGGCTGTGCTTCCTGAGGAGTCCAGGGCAGGAGAACGCAGGATTTGATTTAAACATGTGGGGTTTAGTTTGGCTGAGATGGGTTTCTTGCTTTTCCTAAACTTATATTACCTGTGCTGGTTTTATCATTCCCAACGTTTTCTGCAACAAGTGGTTTGAGCCCTTCTGGGTCAACTAATTTACAGGAAAAAATGGTTGAGAGGGAATGGGAGAAATTCCCTCAATGGCAATGGGAATTTCTCATGGGAGAAAGGAAAATACACTGGGCTTTGTGTGATTTTGGCTATTTTCACCTGCTTTATGATTAGGCAGGAATGAGAGAACTTTGAACATTTGGAGCTCTGCAGGCACAGAAAAAACCCCATTAACTTCCAGTGCCACAAAGATTTGGATTCACCAAACCTTTCAAAGGTGCCTGTGCCAGGTT
Organism: Arremon aurantiirostris; assembly: GCA_035583995.1. Lineage (NCBI taxonomy): Eukaryota > Metazoa > Chordata > Aves > Passeriformes > Passerellidae > Arremon > Arremon aurantiirostris. The sequence continues at coordinate 1,321,649 of JAXCLO010000004.1, read as the reverse complement.
TATTGCTGAGTTACCTTTGGCAGGGTTTATTTTCTGTTTATTCTCAGTCATTTGATGGAAGGTCCCTCTCCAGTGCTGCTTTATTGATGTGGTGAGCGACAGAGAGGATCTGTCCTTGGGAAGAGACAGCAGCACGGGGTGCAGCTCCTTCCCTGGGGACACTGGGACACGAGAGACACGAGGGACACGAGGGACACGAGGCGGGGAGGGCAGGGGGACAGGGCTGGGGCTCTGGCTCAGCTCCTGAGTGTGTCTGAGCAGTCCTGCCCTGTGATGTCACTGGTACCTGCCGGTAGGAACGCTGATTCCTTCAGCCCTGACAGATTTATGGGATGAGCATATGTTACCGGGATTATGAGAAGCAGTTACATTCATGGGGAGATTTTATGATTCACTGTATCCGCTTGTGGAAACCTCAACTTTTACCCCAGAGCTGCTGGGGAGTGTCGTGTCCTGCCGGCAGGGCAGGAGAGCTCGGGGAGCAGGGAAGGTGGGTTTGGGGTGCAGGGTGTGCTGGGGAGCAGGGGGCTGATGGGGACAAAGCCAGCAGAGCTGGGGAGCCGGGAGGGACAGGGAGCAGGGCCAGGAGTGGGGAGTGGGACCTGGAGTGGGGAGTGGGACCTGGAGTGGGGAATGGGACCAGGCAGGGCTGGGGAGCAGAGCTGGTGGGGAGTGGGAGTGGGTGGGGTTCGGGGGGGGGGGGGGCGGGGTGGGGGCGCAGAGCTGGTGGATGTGGGGAGCAGAACTGCTGGGGAGCAGAAGCAGGCAGGGTTGGGAAGCAGGGATGTTGGGAGCAGAACTCTTGGAGTGCAGGGCTGATGGGGTTCAGGCTGTTGGGGAGCAGAACTCTTGGAGAGCAGGACTGATGGGGATCAGGCTGTTGGGGAGCAGAACTCTTGGAGAGAAGGAGTAATGGGGAGCAGGCTGCTGGGGAGGAGAGCTCTCGGGGTTCAGGGCTGTCGGGGTTCAGGGCTGTCGGGGAGCAGGCTGTGGCTGCAGCGGGGAGCGGGGCTGGCTCAGCAGCAGGAGCAGCATCCCGCGGGCGGCGGGGGAGGCCGATCCCCGCAGCAGCAGCAGCAGGCGGGGCGGGGGGGCCGCGGTGACGCTCCCGAGCCGCAGCCCTGCCCTGCCCTGCCCGGGGGGCGCTCGGTTCCCCAGCGGCGGGGGCCGGGCCGGGGCGGGCCGGGCCGGGGCCGGCGGCGGGCGGGGACTCGCTGGCGGCGGCCGGGGCAGCGCAGCGGCGGCCGCGTGATGAGGGAGCGGAGCGGCACCTCCGGCAGCGCTGGCGGCGGCTCGGGCGGCCCCGCCATGGACAGGCGGCCGCAGCGCCAGCCCGACTACATGTCCGTGTGCCTCTTCGCAGAGGAGCCCTACCAGAAGCTGGCCATGGAGACGCTGGAGGAGCTCGACTGGTGCCTGGATCAGCTGGAGACCATCCAAACCTACCGCTCCGTCAGCGAGATGGCATCCAACAAGGTGAGCCCACGTGCGGCACCGGGATGCAGCACCGGGATGCGGGACGGGGGTGCCGAGAGGAGCGGGGCTCTGAGCCTGATCCCGGCCCGTCCTCGCGTCTGTCCAGCACAGCCGCGCCGAGTTAGTTGCGGCGAAGGGACTGCACGTTTCCCCACGGAGACGCGTGCAGGGAGAACTCGCGGCGGGTGGCGTGGGGAGCGATCCGGGACGGATCTGGATGGATCTGGGAGAGCGATCCGGGATGGATCGGGGAGAGCGATCCGGGGTATCGTGGAGAGCCCTATGGCTGCCGCAGGCTCATTTCCGAAAATTAAGGAGGTTTCAATTAGCGCCGGTCCCTTGGAGCCGATATGAGCAGGAACACTCTGCAAACGCCCGCGTTTAGCAAATCACCACGCCAGAAGTCAATTAACTTCATTGCTTAATAATAATAACGGCGAACTGTAAACATTGTGGGTCCGGTATTTTACGGCTGTTTTTGCTTTCGGTGACGTTTTAATTTGATTTTAATGCTCTGGGCTGGCACCGCTTGGCAGCACATGGTGAGGGTGGGCAGGCAGGGATGGTGACAGGGACTCAGCTCCGGGGCTGCTGCTCCGCTGAGCTTTCCTGGGAGCCAGGGGGGAATTGAGGGGTTCTCTGCACAGAGTAGAGTGCTGAAGTAAAGCAAGAAAAGTCCGTGATGTTTAAAGTCAGGGAAGCAGGGGGAGAGCAGAGTGCCTGGAGTACCCTGACAGGCAGCAGAGGGCAAAGCGCGAGTTCTGAGCAACTTGTGGGAGTTGGTGCTCCAGCCCTCCTGAGCCCAGCCTGCTCCAGCATCTCCCGGAGCCGGGCACGGAGCCGGGCACAGCCCCGGGCACGGAGCCGGGCACGGAGCCGGGCACAGCCCCGGGCACAGCCCCGGGCACAGCCTGGCAGCTCCCGGCCCGCGCCTGCCCCTTCCAGCGCTCCCAGACCGCGCTTCCAGCCCCGCCGTGCCCACTGGAATTGTCACACTCACAAATTCCCAACCCAACGCCTGTCGCATCCGCGTCCTTGCCCAGTTGCGATGGTTTTAAACCCAGTTCTGCATCACCCTGATGTCTTTGGTTTGGTTTTTTTTTTTTTTTCCCTAATTGGAAATGACTGCAATCAGAAACTGAATTTATGGGAAAAAGTTGAGCAAAGAATTCCAGTGTTGTTTCAGCTTCCTCTTCTGGTAGTGATTACCACGATGTGCAGGGGCAAAGGAAGCAGTAAAAGTTTTACAGTCCGAGCTTCCAAGAAAGAAATATTATTTTATTCGTTTGAGTTTGTGTTGAGGGAACCCTGGATGAAAGTTGAGGAGGGTTCAGGCTGCACCTCCAGTGTGAACACGGCGCCCTTCAATTTGAGGTTACTTTTTTTTTTTTTTTTTGCTGACTGACAAATCTGGCCTCGTGAAGGTGAAACTAAATTGCTTTTGTAGCACTTTAAAGTTGCGATTACTCGGGGTGCAGATGGCTTGCAGCTGGCTCGAGAAAAACTTCCTGAAACTTTGTTCTTTCATAACCCGTTTCTGAAATGTCTGCGCTTTTTTGGTCAACTTCCAGTTTCACAGTTTTCAGCTGTGAAAGAGAAGCATAAAATGGCCTCACACCTCGCCTGCCTTTGCTGTGGAGCTGTAAACGTTGTCACAAATCACGGTTCGGGTTGCGAGGTTTGGTTTCAGTGCCTGGCGATTCGGGGGATTTGCGGCTTTTTGGGGGTTTGGTGGCAGACACGGTGCGGGTCTGGCAGCGCTGGGTCTGTCCTGCACCCCCGGCAGTGAGGAGGCTCAGGCGCCCTGCCCCGCTCCGAGCATCCCGTCCCGTGCTCCGAGCATCTCCGTTTGTCACCGGCCAACGGCAGAGCCGGCAGATGTTTTGAAAACAGGATGCTTGGGCTGCGCGTTATTAAAGAAAAAACGGAAAGAGAAACAGTCTAGATAGGAAGAAAGCAAATCGGCTCGGCATGCTCCCAAGCGCAGCAGCAGAATAAACACTGACCTATCTTCCTGACCTCCGCTCTCGCCGGTTCCTGGCCCCGCGCCACCCCAGCCAAACTACGTCATTTGAGCCTGATAGTAGGCATGGCACAGCTGTTGCAAGTGTGACTCGAATTTCCTGTCTCCTTCCTGACAGACGTAGTTTAGAAAACCCAGAGTTGCAACAACAGCGCCGAGAGGGGCAGAGAGGGAGGCTCTCGGCATCCGTGCGCGCAGGCAAAAATAAAATAAAGGAGGCGGCGGAGGGGGCAGAGCCATGCGGGACGGCAGCCGGGCTTTGAGCTGATGGGGTTCGGAAGGCAGCGCTCCAGACATGTGCGTATTGCTCGTTTAGCGGGAGTTACCGCCGGGAAGGAGCGGCTGAGCCTGGGGGCTGCGCTGGCCGCGGGGACCCTGCGGCGCCGCCCGCAGGGATCCCGCGGAAAGCTGGCAGGGAGGGAGCGCTGCTCCCTCTGAGGCTGCACCGAGGCGTCTCCAGCGCAGGGCAGCCCGGATCTCTGCACAACTAACCGCGCACAGCGCTCTTGTCTTTCTGGTTTAGAGGGGAAAAATAATAACCTGCAAAAATACCTGTTTGCAGCTGCCACGGAGGGAGTTTGTTTTCCTAACACTGAATTTCCTAACATGTAGGGGCCCTGCAGTTTTGCACTGACACAAAATAACCTGGAAGGAGCTCTGCAGGCACTCAGTGCTGCTTGAGAGACCCAACCACCTTATTTACATTATTCCTACACATATGCTCAATTTTTCCTGCATTTATCACCACGTCCAGCTTCCAGCTCAGGCAGCTGCTGTGTCAGAAGGGTTTGTGAGTCAGTGATGATAAAAAGGGGCTTTTTTCTGTCCTGGCATTAGGCAGCTGTCCTTAGCCTCACTTTGCTGCAGATGGGACCTGCTCTAGTCCCTAATTTGGGATCTGGGGCAGGACGTGCTCAGTGCATCCCCTGGATCATCAGAAGGAGCGGGTCTTTTTCCCAGCTGAAATGCTGGCCTTGCCAGCTCCAGGTTTTTATGGGGCCATCACATCATGAAATGGAGGGATGGAGAGCATGGATTGTTCCTGCAGAGCTGCCTGTCCGTGCAGCCCAAACAGAGATACCTGCATGGACCTGAGCTGCACCTCTGCCTCTCCTTGAATTAGACCTTAATTCAGAGCTTTCTGCAGTCCATGGAGTCCAGAGAACAGAATTTCTGCTCTCAGGGGATATTCTAAAAGTTTAAATAGGCAGAGGGTGGGTGGTGTCCTCTCATGGCTTTGCAAACCCCCTTGGCTCTACCCAAACTGTTACTTGAAGGACTCTTCCTTGCAAATCCTTAAACTCTCTTACTGCAGCTCTTAAGGATGTTTCTGTTATTCCCAAGTGCTGGATAACTCCAGCCTTGTCCAGCTAGCGGCCCGGGACAGCAGCACAACTGCTCCGTGTGTTCCTCTCCTGCTTGCGAGCCGCAAGATAAACACAACCGATCTGGTTTTGCTGGGATTTCAAAGGGCGTTTCGGGCAGAAAAGCGGAGCAAGGCCGCCCCTCGCTTTCGGGAGAGGGTGGCTCAATAAACATCTGGCCACGAAAGTGAGCTGCCGGTGCCAGCGGTGGATGTGCCGGGCTGCACGGCGTCCCCAGCCCCGCAGCCCCCGGCCCCGTCCCCTTGCTACGTGATGTTTCCCTTAAGCGGTGCCGGGCTGTTTAGTCTCGCCCTGGCTTTGCGCTGCAACTTCCTTTGTTTGATCGCCGCACAAAGAGAGGTTTGTTCGCTGCGGCAGCCGGCGGAACAAAGACGCTTCCAGGTCTGCTGTTCTTGCGCGGCGGGGTGAGTCACTGAGCCCCGCGCCGGGCCGGCATTCCCGGGATCCCGAGCGCCCCGAGCCGGGCCGGGCCGGCGGGGCCGCGCCGGGCGCGCTCCCGCAGCGCGCTCCCGCAGCGCCCCGCGCTCCCCGCGCCGCTTTGACGTCGCTCTTTAACCCTTCCCTGGCCGGGCAGCCGCGCTGCGAGCAGGACCCGCGCCGGCGGCATGCTGCAGGAGGTAGGAGCTGTGTCTGGATGATTTTGGGGTGTCCCCCCATCTGGGGTGAGCTTGTCCCTGTTGGGATGTCCTTGCGCTAGAGGACAGGGCACTGCGTTCCTCCGGCGCTGCGGGAGCGGGGCGTGCAGCACCGGCGCTCGGAGGGGTGAGCGGGAGCTGCCAGGAAAGCTGCTGGAGCAGGAGGGAACTGCGCTGGGTGCTGGCTCTAACCCACGCTGGGACCCCCAGGGATTTGGGGAGCTGGGTCCCAGTCAGCTCCTGCGTGTCGATGTCACCACCGTCATAAATGGACTTTGGGGTGGCTGTCTCTGTCCTCCTCCTGTGCTTATTGCCCTCTGAAGTAAATCATTCTGGGGGTGTCAGATATGCCCCAAAAGCAGGGTGGAATATCGGGGCCATACATAATTCATAATGTGGTATTTCGTCCTTGCCAGCCCTCTGGGGTGTCTGTCCCAATATCTCGGTTAAACTGCTTCAGATTTTTAAAAAATTGAAATATTGGAAGGCTGCAGCATTGGCTGTGGGATGTGTGGGGATTGGGAGACAGTGTCACCATCTGGGATCCCCTCCTGCAGCAAAGGGATTTTGAGTGCTGGATGCTTTCCCATCTTCTGGGATGTTGTGGAAAATGTGGGGAAAGCCCATCCAAGGGGGATCCCTTGGCCACGGCTGGTGCAGAGATCAAGGCTTTGGCAGTAGGATTTTGGCTCAAATCCTCCTCCCCAGGAGCCTTTTGGGGAGCTGTCACCCATCCTGTGAGCTACAGCGGTGCCCAGGAGCCTCTGGCGTGTCCTTTACCCAATCCTGGTGTTCCTGGGAAGTGATGAGGTTTTATAAGTTCAGCATTCTCAGACTTTTACGTTATAACACGTCAGGGTGGGGCTTAAATAAATAATAGCTCAAAGGCAGGTTCAAAATGAATCACGAGCTGAGGGCAGCACTGGAGAGTGACTAAATGTGGGGAGCAGGGTCCCCTCTGGAGTGAAGGGTGCTGGTGACATCCCAGAGGAACAGCATCACTCGGGATGAAGGAGCTGAGAAGAGAAGGATTGCAGGCAGTGCTGATCCTCATCCTGGTTTGGAGTGGTTCTGTGGACAGCCTGACTCCAAACTCCTCATTTTCTCCCCAGCTGTGTTCCGCGGGGCTGATCCAAATATTTACATGGAGTGAAACGAATAGAAAGATGTCGAGTTATCAAAGCAGGACAAGTTGTGGAGATGGTTTGGGATGGAGATTCACCCTCAGAGCCCTGAGAGGGAGAGATTCCCCTGATTAAAGCCTGGCTTAAAGCAAACAAACCAGAAGTGCCTCACCTTGCTGCTGGTTTAGCACAGCTGGGCCAACGGCAGCAAAAGGATTCTGAGGAGCATTTGCCTATCTCTGTGTGAGAAGGAGTTTTCATTTAATTTTATCTCCATTAATTAGTGCCTTCTGTATGGGTCTGATGCTTGCATTAGGCTCATTTTCATTTTGGCAGGACCAGCTGCCACATTTTTGGGGGGATGCTGAGCTACACCAACTTCTTCCCTGGATTTTCAGTGCCCTTTTCCCAGGACTCCCTCTTTATCCCATGTTTTCTGAAGAAAACAAACTTCTGTTGATTCAAAGTTGCCAGAATTTATTTTTTTTTCCAACACAGGCATCTTGGAAAAGTCTTCTCAGGGCACAAAGTTATTTGAATTTTCCAAAGCCTGTTCTCCTACTCAGGTAAAACCCCAGCTGGATTTGCCTAAATGATGACTGCAGAGCTTGATTCAGATTTAAATTAAATTTAAATTGCTGCTTCATACGATTAGCAAAATCCCATGTTTAATTGCATTTCTGTCCTGTTCAATGACAAACGCTCTGCTAGTTGTTATTTTGGGGGTGTTTTCTGTGATTGAGGATGCAATCCAGGCTATCCCACCCAGGTTCCCTGGAGCAGGGCAGGCTCTGTGAGCCAGGGAGGCTCTTGGCTTTGTGGCTCTCCTGACGCAGTGCTCGGCTTCCTCTGGCACCCAGGCCCCGTGTGGTTTGCAGGGGTGTGACTGGCACAAGATGTGGGGCTGAGATCTGCAGCTCCTGCAGCGCTCTCGGGGCCGCAGATGCTGTCAGGGCTTTCTTTAATCACCTTGGTGGCAGCGAACGAGCTGCTGGAGGTCTGGGCTTGGTGCTGCTGCTTCTCAGCCGCTCCCCTTCCTCCCCAGTCTCCTCTTGCTCCCCACACATCCAACGTTCTTCCAGCTGAGAGAACTCTAAAAATGACACTGCAGAGCCAGTGTTTGGCCTGTTTCTGCTTTTGTTTACTCACCTCTCCCTGGAGGGAAGAGTAAAAGCAGTGCTGGGATGAGGAATTGGTGTGGGCACTGACTGTGAGGTTCTGGGAAAGGTGGGACAGGTCTGGGGAGTTATCCCTGGCCTGGGATGTGCCTTTTGTGTGCTCCTTCCTCCCAGCAGAGCCATTTGTGCTGTAAAATGCACCTTTCAGTGGGGGAGAGAGAGGAAATGCATACAAAACCCAACCAGATGAGCTGTACAATGCAGTTGTAGCTGCCAAATGAGTTGGGTAGGAGAGACCTGTTCTGGATATTGGATTTTGGATGGAGCAGAAACCCTCCTGAGCTTCCTCCAAAGGATCCCAGAGCTTCAGACTGGGCCAGACCTCCCTGCTGGGGTTCTTCCACCCAAGGAGAGCAGCAATGTGTCCTTTGTGCCATCACACAGCGAGAAATCACTGTCCAAGGCCAGGCTGGGCAGGGCCTGGAGCAGTGGGATGGTGGAAGGGCTGGAAGGAGATGAGATGGTTTTCCAGGTCCCTTCCAACCCAAACCAGGGTGGGCTTCTCTGGAATCTTAAACTCTGCCAGTCCTGCTATTTCGCATCAATCCAAAGGGAAACCCAGCCTGAGTATTTGGGCAGGGGTGTTGGAGACAGGGATCCATGGGCAGTGGTGCTGGAATATTGAGGCTGGGATCCAGGGCAGTGGTGTTAAATACTCCAGGACTGGGATCCATGGATTGGATCCAGGGCAGTGGTGTTGGACTCTCCAGGACTGGGACCCATAGATTGGATCCAGGGCAGTGGTGTTAAATACTCCAGGACTGGGATCTTTGTTTGGGATCCAGGGCAGTGGTGTTGGACTCTCCAGGACCGGGATCCATGGATTGGGATCCAGGGCAGTGGTGTTGGACTCTCCAGGACCGGGATCCATGGATTGGATCCAGG
>JAXCLO010000004.1:1299096-1312837 GCA_035583995.1 Arremon aurantiirostris | reverse complement strand
CCGGGATCCATGGATTGGATCCAGGGCAGTGGTGTTGGACTCTCCAGGACTGGGATCCATGGATTGGGATCCAGGGCAGTGGTGTTGGACTCTCCAGGACCGGGATCCATGGATTGGATCCAGGGGCTCCAGGAGCCGGCAGGAGCAGCAGATCCGGCCCCGCAGGGCACTCGGGGATCTCTCCGGGTGCCAGCCCCATCCCACACATGACACACGGGTTTTCAGGGAAGCTCAGCGCTGCTTTCTCCATGACCCGAGCCCTTCCCCGCGGCGGCCGAGGGGATTTTCCTGCCTCAGCGCTGAGTAACACCCGGAGTTCTCGGGAACGGAGCAATCCAGGCTGGCTGCAGCGCAGCCAGAGCGGCGCAAACCCCGGCGCTCTCCTCGGGCAGGCTCCTGCAGGGAGCTTTTCCTTTCCGGCATTCGCAGCAATTTGCATATTTCGAGTCTCATTTGGCTGGAAACGAGCTGGAAATGCCCCAGTGCTGCGAACGCTCGGCTCCAGCTCCCAATTCATCACTTTTTTAAAGCCCCGTGTTGCGTAAATCCCGTCCCACCCAAGGGAGGTTCTGCCGCTCTCAGAAATGCTAAACTTCACGGGGGGAAAATCTGAATATTGTTCTGTCTACATCAGATAGATGTTCTCGCTTTCATGAGCAGCCACATGCTGATTTATGGCAACCTGCTATTTATTTATCAACATTTACATTGTGGATTTCTAAATTATTCTAATAACATCAGGCCAACAAGTTGGTCATGATGTTGCTCCTTTAAAGTCTTCCTTTGAACATCTCTATAAATCAAGGCTGCTTTGATGTGAAATTGGAGATTTCATAAGCCTGTGTTTACTTTTGGGTTTCCAAAATCAGCTGAAGGGAAAACAAAAAAAACCCAAAAAACAAATAGTACTTTGTATCTCATTAAAAAGAGTTTCTAGCACATTAAACGTGATATTGTTTTAGGAAATAAGAACTAGAAAGAGTTGCAAAAGAAATTTGATTTTTTTAATGACTGATAGTTGACTGCAACCATTCCACTTTTCTCCAGGCACTAAAATATGGCTGAAAACTTTCTCCTTTTTTGTTGTTTAGTGTGAAACAGGCTCGGTTTTTTTTTGTTTTGTTTTTTTTTCTTGTTTAAGCATTAAATGCACCTCCCATCATTCTCCATGGAGTACCTAGCAAGCAAAATCGATGGGAATTATGAAGTAACAAGGACAGCTGCAAATCTGTTTGCCACGGTCCTTTCTGTAAGTGATGTAACAGCAGGAGAACACAGATAAGCGGGGTTATGCTGCTCCAAGACAGGAATTTTAACTCTTGGCTTCCAAACTTTCGAAGAAATGCTCCTCAATTCCAAAACCCAGCAGTTTGGTTTGGAGGAATGAGATGTCAGGAAGAAAGGGTTGGGCAAACAACAAATATCCCTTCGGCAGGGTGGAATTAATCCCGGTTTTTTTTAACCTGGAGTGGAGTGTCGCCTCAATCCCGGTCCCAGACAAAAGCCTTCCCCCCTCCCTGTCTGCCCCGATGGCTCGGGTGAGTAATTTCCCTCCTGTGTGTAAATCATTTCCGACGGGCCAGGTGAGGGGCGGCTCTTCCCGGCTCCCAGGGAATCCCGGGGAAAGAGCCGCTCCACGCAGCCCCGCCGAGGTCTGATTGCGCCTCTGGAGCTGCGCTAATTACCCGGCCAATTAAGCGGGGAGGATTCCCCAGCGAAAGTCACGCTGTGCCCACGAACCCTTTTGTGCTGGGGGTGTGTGGGGACGGGAGCCGTGCGTCACAAGGGTGGGTCGGGAGCAGAGTTTATAAACACTGGAGATGTGCAGCGAGATTCCTGCACCAAAGTGCGGGGCAGGAGCCCCTCTGCAGAGCTCTCCTGCATCCCAGCCGCTCTTTTATCTGCAAACCGCCCTCAGCTCCTGCCGTGGCTCCCCCTGCGTTTGAGCGGCCGCTTTGCATAAGGACTGCTGGCCTCGGGGAGCCCCAGCTGGGCCAAATCGACTTCAAAGGGTTTCCATCAGCAGCACATCCCCGATCCTGTCTTTATTCTTCTCCCTGTGCTGCCAGGAGCACCTCTCCAGACTGCAGAGGGAACGGGAGCAGGAATTGCAGCAGGATCCATCCCTGCAGTCGCTGTGGGGCTGGCAGGGCTCTGGGCGCTTCTTCAACACAACAATGTGTCCCAGGCGTGGGACAGAGTTGTTCTTTCCATAGAGAGCCAGAAAAGTGGGAATTTCCACACTAAATCATCAGGGGGTTTTCCTAAACCCCGTTGGGGTCATGTCATGGAATCCCAGACTGGTTTGGGTTGGGGGGGATCTCAAAGCCCATCTCATCCCACCATCCCAGGCTGCTCCAGCCCCAGTGTCCAGCCTGGCCTTGGGCACTGCAGGGATCCAGGGGCAGCCACAGCTGCTCTGGGAATCCCATGCCAGCCAGGAATTCCCTCCCAATATCCATCTAAATCTACCCTCTTTCAGCTTCCAGCCATTCCCTGTGTCCTGTCCCACCATCCTTGTCCCCAGTCCCTCCCCAGCTCTCCTGGAGCCCCTTCAGGCCCTGCAAGGTCATGGCAGGGTCACCCTGAACCCCCCAATATGGTTGGGCCCCTAAATCTGTCAAATTCAATCATAAATTAGGCCAAATTTTCCTCCTCTGCATAAAAATGGAGCGCATTTGGTTAGGAAGGGGTGACGGGGCAGCTGCCAAGTGGCTCCGTGCCCTTGGTGCCAACGTCACCACCCTGCCAGGACCCCTCTCCCAGGATTTCTGTGTCTGGAACCAGAGCTCAGCAGAGGAATACAGGTGGGGAGGAGCCCTGAGCAGGGAGGGTTTGCTGTGGGCAGCAGGAGGGAGCTGGGAGTGAACTTTGCCGCTGGAAATCAGGGAAATTCCCACCTGCACCCACGGCTGGGAGGGAGCTGGGATTCCCTGGAGCAGGGGATGCATGGGACAGGGTCACTGCTGGTAATCCAAGAGTGATTCCATTCTGGGAGACTTAATGTGGTGCAGATGAGTTCTGCAGTTGCTTCAGAGCAGGCAAAAAAGGAAAGTTCCACTCAGTGCTGGGGCTCTGGATGCTTCCAGACCAGCTGGGAATGTTGACTGTGCCCTTGGATATGGAAAATGGCACCTGGGCTTGGTCTTATTGGTGTTATCTGCACTTCTCCCATCAGTTAAAGGTGTTAATTGCATGGTCCTGTGGCCGGAGTGTGGGGTGGAGGAAAAGGAGAACTGAGCATTTCCTGATTTTCTCCTATTTAAGGGAAACCTCCTGGATTTGGGGTGACCATCCCCTCCTCATCCCCACACTCCTAATTCCCGTTTCTCGGTGAGTTTATCAGTGCTAACTTCCTTTAGAAAAGGCGCGGGGATGATTATTAATTAGGAAAATTAACGAAAGCAGCAGCGCGGCCCCGTGCCGCAATGGGCACTACCGTAATTACCGCGGTACCGTAATTGCGGGCGGCGCTCCAGAGCCCCATCCCGCGTTTGCTCCAGTTGGAATTTCTCCTCTCTCCCTGCAATCTGTCTGTTTTCCCCGTCGCTGCCGCACGGATTTAAGGTCGGGATTGCTCCGGGGGGGTTCGCACATGACACAAGGCGCTGATCCCTGCAGAGGCAGCCGCCTGCTGCTCCCTGCAGAGCCGTTCCCGGCGAGCAGCGCCGCTCCTGGCAGCGAGGGACAATCCCAAAATCCCGCCGCGAGCAGCGGGACAGCGGGTGCCTCGGTGGGTTTGGAAGGGGAGTGTGGTAAAGTAAATCCTGCCTGGGGTGATAAATCCCGATAAAGTTTGGAAATCCTGCGGGAATTCCCGGAGCTCCGGGAAGCTCGGCTGGGTTTGACCCTCGCAGTGCTGTCTGTGGTTCTGCTGCCCGTGTTTATAAAAGCTGCTGATTAAAGGGCTGGGAAAGTGAGGGAGATTAAGGCTGTGGGGGGCAGATTGCTGCTTCCAGATGGGGTACGAGAATCCCGAGGATTGCAGATGCCTCGGGTGACCTTGTGGCGGCCCTCAATTGCTGTGCGCCTCTGTGGGAAGGCAGTGGCCGCCCTTTGCGCTCGCTGAGGCCACTCGTGAGGTAAGGACATGTTTATCAGCTGTTTGTCCAGCAGCGCTGGGGCTCATGGCCTGAAAGGGGCCGTTGTGAGCAAAGCCCGGAGATGAGGAGTGGTTTGTGTGATCATCCTCTGCTGACGGCGCTGTCCCGGTGCCGATGCAGGCTGGGCTGCAGGGAAATGGTGCAGCACATGCGGGGCTGTCGGGCTGTGGCAGGGAGGGCTCACGTGTGCCCGTGCTGCTGCTGCCCTGCACGGGTGTCACCGGGAGCAGAGATGGGTCAGGGCTCCCTCCTGCCCAGCTCCCACCCCTGCTGCCCCTGCTGCTCCTTCCCTGAGCCTTTTCAGGGCAATTTCAAAAGGGTTTTGTCCCTCGTGCTTGGCAGGAGGTGGAGTGGGGACCCTGTGGGACAAAATCCATGGCACAGTGCTGTAGGATGTGTTCCTGGGCAGCCAGAACCCTTCACATCCCAATCCTTCCTGTATCCCATGGGATGCCAACCTCCACATCCCAATCCATCCCATGGGATGCCAACCTCCCCATCCCAATCCTCCTTGTATCCCATGGGATGCCAATCTCTACATCCCAGTCCTTCCTGTATCCCGTGGGACAGGATTTAAGCTGCTTGTCTTACCTGGAATGTGATGTCTCACAGTGTGGTGGGATTGGATGGGATTTTGGGAAGGAATTCCTGGCTGTGAGGGTGGGCAGGCCCTGGCACAGGTGCCCAGAGCAGCTGTGGCTGCCCCTGGATCCCTGGCAGTACCAAGGCCAGGCTGGAGCAGCCTGGGACAGTGGGAGATGTCCCTGGCATGGCAGGGGTGGCACTGGGTGGGATTTAAGGCTCTTTCCAACCCAAGCCATTCCAGGATTCCACGTTTCTGTGGCCCTGGCAGGTTGCTGTGAGAGGGGACAGCAGGGACAGAGGTGGCATTGTCCCAGCAGGTCACACCTCACCTTTGGGCTGCACAGGTGAAAGGGAGGTGCCATCAGCCTCCCACCTCTGCCAGTCCTGAATTTCAGGAGAGGAGCAGATGGGTCACATCTCCCTCTGCTCCACATGGCCAAAGGTTGGTCTGGAATCCCATCTGGAGGTTCTGGAGCCGTGCCTTGCCCAGGCTGGGCTGTCAGAGGGAGCAGGACCAGGATTTCGGGCTGTGCCCACGCCTCACGTGTCCCTCAGCACGTGGGGCAGCCTCGTGCCACCACCCCGGCAGGGGCTGGGAAGGCAGCTGGAGACAGGAGAGGCTTTCACAGCAAAGCTGGCCCTTTTATTTTGGGAATCCTGGCCGCTGGCATGTGCTGCATTCCCAGCACAATCGCCAAGGACGTCCTGAGCAGCGGGAGAGCTGCACATCCCACTGATCCCGTGCTGGGAGCACGGCACAAGGGGATTTTCTTTGGGTTCCGTGTCAAGGACAGCCCCAGCTTCCTCCTGAAGGGATTGCTTGAGTGTTTGAAACAAAAACTGCAGAACTGATTAAATATTGAGATCTGGATTGTGAATCACAGAATGGCTGGGGTTGGGAAGGACCTTAAAGCTCATCTCGTTCCTCCCCCTGCCTTGGGCAGGAACATGACAGATGCGTTCTTTTAAGAATGAATGTACGAATTTATGAATTGCAGTTACAGATTTAAGGTGGTTATTTTTTATACCCTTATCTGAAGGGTATTTCAGTCTGTAAAGGGTCATTTTGCTGCGTTGCTGCATTTTGCCCTTTACCACAGAGGAAAAACCTGATCACACCGAAAATGTGAAAAGCGTTTCTCAAAATCCGGCTGGGAATGCTTTGAAATTCCCTGTAGGGAATAGAATTAAAGCAAAGCAGGAATGGAGAGGAGACTGCTGCCTGCTTCTTCCTTTATTTAAATCCTCCCAGAGCTTCCTCCATTTTAATTTTCCCATAAAACATGGCTGTGTTAGCGGGGCTGGCTAAACCAGCATCCCCTCCTGCCAGGCGCGGCTCAGCTGAGCCGGGCTCCTGCCGAGCGGGGAGCCCCTCCAGGAGCTTTGCGAGCAGCAGCATCCCGGATGAGCAGCAGCATCCCGGATTGCCCAGCCCCATCCTGGACTGCCCAGCACATCCCGGATTGCCCAGCACATCCCGGATTCCCAGCACATCCCGGCACGCGGCCGGCTCCGTGCGCATCCTTCCATCCCTCCATCCCTCCCCGCTCCTTTGTGCATTCCCCATCCATCCATCCCTCCATCCCTCCCCGCTCCTTTGTGCATTCCCCATCCATCCCTCCATCCCTCCCCGCTCCTTGGTGCGCTCCCGGCTCGCAGCCCTCGCACCCACCCACGGCAGCCCGGAGGATGCGCCGCCAGGCTCGGTTCGGGCTGGGATTAGCGGCTGCCGGCGCCTGCGGGAGCTGTGCCTCGGATGAACGCTGAATTTTTGGGGTTGGGAAAGGCTCCTCTGCCGTCGGAGCGGCGATTTCTGCGGGAGGATTTGTGCTGGCTCGCCAGGAGCTTTCCAAAATGCCTGAAGCCAATTATTTGTTATCTGTGTCTTGGGGTTACATTAAGGTGGGTTTAATTCCTGAAGGATTGCTAATTGCCGAATTATTAACGGCTGCTTTTTTTTTGTGCTGTATTGCTCTGAGAAAGCCTCTGTAAGGAAAATATGCTTTAAAATGCTGATTTCTGTGGGTTTTGGCTAATCATGTGTGTAGTGTGCATGCAGAGTCCATGGATGTCATTTTTTTTGGGAATTCGGTGTTGCAGGTTAAAATGATGCAGCAGTGAAAATGCTGGATTATAAAATCAGCAGGATCTCACCATGAATATCTGAGGGAATCATGCCTGAATCCCACATTTTGCTGTATGATCTCCAGATTTAGGGCATATTTCTCCTCTGGATATGCAGCCTTTTAATACAAAATGGAGCAAATTTAGACAATGCAGAACAAAAGAAGGTTTGGGGATGGGGAGTCTTAACCTGAGATAAAAATCTGAGCTTTCAGAGAGATTTATCTGAGGCGTTCTCTCCTCGTTTGTGGCAGTAGCAACTAATGAGCATCTTTAGAGCAAAATTAATTCCGTGGGCTGAAAAGAAATACCCAGTCACGGTGGTGGTGGTGCCGTGCCGAGCAGGGTGGAAATGAAACCATCTGTCGCCGGCTCCATCCCAAATATCCCCGGAATTGTGCGTGCCGGGGGAGTCTCCCGTGGATTTGGGAGAGGATTCCATAAAAATGCCATTTTCTGTGCTCTCCCCCTGGCAGTTCAAGAGGATGCTGAACCGGGAGCTCACCCACCTGTCCGAGATGAGCCGCTCCGGCAACCAAGTGTCCGAGTACATTTCCAACACCTTCCTGGGTAAGGAATGCGGCCCCATGGTGTGTGGGGCTGGGCAGGGTCAGGGGCAGCCCCATTGCCCCCATTCACAGCCTCCCTCTGTGGGGTTTCACTTTCAAGGGGCTGCGGGAGGGGGAGAATGGTGTTTGGATAACAGGAATTCCTCCCCGAGCCTCGGGAGGGTTTGGGAGGCTGCTGGTGGCTGCCTTATGCAACGCTGGGGTTTTGTGGTGACCTTATGGAAAGGACAATGTCACCCAGGGCCAGCTGCAGCCACTGCCTCCTTCAGCTGCACCTTCCCTTTGGAGATGGGGCTCAGACTAAATCATCCCCAAAATTTATCCATTGCTTTGTGTAAATCTGCTCATTTTGCACCAGAAGTCAGGAAAAAGAGGGAATATTTTTGCATTTCATTCATTCTGTATGAGCTCACAGCTCCACATACATGAATGACTCCTCTGTGTCAGCATTTGTTAGGACAAACGGGATTTTCTCAGGAAGCAGCTTCAGGGTTTGTGACCATTTGCTTCTAAAATGAGGAGCCACATATTTATGGACACCCCTGAATCCAAGAGCTCCAAAGGCCGAGTGCTGTGGGTGCTGGGGGCTCTGCCCCGAGGCTGGAACTGCATTCCCTGTGTGACACACAATTATTCCCATTAAGGATTTTCAAGTGATTCCAATACCCAGCTGCAGCTGGAGCTGCTGCCTGCATTTAGGACACAGCATTAATAATCCATGGAAGTTTGGAGCTGCTTTGTGGGGATGCATGGATTTTGTTGTTCAGCTGAACCCAGAGCCTGAATTCAAGCAGGGAATGGGGCTGGGTTGGGATGCACAAAGGGGCCAATCCAGGGATTTGGCTGGTGGTCAGCTCTGCCCAGCAGCCACGTGAGTGTGCAGCAGGAATTGCCACACTGGCAACCAAAAATAAACCCCACAAACGCTCAGGGTAATGGAGCCTGAATCCCAGCAGGGGCTGATGAGCCGGAGCTGCTGCTGGGATTGTTTTATTCACGGAATTCCAGACTGGTTTGGGGTGGGAAGGACCAAGGGCCTGGCACTGCTGAGGGGGGCAGGTTCTCCAGATTGGGTCAGATTTCAGCCTGATTGCTCATCTGCAACAAAAATGAGAGAAGCTTTTACAAGGATTGTCAGTTGTTTCAGGAAGTCGTGCTGGTATGGCTTTTATGAATTCATTTTTTCCTTCCTAAAATTTAAATTAAATTAAATGAACACCCAAAATAGCAGGAGTCTGCAAGTAAGGAGGTTGAACAAACAAACAAGAAGAAATGTGTGGGTAGGACACTCACTTATCTCCAAAGGTGGGGATAATTCAGAGATATTAAACCCAGATCATGTGGCTTCATGCAACCTTTTGATTTTATCAGGGCAAGGAGGGACAGGACACAGGGGATGGCTTCCCACTGCCAGAGGGCAGGGATGGATGGGATGTTGGGCAGGAATTGTTCCCTGTGGAGGGGATGAGGGCCTGGCACAGGGTGCCCAACACCCCTGGCAGTGCCCAAGGCCAGGCTGGAGCACCTGGGACAGTGGAAATGTCCTTGCCCTGGCAGGGAGTGGAACCAGAGGATCTTCAGCTCCCTCCCATCCCACCTCACTCTGTAATTCCGTGATTAAATGGGCTGGGAAGGCTCCAAGGAGGAGCAGAGGGTCCAGCCCTGCATTCCCAGCAAGGACAGAGAGGAGCAGCAGAGGTTCCACACCTGGGGAGGTCAGAGAGGAGCAGCAGAGGTTCCATACCACACCAGAGGGACCATCCCACTGCCTGTGAGCTCCTCCCGAGGGCACAGCGGTGGCACTGCCACCCCTGTGGGGACGCTGATGCCACAAATCAGGGATTTCTGCTCCAGAATGGCCATTTGCTGCTGCCTTAGTCACTGCTAAGGAGATTATGGGGAGGAAAGTCCTTCGGTGGTTGAGCAAAATCCAGGGAACACCCTCTGATGTCAGCCCGGCTGCGCTGTGAATAATGGCTCCCTTCCTCACTGCTGCTGCTGTCTGGGCTTTCACAGGGGTTTAATTAAGCCCAGGCTAAAGTCACTCCTGTCTGGAAGTCTAATCCCTCTGGAGGTCCTCAAGGTGCTCAGAGGTTGGGGTAAAATCCATAAGAAATGGTTTGGATGGAAGTCATGAGCCACTGGATCTGTGCTTTAATAAATCAGCTGTAGGGCAGTGAATGCCATGTGGTTTTAAGATTTATTTATTTGCTAAACACATCTCCACAGCCAGGTTTGGGCCCTCTTCATGTGCACTAAAACTGTGATTATCCCTGAGAATGGCAATGGGATTTAGCCTGTTCTTTGGATTTTATTCCATACGTTTGTAAGGGAAAAATCTTTAATGAAGTGACACCCATCACTTCATTAAAAAAAGTGTTACTGGTTTTAAGAGCAGGGGGTATTGACCCTAAAAAGTGAAAATAGGGAAAATAGATGTGGTTTTACCTTATTCAGGAAAAAAAAAGTGTTGTTTGAACATATATTTTATTTTCCTGCAAATAGGGAATAAAATTAATTGGGATTTATCCCCAAGGAGAACCTGGTGCCTTTCAGGCATGGAAAATCACAGAATCATTTAGGCTGGAGATCATGGGGTCCAACCATTCCCAGCACTAATCCATGTCCCCAAGTGCCACATCCATGCACAGAGAGACATTCCTGGACATGTCCAGTGTCCCCAGACCACACAGTGGCTGCAAGAGACCAACCAGAGCTTTTGTAACCGGGTTTTTTTTGAGTTTTGGGTCCCAAAATGAGAAAACCCCCAGCAGAACCCCTGGGGCTGAAGTGGGGAGCAGAGGCAGCAGCTGGAGGGCTGATTCTGTGGGATGTGCTGGGAGCTCACGTTGTGCTGACTCATTTCCCCCTGCTCTGTTGCAGACAAGCAGAACGACGTGGAGATCCCGTCTCCCACCCAGAAGGACAGGGAGAAGAAGAAAAAACAGCAGCTCATGACACAGATCAGTGGGGTGAAGAAACTGATGCACAGCTCGAGCTTGAACAACACCAGCATCTCACGGTTTGGGGTGAAGACAGAGAAGGAGGATCACCTGGCCAAGGTAGGGGAGATTCCTGCTCTCCTGGGAGCATCTGGAAGCTGGGAATGGATTGTTCCTTTCCTTGGAATTGGTATCCCTGAAGTGATGTGGCCATTAGAAATGCTGTAATTAATGGTAGCCTCAAGAGCATATTTTGTATTTAAAAATACATGAAAGTAGCCCTAAAATAAAAAGGGAAAAAGGTGGTGCAGGCTGAGGAGAGCAATTATGAAACACAAAACCAGCCCTTCACAGTTACTCTGTGTTCATTAAGCTCACACGTTCAGCACTTACATAATTACAATAACCATTACATTAGCTTATTTGTGAACTTCTTGGGGAAATGCAGAATTGATTGCAAAACCATTCAAACCATTATTTTTTGGTGCTCTCCAAAGGAACTGGAAGACCTGAATAAGTGGGGCCTCAACATCTTCAACGTGGCCAGGTATTCCCACAACCGGCCGCTCACCTGCATCATGTACGCCATATTCCAGGTGGGTGTTCCTGCAGGCCAGGCTTCCCTGCTGCTTTTCTCATGTCCAGCTCCCCTCTGCTCCCTGCCTGCTCCAGCCTGAGCTGGCACTCAGCTGGGGTTTGTGCTCTGCTCCCTCAGGAGCGGGACCTGCTGAAAACCTTCAAGATCTCGTCGGACACGTTCGTGACGTACATGATGACCCTGGAGGACCACTACCACTCAGACGTGGCCTACCACAACAGCCTGCACGCTGCTGACGTGGCCCAGTCCACCCATGTGCTGCTCTCCACCCCTGCCCTGGATGTGAGTCCCTGCTTGCCTTCTTTCAGCGTGGGGTGGGCACTGGTGGCTCATCCAAGCGCTCCCTTCGTCTCCATCCATAGGGAATCTCAGCATGTGGGATCTCTGTGTCACCTTCCTGCAGTGCCTTGGCCCAGAAAACCAATTGAAACTGCACAATTTGTTCCCCTCAGTCAGCTTCCCCAGCTGTTGGGAGGTGAAACCCCTCTGACAGGCTCCCGTTGCTCCCTCCTAGGCTGTCTTCACGGATCTGGAGATCCTCGCTGCCATTTTTGCAGCTGCAATCCATGATGTGGATCACCCCGGGGTCTCCAATCAATTCCTGATCAACACAAGTGAGTTTTGTTCTGAATCTCTCAGAATTTCACCCTGAAAGCAATGGGAATGCTTTTTACCTGTCACAAACGACAAATTGCAGGCTGTGCTGCCCTCTCAAAATACAGTGCAGTGGAGGACTGAGACATTTTGGACTCAAGGAGGAATTAAAATGCAATCCTTGACAAAGGGAACCATTGTAGCACAATTTGTAAAGTCAATATTTACTACTTGCTAGCACATAATAATTCTGCCAGCCCTGAGTGCAAACTTTACCATTAAGATAAGAGAAATAATCCTATTGCTATTGACAACCAGAAAGCCAAATATTGGCCTTTGTGTTGTGTTCTGCCACAGGCTGAGCACGGATCTGGATTTCAGAATATGGGGATTGTTGTGTTTTGGGAAGGATTTTTGCAGGATTCTGTTGCCAGTGACTTGTAACTGAGTCAACTGAGCATTATTTTGTCACTGGGACTGAGCAAAGGCTGTGAAGTGCTGGGGCTGGCACTCATGGAGTTAGAAAGAATCCCAGAATCCTAAAATCATCCAGTATCCCATGGGCAGGGACACCTTCCCCTGGACCACACTGCTCCAAACCCCATCCAGCCTGGCCCTGAACCTTTCCAGGGATGGGAAAAGAAACTTCCCCCCACTAAAACCTTTCAGTGCCCAGAACAAGCCCCTGCTGGCTGTTGGGAACCCCACATTTCCCAGCCTGGAGTCCCACACTTGGCGTTCCTTCCCCAGATTCCGAGCTGGCCCTGATGTACAACGACGAATCCGTGCTGGAGAACCATCACCTGGCCGTGGGCTTCAAACTGCTCCAGGAGGAGCACTGTGACATCTTCCAGAACCTGACCAAGAAGCAGCGCCAGACCCTCAGGAAGATGGTGATTGACATGGTATGGCCACTCCCTCCTCCTCTTCTCAGCCAAAAATGGTCGTTTCTTGTGGCTTCCCCTCCTGAAATCCTGTTTTCCCCCATTCTGGAAAGGTGCTGGCCACTGACATGTCCAAGCACATGAGTCTGTTGGCTGATCTGAAGACTATGGTGGAAACAAAGAAGGTGACCAGTTCAGGAGTTCTCCTTCTGGACAACTACACGGACAGAATACAGGTGAGGCAGCCAAATGCCCTGGGTTTGGGGTGGTTTGGCCAGGGTGAGGAGGCCACACTCCTGGTTTTGCTGTGGCTTTGTAATCTATCATACAGAGAAGCTGAATTCTCAGCAATCATTCCCTTCTAAAAAGAAGCACAAGGTGGTCACATATTTTTTAGGTGTTAACCCAGAATTAGAGATTTTTTTAACACTTGGAACTGCAAGTATGGCACATTCCAAGGTCAAGTTTTGAGGGCTCCTAAATGTCCTTGCTGCTTTCTCCCATTTGTTTCTCCTGTTCCAACACTGCAAGAATTTCATTCAGAACTTCACATCTGAAGCACCTCAGAGTGGGCTGGAGTTACTGCTGTACAGTCTGTT
Source organism: Arremon aurantiirostris (assembly GCA_035583995.1). Classification (NCBI taxonomy): domain Eukaryota; kingdom Metazoa; phylum Chordata; class Aves; order Passeriformes; family Passerellidae; genus Arremon; species Arremon aurantiirostris. The sequence goes on along the minus strand of JAXCLO010000004.1, from coordinate 1,299,839 downwards.
CCCTCAATAATTTAATCCTTGATTTACAGAAGTGACCAGAAAGTGCTGGAACAGGGTTGTGCCGTGAGCAGGACAAGATACATCCTGCTCTGCTCTCCACTTTGATGACCAACTCCTTAAGAGCAGGCTCCTGGGAAAACTCTGTAAATTTTTTATTTCGAACACTGGTGCTGCCTGAATCCTTGTGGCCACTTAGTCAGGCCCGTTCTGTGCGTGTGTGGAAGGGATATTACTCATTCCATAAAGTGGGAGCATCTCACCTCTGTCCCTCTGAGCATGGAAGTGGAGTTTGAATGGTGGGAAGCAGCTGGATCCCCAAACAAGCCTGTGGGATGTCATTGACACTTCCACAGCTGCTCCAGGTGTGAGGCCTGGGCTGTGTGAGCACCAGAGACCAGTCTGGCTTTGGGGCTGGGGCAGCTCAGCTCATCCATGGACAGGGAATCACAGAGTTCCAGGCTGGTTTGGGTTGGGAGTGACTTTAAGTTCATTCCATCCCACCCAACACCTTCCACTGTCCCAGGTGCTCCCAGCCCCAATGTCCAGCCTGGCCTTGGACATTCCAGGGATCCAGGGGCAGCCACAGCAAATCTGGGCACCCTGTGCCAGGGCCTCCCCACCCTCACAGCAACAATTCCCAATTCCCAATCTCCCATCCATCCCTTTCCTCTGGCACTGGGAGCCATTCCCTGTGTCCTGTCCCTCCATCCCTGTCCCCAGTCCCTCTGCAGCTCTCCTGGAGC
>JAXCLO010000004.1:1279629-1298996 GCA_035583995.1 Arremon aurantiirostris | reverse complement strand
CCTCTGCAGCTCTCCTGGAGCCCCTTCAGGCCCTGCCAGGGGCTCTGAGCTCTCCCTGGATCCTTCTCCTCTCCAGGGGAGCACCCCCAGGTGTCCCAGCCTGGCTCCAGAGGGGCTCCAGCCCTGCAGCAGCTCCATGGACTCCTCTGGGCTCTCTCCAGCAGCTCCAGCTCTTTAACGTGCTGCCATGCAATGTTTCTGATATTTTTATGGTCTGTTGCATAATCAGAGAATCTTCTGGTGCAATGCTCTGCAGATCCAGCCCGAAACCCTCCTGTTTTTGCAGCTGATGTTATGAGTTTGCTGGTGGCTGTAATTGCAGGTCCTCCGGAACATGGTGCATTGTGCCGACCTGAGCAATCCCACCAAGTCCCTGGAGCTCTACCGGCAGTGGACAGACAGGATCATGGAGGAGTTCTTCCAGCAGGGGGACAAGGAGAGGGAGAGAGGCATGGAAATCAGCCCCATGTGTGACAAACACACGGCCTCCGTGGAAAAATCCCAGGTAATTGGCCCTGAGCTGCAGCTCTCCCTGCTTGAGCTTGGCATTTCACAGCACTGACAGAGCTCGGCTGCTCCTGCAGCACAACTGGGAGGGGAGCCAGCGGTTCAGAGCGTGCCTCCTGATCCACCCTGACATCCAGCTCTGCCTGGGGCTCTCACAGGCTGGGGAGGCTCTTCCAGCTCCTCTCCATCCCCCTGGGCATCTCCTCATCCCCATGCTCGTGTCCCAGTTTCCAGAGGGAGTTGGGTCCTTTTGCTCCCCAGGCTGGGGAGGGCAGTTCTGCTCTGCCCACCCTCACCAGCCTTTCCTGCCCTCACCCCACTGATCTGCAGGGCCGGGACCTTCTCCCACCTGAGATCCCCCTCAGCACCCTGCAAAACTCTGCCTGTCACTCGTTATCCAGGACAGTTCTGCACTGCACCTGTCCAGTTGAATTGGAGGCTTCTGGAGCTGCCCCGTGCAGGGTGAATCCCAGAAATATTCATTTGTGTCCCTGCAAAACTTAAAAGGAGCTGGATTTGCCCCTTTTTTTGTGGGAGGGGATGAACTGGCTCATCCCTAGTTCTGATTCATAAAATGGTTTCAAGGTCAGATTTTGTTCTGACCTGTGTAGCACAGGCCATAAAATTTCGCCTGGATAATCTGGAATGAAAGCAGGAATTTATGTTTGTCCAAACAGATTCCAGCCTTTATATAATGCTGTCTTGGTTGTTGTTTTTGAATGACTCCAGCAAGTCATCACTGAGGTTTTTCAGCTTGAATAAGTAACAAAATTGATGATAATTATTTCCAAATGTCCTCTTGGGCTCGGCCAAGTGCTTTCAAAATTATTCACTCAACCGCGTGGTGATTTTGTTGGAAAAATCTGTCGGGTTTCTTAACCTAACAAGAAATGAATCCTTCAGCCAGGCTTGCCCATGTGCTCCACATGTGAGCTCCAGTTCATTTCTTGCTTCACATCTGCACTTCCCCGAGGCCTCAAAATGCCATTTTTGCCGTGCAAAAGAAAGAAAGAATTGCACAAAATGTCCATCGTGAAATAGCAAAGGAGAAAGGGAGGTGGCGTGTCCATGCTGGACGTTTCCAAATGCCATTTTTGCTGTGCAGAAAAGACAGGAATTATACAAAATGGCCATCGTGGAATGGCAAAGGAGAAAGGGAAGCAATGTGTCCATGCTGGAGGGAAACAACGAGTGGATTAGGAAATAATACGCAAATATTTCAAAGCTTGAGATGCCCTCTCAATATTTTAGGATCAGTGCTGAGCCACGTGGCAAATTCTTCCATGATTTGGGATGTTTTTAAAGGAGCAGTGACCTGAAACAATGATTTTAAAGAAACAATGATTTTAAAGAAATGACAATTTTAAAGAAATGACAATTTTAAAGAATCAACGATCTTAAAGAAACAACAATTTTAAAGAAGCAATGATTAACGAGTGCTGATTTTTACCCATTGGCGCCGTGGAGCCCTGGGACACGTTGGGTTCCAACCATCCCAAACCCTTTTTTTCCCGGTGCAGCAGGAACTTTTCATCACCTTTCTGCTGGAGCTGCCTCCCCAGCCCGTTCCAATTGGATGCTCGCGGTGCTATTGACATCCTGTTGTGTCTGAGGGAGCAGGAGCCATTTCCAAAGCAAACATCTGCTCCTGGAGCCCGGCTCCTGGGAGAGCCTTTCCCTGCTCCGCACAGAGCCGTGGGGCGGGACGGGCTCTGCCCAGAGGGAGGAGTTCCAATCCCTTTCTGGCCGTTCCATCCTGGACGCGGTTCCTCCCTGAGTCAGAGCAGCGCGGCAGGGCTGAGCTCAGCGGAAGGGCTCAGCATCCCTCGCTCTTTCCAGCCTGCAGCGTCACCCCACGGGGGCCAGGCGGCATTCCCGGGATGAGCAGCCCCGCTGGCTGCGCCTTTCCCGAGGAAATCTGTCATGGAGCTGCTTGAGTAGGAGGAAAACAGGAATGTTGAAAGTGTGGGATCGTGGAACTGTTTGGGATAGGCACAAACTGCACCCTGCAGGAAAATGCACCCAAAGTTGGAACTTCAGCCCATAAGGGCTGCTCCCCTTGGGAGCACTGGGGTATTCCCAGCTGTCACTTATGTGGGAATCCTGGGATAAGGCCATAAATGCACCAACCTTGTCCCCAGTCACCTGGGAATTCTGTCTGAGAGGAGCAGACTCAGTGCTGAGAGCCCCATCCAGTTCCAGCTCCATGGCAGGGACACCTCCCACTGTCCCAGGGTGCTCCAAACCTGGCCTGGGACACTACCAGGGATCCAGGGACAGCCACTGCTGCTCTGGGAATTCTATTCCAGGGCTTCCACACCATCGTAGGGAACAATTCCTTCCCAATATCCACCTAGCCATTCCTGCATCCCTTGTCCCCAGTCCCTCTGCAGCTCTCCTGGAGCCCCTTCNNNCCCTGCCAGGGGCTCTGAGCTCTCCCTGGATCCTTCTCCTCTCCAGGTGAGCACCCCCAGGTGTCCCAGCCTGGCTCCAGAGGGGCTCCAGCTCTGCTGCAGCTCCATGGCCTCCAGCAAGGCTCCACATCCTCCTGATGTTGTCCCCAGGGCTGGGGCAGCTCTGCAGGTGGGGCCTCACCTGAGCAGGGCAGCGGAGCAGGATTCCCCCTCTCCTTTTCTGCTGCCCACACTGGGGGATCAGCCCAGGGCTCTGTCCCCTGAATCTCCTGCTGGCTCCTGTTTTTAGTGAAACTTAATCTGAGGTTTGATTTTGGACAAGACATCAGCCCAACCCAACAGTGTGTGGGTGCAGCTCTGGATATCAGATAATTAGGTGTGATAATGTGGTCGTTAGGCTGTGCTGGTTTGGGGACTTGCTCCTGGTGTTGTGCTTGTAAAACAAATATAATATGAACTTTTCAGATATCCACCTTTTGCGGGTTGTTCCCTTGCCCTAAGTGTGTGTGCCCCTTTGCTTTCCAGGTGGGATTCATCGACTACATCGTCCATCCTCTGTGGGAGACGTGGGCTGACCTGGTGCAGCCTGACGCCCAGGACATCCTGGACACTCTGGAGGACAACAGGAACTGGTACCAGAGCATGATACCTCAGAGCCCATCCCCTCCCCTGGAGGAGCGGGGCCAGGACTGCCAGGGCCTGATGGAGAAGTTCCAGTTTGAACTGACGCTGGAGGAGGAGGATTCCGACGGGCCCGAGAAGGACGGCGAGAGCCTCGGCTACTTCAGCAATACAGAGACGCTGTGCGTGGCCCAGCCCGGGGAGGAGGAGCCCCAGAGGGAGGCCACCATCGAGATTGTGACAGAAGACACATCTCCTGTGGACACATAATGGCCCGGCCCCGCGGGAGTGGCTTTTAAACACTTGCGGAGCTTGCGAGCGGTCTCCGACGGCCTCCGCAGCGGGGCTGAGCCTCTGCCACGGGGCTGGCAGATCCTCCAGCTACTTGAGATTGGAGTCAGGGTTACAGATGGGGTAGGGAGTGATTGCTCAGGAAATGCACGGGTGATTTGCGTTGTGGTTTGAGCCTCGTCAGCCGAGAGCACCGCGTGGTCCTGGAGCTGGCTTGGGTCGGGCCGAGGCGGCGCTGACACACAACTGAGAGATTTTATACTGTTAGTTTTGGAGTTTATACCAGTTAGACTGATAGAAACTACTGATCAATAACTCATATCCAACCTGTCCACCTGTCTGCAGACCTGTGTGCCTTCTTTGTAAACACTTTCATGTCTTTTCAAGAGTCTCTTAATCCAACACACGGAGCTTGGTAGTTCAAAAGCGACACAAGGTGTTTCGGAATTGACGGCTACTTTTTGGATTCTTCCTGTTACCAGAAGCAGTCTTCCTTTTTTTTCGTGGGCAATACCTGTCACTTTATTGCAGTTAATCACTTTGACAGACTAAACAGAAGGGGAAACCCTCTGCTTTGCATTACTGCACCTTCAGTGTGTTCTTAATCCCCCCGGTGACCCGTTGGGAGTCACTCGGTGCCACCGGGCGCCGTTCCCTCGCTGGCAACAGCGGGAATTTTTTTCCTCCCCGGGGTTTGGGTTTGTGGTGAGCAGGACAGAGGGCAGGTTTTCTTTCCCTGGCACAGCTCAGTCCATCCCTGAGTAAGCGTGGCAAGGCAGTGTGTGACACGCCTTCCCCCTCGGCAGCTCCCTGGAATTTGCACGCTCGGATATTTGTGTTTCTCTGGCCTCTCGTCCACGTTCCCTAGGTTTAGGTCCACCATCCTCCTCCTCCTCCTGCACTGCCTCGAGCTCTATCACCTCCATTACTGTTTATAACAGTGTATTTATTACCTACTGTACATACTGTAATGTTTTGTAAGTTATTAATTTATATGAATTAGCATCGCCTGTCGGCGGCGATGTTAATGGGGTAGAAAACTCGGAATAAGAGTTGCCTTTTTTTCTTGTAACCTTTTGTATTGCATAAAGTCCAAGAACCTGAACATAGCTGAAGAGACAGACACAACCCAGGAAGGGCATTCGGGTGGCAGCCGCCCGCGGGGAGGGGACACCGCATCCCAGGGCAGCGGATTTGGGAATCTGCCAGGGACGCAGAGAGGGGGAACCGAACAAAGAACTCCCCGCACCCGGGCCGGCTTTTCAATGTCACAGTGTTCCAATTTCTGAACAACCCAATGTGAATCTCTATGACAAAACAAAAATGTGAACTGATGTAATAATTGTGCTGTGAATCTTCCTCTGACAAAGCTTGTCCGGCATCGTGAGCGGTGTCAATCTCAGTTTGTAAAATATGTTTCAAGCTTTTTGGTCCAACTCGTGACTAATTAGTTCATGACAATAGCACAGTTGTGCATGATCAATGGGTTTGTTTGTCTGTTGAACACTGCATTGTTCCAGGTGGTTATTTTATTGTTCCCCAAAGTTTCACACTATGTATGTTATAGTATTCTATATTGTGTTCAGACGCATTCTTAAGAGATTTTTATATGAAGTGAATAAATGAAAGCATGACCCAGCCTGCAGCTCTTTGGGGGGCTTTTGTCAACAAGACAGCATGGGCTGTGTCACCACTGCTCAGGGGACAGAAAATGGGACCCTCCACATCCAGAACCTTCCTTGGCCAAAATTCAAAACCTCCCACACCCAAAATCCAAAATGTTTCACAGCTGAAATCCAGAACCTCCCACAGCTGAAATCCTTTTCCTTTGACCAAAAACCCAGAACCCTCCTGTGGCCATACCCCAGAATCTCCCATAGCTGAGACCCAGAACACTCTGGGAGCCAAAACCCCAACCCCTCCAGTGGCTGAAACCCAGAACCTCCCATGGCTCAATTCCAGAACACTCCTACAGCCAAAACTCAGAACCTTTCTGTGGCCAAAATGCAGAATCCTCCCATGGCTGAAACCCAGAACCTCCAGTGCCCTAAACCTAGAACCTCCAATATCTGAAACCCAGAACACTTCCATATCCCAAACCCAGAATTCCCATGTCCCAAACACAGAATCTCCAGTGTCCCAAACACAGAACCTCCAATGTCCCAAACCCAGAACCTTCCATGCCCTAAACCCAGACCGTCCAATATCTGAAACCCAGAACCCTTCCATGTCCCAAACCCAGAATCCCCATGACCAGTGCCCAGACCCTCCCATGGCCAGCCCCAGGGCCTGCATTCCCAGTGTCCCTGCTGGAGCCGTGCCTCAGGATGGCGCAGGAGCGTTCCCGGTGGCGCGGGCACCGTCCCTGGCACGCCGGGCCCTCGTCCTTCCTCTGTGGCAGCGCAGGCGACAGGAAGGCAGCGCAGACAGGAAGCGCTGGCCCGGCCCTCGGCCGCTTTCATGGCCCGGCCTGACCCAAAACAAGCGACTTTCCAGTAAAAAACATCCTGTGCCAGGGCAGGAGAGCGGGGCCGCGCTGCCGCCCTCGCCGCGGGTGACACCGGCCCTGTCCCCTGGGGCTGTGCTGGCTTTCCCTGGATCCGCTGGCTCTGGAGCAGGAAAACGAGCGTGGATCTCATCCTGCATTCCCTGCCAGCGCTCCCTCCATGGGGCCAGGCCACCTCCTGTACACCCCTGCTGTCCCAGCAGAAGGGGCTCCAGCCCGTGGATCCTGGGGGACTTTCCCAGGGTTTGAACCTCTGAAACTCCTTGGTGAAAATTCCCTGGTAGAAACTCCTTGAAGGGCCAGTAGTGATTTGTCTTTCCCAATGGATTAACAGAATCCCAGAACTGGTTTGTGTTGGAAGGACCTTGAATCCCACCCAGTGCCACCCCTGCCATGGCAGGGACCCCTCCCACTGTCCCAGGCTGCTCCAGCCTGGCCTTGGGCACTGCCAGGGATCCAGGGGCAGCCTCAGCAAATCTGGGTGGGCACCCTGTGCCAAGGCCTGCCCACCCTCACAGGGAACAATTCCTAATTCCCAACATCCCATCTAAATCTCTCCTCTTTCAATTTAAACCATCCTCCCTTCACCCCAACTCATCCTTCCCACATCCCTGGGCTGTGGCAGCCATGTCTTACCCACAGCTCCTGGGGATGTGCAGGGATGGGAAAGGGATGGGAAAGGGATGGGAAAGGGATGATGGGGCTGGAAAAGCATCAGAATTTCTGGAGGGAAAACCCGGAGCCGAGAGAGAGCAGCAGGGCCGGGGCTGCAGGTGAGGCTGGGCCAGGGCAGGGGGTGCCAGGCTGGGTGCCCAGGGTGGGGGTGCTCTGTCCGTGCCCCCTCCCCTCTCTCTGCCTGTGCCCCCTCTCCCCAGCCCCTGCTCTCCTCATTCCTGTCCCTTCCTGACCCAGCTCTGCCAGGCAGCTTCCCCGGGATCCAGGCAGCTCTGGAGCCTCTCCCCGCTCCCTCCCTGCTGGAGCAGCCGGGAAAACCCGCCCGGACCCTTCTGCTTTCCCTCTGTTTTCAGGGGGAAATCCCAGTTCAGGCACATTGGCTGGCTCAGTGTCCTCCGTTCCTCAGGGGATGAGGATTCCAGTGCTGCACCACCCTCACACCCAGAGCTGGACTGGCGCGGATTCCTTCGGCATGGGAAGCTGGAGCAGGGATGTGGCGCTTCCTCCTCGCTCCAGAGCGGAGCTGGTGGGGTTGTCCCCGTCCCTGGTGGTCCCCAGGTCACCTCCAGGGGCTCCCAGCAGCTCCTGGTGTGCGTGGGGTGGAAGGTGAGGGACCCCAGCTCGGGGTCTGCACCCTCCTGGGACAGGGATGCTCAGGGATGCTGAGGGGATGCTCAGGGATGCACACGGATCTGTCCCCTCCCTGCTGCCACCGTTAACCACAGATGTCACCCACAGCCCTGAGTGACAGCTGGCCCTGTCCCCAAGGACATCACTTCCCACTGAGGCCATGGAGTTGGGATTTCAGGGGGATTTCCACCAGCCCTAAACCCACCCAGGGCATCAACCCCAGGGATGAGCAGTGGGAGCAGATCCAGCCCTCCCCAGGGTGGGGGGACAGGGGTCCCACAGAGCCCCTGCCACTGCCAGGAAACTTCTGACCCCCGGTCACCACTGTTCACAGAGACTGTGATGCACAGAAATAAAATAATAACCCAGCCCTGCTGCTTTTTCCCAGCTCAGCCTGCTCTCCTGGGGGGGCAGCTGGAATTCCATGTCCCTTTTCCCCCCATTCTGTGGGAGCTGGGGATGAGTGTGGCTCACCAGTGAGGTGTGACAGAGCCAGAACCAGGGACAGGACACAATGTTCTCAGGTGGCACCAGGGGAGGTTTGGGTTGGATATTTGGGAAAAATCTCTCCATGGAAAGGGTGGCCAGGCATGGGAACAGCTGCCCAGGGCAGTGCTGGGTCCCTATCCCTGCAGGGATTTAAAGTCCATGGGGATGTGGCACCTGGGGACAGGGCAGTGGTGGCTTCAGAGGGCTTTTCCAGCCCCAGTGATTCCATATCTTCCTGTCCCTGGTGTCCCTCTGTTGGGATGGAGCATTCCCAGGCTGAGGATCTGCAGGGTGCCGGGAGCTCTCTGCCAGCCGAGGGGATTCGGGCGCCCCTGGTGCTCACCCGGGACTGCAGCGGGGGGGAAAGGAGAAGTGAAAATGGGAAGTTCCCCTGACATTTGTGCAGTGACAAACAGGAAGGAGCCGGGGTCAGGCACAAAGCTCAGATTTCATCGGGGCTGGAGGGGGCCGGGGGCTCCCAGGGAGGGGAGGTGGCACTGCCAGCCTGGCACTGGGGACACTGCGGGGACACGGGGCCGGCCAGGGGGGACAGGCGGGTTGTGGCCCTGCTGATGGGGTTTGAGATGCGTTTGGGTGTTTAACTCTCCCCAGTGTCCCTTTTGGGGTGACACGAGGATCCCAAACCAAGAATTCCCATTGCCGAGGTCTCCCTGTCCCGAGCCCGGTGCCCAATGTCCCGCTCTGCTGAGGGCATTTCTGCCACCCTGGAGTGGCGCCGTCCCCACCTCTGTCCCCACCTCTGTCCCCATCTCTGTCCCCAGTTCTGTCCCGCCCTGCTGGGGACACGGGGACAGCAGCGCTCTGCCCGCGGGTGCGGGGTGGGCTCGGGGGGACGGCAGGACCAGGGGAGCGCTAGGGGCTGGCACATCTGTCCGGCCCATCCTGTCCCTGCACATCTGCCCGTCCCTGCACATCTGTCCGGCCCGGCCCGCCCTGCGCAGCTGCACAGCTCCATCTGCCGAGCTCCGGGCGCTGCGCTGGGAGTGCCGCTCCAGAGCCCCGGGAATGGGGAATGCCCGCTCCGGGGACACCGCGGGGACGGGACGGGGACGGGACGGGCCCTGCGGGGCTCGCACAGAGCGGGCGGCACAGCTGGAACTGGCACAGCTGGATCCCCGCACAGCTGGATCCCAGTACAACTGGGTCCCTGCACAGCTGGATGCCCTCATAACTGGATCCCTGCACAGCTGGATCCCCACACAGCCAGAATCCCGGCACAGCTGGATCCCAGCACAGCTGGAGACAGATGCTCCAGGGCTGCCTCTGCCTTTGCTGCCCCAGAGGTTCCCCAGCACCGCCCTCACCTCTGCCCCCTCCCCATCCCGTTTCTTTTATATGAATAAATTAATTTTAAGGAGAATTTAATGCTCTTTATTAGCCATGGCCCAAGCAGACCGGCCCAAAGGTGATCAGGGCAATACCCAAAGACACCTTAAATTTTAATTTAATGAAAGACCCCACTGGCATTTCTGAAGCTCTGGATTATGTTAGGGCAGAATATTTTTCTCTGGGTTTCTTTGCACAACTGTGAAATTTTACTGGTGGATGAGCTCCTGCAGCTCTGATCCTGGGGCACAGGGGGATGATCCATCCCCATCCTAAAGCACATCCCAGGCTGATCAGGGATCAAACCCAAGATGTGCTCAATAACATTTTGGGTGAGGCAGGCGGTGTGACATGGGGGTGCTGGCTGCAGCCCCCAGGCCTGCATGAGGGCTTTGCCAGTGCTCCTGAATGCCTTTTTTGCCCCCAAAAATAAGGATTAATCAATGATCAGCACTGTGGAGCAGCCGCAGCTGGTGCCCGTGGGGGCGGTGCTGATTGCCCCGATCAGCCCCGGTTATCAGCGCTGAGGGTGGGGCTGATCCTGGAGCTGGGGAGGAAGAGCAGGAGCAGAGCCAGGTGGGATCCCTTGGGGTGTGCAGGGATGTTCCTTTGGGATTTTGGGGGCTGCTGGTGAGTGGGTGATCCTGGGCCTGGTTGTGGTGGGGATTGGAGCAGGAAACCAGTGAGTGCATCCATCAGGAATTTCCTTTTCCCAGCGTTGTTCTCCAGCCCCATCCAGCTCTCCCCCTCTCCCTGCTGTGCCCCGGGCTGGGGGCTCATTCCCACATCCCTGGGTCCTCCTGGGAATGGCTCCGTGGCTCTCTGGGCCTGGGAAAACCGAGGGCTCATGGAAGGAAAGGGCTGAGCTGGGAGCAGCTGCAGCCCTGGCATGACCTTGCATGAGCTGGGGGCTGGCAGGGGCTGCTCCCACGGATTCCCTTGCCCTGGCAGGGGCTGCTCCCATGGATTTCCCATCCCTGCTCCTGCCAGGATACTCTGGATGCCCATGCAATGCTTTAGTTGCCCACAGCACGAGGTGGGGCTGCCCCAGGAGTGTTGGGGGCGCAGCCTCAGGGGGTGGCTCCTGGGGGTCTCGGTGGTGCCGTTGGGTTTTCAGGAGCTGGGGCATGGATTGATCCCCTCTGTGCCTCCCGAGCTCATGGAGGGTTGGGTGCAGCTGCTCCTGGGGGTTCTCCCCTCTCACAGCCTCCTTCGATGATAGGGAGATCCTTCAAGGAAGAAATCCTGGAAATTGGCTCCAGGGAAAGCTCAGGGCCCAAAGGGGCTCTGGGAGAGCTGGAGAGGGACTGGGGACAAGTCATGGAGGGCCAGGATGCAGGGAATGGATTTAAGCTGAAAGTGGATAGATTTAGATGGATGTTAGGCAGGAATTTCGGCTGTGTCAATGGTGACACCCTGGCACAGGTGTCCGGATTTGCTGTGGCTGCCCCTGGATCCCTGGCAGTGCCCAGGGCCAGGCTGGAGCAGCCTGGGACAGTGGGAGGGGTCCCTGCCCGTGTCCCCTGTTCCCCGGTTTTACAGGGAAGAGGCAAAGGCTGAACTCACCGTGAGCTCCATCCCGCGGCGCCGCAGCCCCGGCCCGATCCCGCTCCCACCCGGTTCAATCCCGCTCCCACCCGGTCCAATCCCTGCCCGATCCCGCTCCCACCCGGTTCAATCCCGGCCCGTCCTGAGGGGCGATGCCGGCACCCCTGGCTGCCGCTGGTGCCGGGATGGGCCGGGCCGGGCCGAGCCGAGCATTGGGGTTTTGTTTAGCAGCAAACCCGGGCGCTGCGCGGGCCCGGGCGGCTCCCGGGGCGCTGCTGTCACACGGAGCCGCGGCTGACTCTGCCGGATGAGCGATGAGCAATGCTCCGTGCTCTCCCTGCTCGCCGTGACTCATTTGCTGCCGCTCTTATTTGGTTTTTTTTTTTTTTTTTTTAATCCTCAGGCCCTTGGCTTCATCTGTTGCCGGCAGCTCCTCACGCCTCTGCTCCGGGAGCTGCTGGAGATTTCCAGGGCTTTTCATGGGAATGGTCCTTGAGGCAGCTCAGCGGGGCTGGGGGGCGTTGGGAAGGCGAATTCCAACGTTTGGGAATATCGGATTTGCCTCGGACAGAGGGGTTTGGTGGCAGCTGCACCCTCAGGGACACGGGAATGCTCCAGGCTCTCCTGTGCCACCTGTTTTGTGGGAAGAGCCCATTCCAGGAGCAGCTTTGTGGGTGAATTTTGGGCACAGGAAGGGGAGATTTGGTCAGGCCCTGTGGCAGGAAGGGTCTCACAAGGCTGAGCTCTCCCATGGATCCAGGGAAAGCTGGAGGAGCAGCAGCCCGAGGATTCCCAGAGTGATGGGGAGGCTGCCCAAAGCCAGGGCTGAAATGGGGAAATTTTGTAAAAAGGATTTTTGTATCCACAACCTGGCCTGGAAGGGATTTGCAGGGAAATCCTGGCTGTCCTTGTTGGCTTCAGGAATTTCAGCCCTCTGGAGCTGTGGGAGGGGGCACTGGCTCTGTCCTGGCTGTGGCACCACAGAATGCCCAGATTTAGGATTGGAAGGGCCTTAAAGCCCTTCCCAGCCCTGGCATGGCAGGGACACCTTCCCTGGGATTGCTCCTGGCCCTGGGCACTGCCAGGGATGGCAGTTCTGGGGCTGTGCTCCCAGGATTTTGGGGGATTGGTGCTATTTGGGTGTGTCCAGGAGGAATTTGGGCACGGAAGGTGTCTGTCCATCCCTGGGCTGTCCTGCCACGTGTGCCAGCCTGGCTGCTGGGCTGTTTGAGGGCTGGGACAGTGGGACAGCCCAGGGGACAGTGGGACATGCCAGGGGACAGTGGGACAGCATTCCAGAGCTGTGCTCAGCCCGGGATTACACCACAATTCCCGAGGGCACTGGGCTGCTGTCCCTGGGCTGGCAGTGGGGCGGGCAGGTCACAGCAGCTCCTTGCAGGGATTACAGGAACCATCTGCTCAATAATCCCATCCCCGTGGCTGCTGCTGGGGCATTTCCCACCAGCTGGGCTGGGCTGGATACACAGACCCCGCTGAGCTCCCGTTCCCTCACTGATTTACCCAGACCCTTGCAGGTGCTTGGCTTTCGGATTGATTTTTTTAAACGGGAGAGAAAAAAGATTTTATTTTATATATTTAATTTTTTACTATTTTAATAGGGCAAAAATTTGATTTTCATTAATGAAAAATAGCTTATTTTCTTTTTCAATGGGAAAAACGATGCGAGCATCGCTCCCGAGCGGGGAGAAACCCTGCCGAGCCCGCGGGGCTGCCGGGGATGATCCTGTGGATGCTGATGCGGGGCGGGCGGCACAGGGGGAGTTTCCATCCCCGCTCGCTCCGCGGTCACGTTGAAAATCCACGCTGGGACTGGCTGTCCCCAGAGCGCCGCTGCTGCGCCCTGCGGGGACAGAGGGACAGAGGGACAGAGGGACAGCGGCGGCTCCTGCGCGGGCAGAGGGGAGCCAATGGTGCCCATCCCTTTGGGTTTTTGGTGTTTTGTTTTTTGGGGGTTTTTTGGTGTTTTTTTTTTTTTGTTTTCTTCCCGGGCGCTGGGAAGCGGCGGGGACCCAGCCCGGGCTGTCCCCGCTGTCCCGTCCAGCCCCGATTCCCTTTGGGATGAGGAACCTGGGGGGGTTCGAGCCCCTTTCCTGCCAGGAGAAAATGAAATAACCGGGCTGTGGGAGCTGGGCACGGCCGGGTTTGCCGGGGACGGTTCTAAATCCCGCATTTTCTTGGATAAACCAGGGATCCCAATGATTTAGGCTGAGTCTCCCCCGACCCCTGTGACAGGTTGGGAAGGGGTGAGGGAGCCGGGGGGAGCTGGGGGCGGCATCGCGGGGGAACACGGGGCAGGGTGGCACTGTAGGGGATGCAGGACAAGGTGGCACTGTGAGGGACACAGGGCAGGGTGGCATCCGGGGGACACAGAGCGGGAATGGCACTGTGAGGGGATGCAGGACTAGGTGGCACTATAGGGGACACAGAGGGAGGGTGGCACTATAGGGGCACAGGGTAGGATGGCATCGCGGCGCCTCCCCGGCCTGCTTTGTTCCCCGCTCCGCTCTCCCCTCATGCGGGATTGATTCCCGGGCGCTGCTGGAAGCTGTCGGGAGGAATTTTCCCCGCATCCATCCTCCTGCCGGGCTGAGCGCTGCCCCGTGGCGCCAGGGATGGGTTTGTGCCCGGGATCGGCCCCGGCGCTCCTCCGGCCGGGATCCATCCCTTCTCCCTTCTCCCATCGCCGGGCCCGCGCCTCTAATCTGACAGGAATTAACCCGCAATAGGATTAGGGAGGGGAAGTGCGTCACGAGGTGCGGGCAGGGGCTCTGCTTTTGGGGAAAACGGCGCTGGGGAGGGTGGAAAAGGGGGGCAAAAAAGGAGAAAAATCTGGGAAATAGGTTGGAGCGTCGCCGGGGGTGTGTCGGGAGCGAGCGCGCATGTGAGCAGTGCGGGGCGGGAGGCAGCGAGCCCGCCTCGTCCTCCCTCCTCGCTGCGAGCATCCTCAGCCTGGAGGTGATACAGGCGCAGCAGCATCCATGGCCTGCCCCTAGACACGGCGCTCCTTCCTCCTCATCCTCCTCCTCCTCGCGCTCCCCGCGCCGCGCCGGGCGCTGCTGAGCGGGATCCGCACTCTCCTGCGTTTTTCCAGGCTCCTCGGAAATTGAGGAATGCAATTCTGCCACCATGATGGAAGGTAGGTGATGCGATGGGCCGGGCGCGTTCTCCGGCGGGGGGAGGCGCCGAGCCGTGCCCGGGGGGCCCCAGCCTTTCCCGAACGGAATGATAACGCCGATAATGACAATAATGACAATAATAACGCGATCAGAGCCTCCCCTCCCCCTAATCCCGGGCGCTCGGGCTCAGCCGGGCGGTGATATAATATCGAGCCCGTCAGGTTATTTGCAATTCCATCCCCAGCCCTGTGTAGGCAGCTCGGGCTGCGCGAATTCCCTCCCGGCTTTCCGGCGCAGAGCCGCCTGGATTCGGGTCCCCAAATCCCGATTTTATCCCGCTGTGCTTCTCGGGGATGGGATATTCAGTGTTTGCCCGGATGGACGAGCATCGTTTCTGTGGGAAACCAGGGAATCGCAGCCCCCGATGGTTTTTCCTTGCCGAGCCGTGGAGATGCGGGTCGGGGGAAGGAGGAGGAGAGGCTGGAATGGGAATCTCGGCATAAAAAAGGGGATGAGGAGGAAATATGGGCTGCAGGCTCAGGATGCTCCAGGGAGCTGTGTCTGATCCTGTGTGGGAAAAGCCTCTGGGCATGACAGGAATTTCATCCTCTGCCGTCTGTCTCGGCCGTATGTAAAGCTCTCCTTTATTATTTATCATTTTAATTCCTTCTGGAGCAGGATGCAGGGAGAGGATGTCTCGGGTTTAATTGCGTTTTAGCAGAATGGATACTCCAGGACCAGCAAGAGCAGAATGTGTTGGATTTTAGGGGGTTTCTGGCCCGTTGGTGGCAGCAGCAGGGCCTGGCTTGCTGGAGCCTCTTCCAGCCCAGGGAGCTCCCTGGAATGACAGGCAGAAATTGGGGAATTGCCTCCTGGAGTATCCCCCAAATCTGGGGCTGCCCCCTGCCCAAATTCCCCTGGAGAGGCCTCGGGATCCGTGGGATTTCTGTGGGTTTAGGATGCTCCCCTGGCCTGGGGAATTGGGGAATTGTCACGGCCGTGTGGGCGCATGGAGCAGCCTCTCCTGGCTTTGGTGTGAGGGAAATGAGTTTTGTTGTCCTTTAGATCCCAGGAAAAGCCTTCCCTGCTCTCCCTGGTGCTGATGAGAGTCACAAGCAAAAGAGGTTTTAATTTTAGCCCATGACATCAAACCCATCCCACGACAGGAGCAGGTCATGGCAGGGAAAATGCCATTAAAAACCTGCCTGCTCCCAAAATTCCAACATTTATGGATGAATGAATGTGGATAAACTGGAGCTGTCTTGTTGTAGGCCTTGGTTTGGGTTATTTATTTGGTTTTGAGGCTGCTTGGGGGAAGTAAATTGGGGTTTTGAGGCTCTTTTGGGATCTGGGGTATTTTGGGGTTTGGTTTTATCCCTTGAGGGTTTTGGCCTGGCAGGAGTTTTGGTCACTGCCCAACCCCACAGTGGGGATGGATCCGGGGCCGGAGTGTTGGGCTCTGGCAGAGCTGGAATCACCTTCCATGACACAGTCATGCGTGGGGGAAAATTAAACACTACTCATAAAAAGTGAATCATTAAACACCTTGAAACCTTCCCCGAGTGGTGGATGCAAACCTAGAACAGAAGTTGGAAAATTAGAAATAATTCCTGGGTTTTTTTGAGTTTTGAAATAGTTGGAGATTTGTTGGGTTTGTGGGAGAGTGGAACTCCAACCCAAGATCCCCCTGAAACTCTGACCCCTTGCAGGGGTGGTTTATTTAATATAAATACAATAATTTAATGGTTTTAACAAGCTTGGCTTAACTGGAGCTGAAACTTTTAAATCTGTGCAAAACACTGGGAGTTCCTCGCAGCGAGCACCTTAAAGGGGTTTAATTATCATTGCAATTAATTATTTAAATCATTTTTCCTGCTGGATGGAGTGGTGGGCACTGAGTGGAGGGTGGGCCCAGGGCCTGAGGCCACCCATGGGCAGCAGGAGGGACCTGGCTCATGGATTCTCTTTGGATCCTTTTCCTTGGGGAAAAGAGAATTCCCCAGGTTGGGAATGGTGCAGGATGAGCAGTTTTTTGTTGGCTATGGGCGTTGTGCTCAATACATGGAATATTTTGTCGTTCTTCTGGGAGATGGGACAAAAATGTTTCTTTTTCGTGGGTGATCCCAATGACACCCAAAAAGCTCAAGCTTGGGAGACATTTCCAGACCCCAGTCCTTGCTGGAGGACACCAAAGGTGTCTCCAGCAGTGGAAATTCCTCCACCTCCATGGAGGGACAGGAACATTCCATGGATTTGCTGTGCTTGGCTTCACTCAGCAGGGTTGGGATGGGGATCAAACGCCCCAGAGATCCGACCACATGAGGAATGAGCAGGGTTTGGAATGTTCTCTGGGATTGTGGAAGGAGCAGAATTTGGATGTTCCCTGGGATTGAGGAACGAGCAGGGTTTGGAATGTTCTCTGGGATTGAGGAACACTCACAATCTCCCTGTGCAGAGGTGAACATCTGGGCACAGAGCAGGTTTGACTCCTTGGGAATGCTCTGCTGCATCTCCAGGGCCTTGGGAGGCTTTGGGATTTTGGGAATGGCTGCTCAGGGAGGAGCTCAAATGTTGGGGAGGTGGGAGCAGACGTGGTTCCTTTGGAGAAACTCATCCCTGCTTTCCCTGTGTGCTCCCTCTGCTCCTCCAGACCTCAGAATGGGAATTTCTCTAGAATCTGGAGAGTTTGGTCATCAGGGAATTTCCATGGGAATGTTCTGTCAGTGAGATGGGATTTAAGGTCCCTCCCAACCCAAACCAGTCTGGGATCCTCTGGTCACATCCAAACAGGGAGAATCCTTCTGGAATCATCTTTTAGCCCTGGTGGTCTCCATTCTTGGATTGCTGGGCCCAGAGCCATCAATGGCGCGTCCCAAAAATCCGCTTTGTTGGTTGGAAATTGACTTTATTTTATTTTTGGATGGTCTGGTTTCAGTAAGTTTTGTTTGAATGCGCTCAG
The DNA here is from genome assembly GCA_035583995.1 of Arremon aurantiirostris. NCBI lineage: Eukaryota > Metazoa > Chordata > Aves > Passeriformes > Passerellidae > Arremon > Arremon aurantiirostris. The sequence goes on along the minus strand of JAXCLO010000004.1, from coordinate 1,281,872 downwards.
GGCTGTCTGCAGGGCTCAGCAAGGAAATTATCTGGGAAAATTTGGGGGGTTTTGGATTTGAAGAGGCAAAACTGGAGGGTTTTGGGTTTGAGGAGGCAAATTTGGGGTTTGGATTTGAGGAAGCCACCAGCAGGTTTGGTGGAAATATCACTAATTCAGGCATGGAGGGAAAACCATCCCAGAAAACTCCCAGAGCACCGAGTCAGGAGTGTTGGGATTTTCTGGAGTTTGATCAGAAATCCACCATGCTCAAGGCCAGAGATGTCCATGGAGGATTTTGGGATTTTTTGGGGACTGATCCAGGTGGGTTTGAGCTGACACAAAGGAGGAATTTTGTGGGAATGAGGCCTTGGAAGTGAAAAGCTTGGAAGAGAAGTGGGAGAAAGCTCTGGAGCTCTTGGGTTTGGGTTCAAAAACAAACAAAACCACCCCAAAACAACACAACAAAAAAAGGAAGCAAAAACTGGGAAAAGAAACATGGCAAAACCTAAAAGAAAAATAATATGGGAAAATCCGGGGGAAAAAAGTGACAAAACCCAAAAAAATAAGGCAAAACCTAAAAATAAAAAGGCAGAACTCCTCCTTGGGGTGAGCCCAGTTTAAAATGTGCCCTTGGGCATCTGGAGCTGGTGCCCAAACGCAGGAATTTGGGATTTCCTGGCAAGGCAGGAATTTCCTGTGTGATTCACCAGCTCCATTCCTGTTCCAGGGATTGCAGGAGAGAAAATTCCAGGTGAGGTCAGGGCTGCTCACCTTGGACCTCCCCAGGGCGGGGTAAAACCCTTAAAAACGTAGATTTGGGGGAAATCCTGCCCTAATGTTGATGCTGAGACCCCAGAGCTGTTGGAGGTGAAAAATGGGGTTTACCCAGAGTTTGTGGCTGGAATCCCAGTCCAGTTTTGGGACTGGAGAGGAGGAATGTGAAGGAAAATGGGATTTATCCAGAGTTTGTGGCTGGGATCCTGACCCAGTTTTGGGAGAGGAGCAACGTGAAGGAGAATGGGATTAACCCAGAGTTTGTGGCAGGAATCCCAATCCAATATTGGGATTGGAGAAGAGAACATGAAGGAAAATGGGATTTATGCAGGGTTTGTGGCAGTTCTGGGATTGGAGAGGAGGAATAAGAAGGAAAAGCTGGGGAGGAGGGGAATGCAGAGCTCCTCCCCAGAGCAGTGACCTGGAAGTGTTGGGAGGCTCCAGAGCTGTCAGGAAGGATCCATCTGCCTCGGCACGGGAGGGACTGGCAATTCTGTCTCTTTCCCATATCTATCTATATATCCTTTTCCCATATAAAAAATTCCCATATATATTAAAAAAAAAAATCCCATATATATATATAAAAATTTCCCGTATATATAAATTTCCCATATATATATATAAAATTTTCCCATATATATATTAAAAAATTTCCCATATATATATATAGAATTTTCCTATATATATAAAAATTTTCCCATACATATAGAAAAAAAATTCCCATACATATAGGAAAAAAATTCCCATACATATAGAAAAAAATTTTCCCATACATATAGAAAAAAAATTTCCCATATATATAGAAAAAAATTTTCCCATATATATAGAAAAAAATTTTCCCATATATATCTATAAAAATTTCCCATATATATAAACAAATTTCTCATATATATATATATATATTTACAAGATTTTCCCATATATACATATATATATATATGCAAGATTTTCCCATATATATATTTATTTTCTCATATAATTTTCCCATTTTCCCTGCCAGCTGATTTTTTAACTCATTTCTTTAACACCAGCCCACACATGTGATTTTTCCTTTTTTCCCCCTGGTGTTTGGGAGTACAAACCCCAAGAGCCCCGAGGCCTGGAGGTTGTGCAGGTGGGTTTTGGGCAGGAGCCTTTGCCGGGAGCACAAGCGCGGCCCTGTTCGCTGTGCCAGCCACTGAGAGCTCGGCCTTTGTCTGCACCCAGAGCCCAGAGCTGCGGCCGCCTCTCCTGGGCCCTTCCCAAGGCTCTCTGCTCTGCCGTGGCAATGGAAGGGGCTGCAAGTGCTCCCAGCTGCTGGGCTCTGCTGCTGAAACCCTCAACAGTTCCTCTAGTTTGGATTTTTAAATCAGCTTCAGCTGTTGGGGTTTAATTTTAATTTTTTCCCCCTTTTAATTTTATTTTTTCCCCTTTTAATTTTATATTTCCCCCCCTTTTAATTTTATATTTCCCCCCCTTTTAATTTTATATTTTCCCCCCTTTTAATT
>JAXCLO010000004.1:1261643-1278128 GCA_035583995.1 Arremon aurantiirostris | reverse complement strand
TTATAATTTTCCCCCTTTTACTTTTATAATATTACCCCCTTTTAATTTTATATTATTATTATTCCCCCCTTTTAATTTTATATTATTATTTTTCCCCCCTTTTAATTTTATATTATTTTTCCCCACTTTTAATTTTATATTATTTTTTCCCCATTTGAATTTTTTAATTTTAGTGTTTTCCTTTTAAATTTTTAAATTTTTTCCCTTTTATTTCTTGGAGCCAGAGGTTTTGGGGCTGTCCTGTGGGAATTCCTGCCCTTCCCCTACAAACCTCTCCTCCCCTGCTCAGGGAATTTTGGTGTGGAATTGGGAAGGGAAATTCCTCAGCACATCCCAGTTTACTCTGGATTGGTGTTGGCAATGGGAAGTTTGTTTAAAAGCAGATTTTTAAATCCTGAATTATCTGGGAAAAACATTCCTTACCCACCCCAGCCTTGGAAAATCTCTTCTGGGATTGGCACTTTTAAATTTGTGTTTGAATTCTGATTTTTTTAATTTGGTGTTATTTGTGTTTAGTTTGTTTTTTAGACAATGTATTGAGGAAAAATCTTAATTCTCCACCTACACGTTGTCAGGAATTGAAAAGCTCGAGCTGGGAGTAATTTGTGGCAAATTTCAGGAATTTTGGGAAGATTGGAGCAGGAAGGATGAGATTTCCCAGCCTGCCCCTGCTCCAGGTGCACCAAGGACTTCAGGCAGCCCCACAAAGAAATTAAATACATGAAATAATATATTATGTTAGATTTATGGAAACCATCAAAGTTGTGCCTTGTTATTAGAGTTGATATTAATCATTAATTAATAATTATAATGAAATCCTGAATGGTTTGGGTTGGAAACCCCTTCAAGCTCATCCCATTCCAGCCAGGCCAGGGACAATTCCCAATATCCCAGGTTATTCTCAGCCCTGTCCAGCCCGGCCTTGGACACTTAAACTGCCCCAAATTAATTAATACATAATAATTAATATAATCGCTATAACATGTAATGTAAAATAATAGAAAATACTGTCAAATACATTGTATAAAATACAAACCAGGTAATATACAATATTATAAAATAGCATAAAATACTATAACATGCAATGTGTAAGATATAATATATAATAGTATATTGTAAATAATATTATTTTGGGAGCACAGAATTATTGGGAATAATAGCTGGGGAAAAATAATAAATGGGAAACAAATATTGACTGGGAAAGAGAATATTGAGTGGGAAATATTAACTGGGAAAGCAAATATTGAGTAGGAAACAAATAATGAGTTGGAAATATTAACTGGGAAACAAATATTAACTATGATGGAAATATTGAGTGAGAGATATTAACTAGGGAAAAAATTACCTGGGAGAAAAATATTAACTGGGAAACAAATATTAACTGGGAAATACTAACTGTGAAGCAAATGTTGAGTTGGAAATAACTGGGAAACAAATAATAATTCCTGAGTAGGGAAAAATCTATTAACTGGGAAAAATTGTATTAACTGGGAAATATTGAGTGTGAAACAAATACTGAGTGGGATTGGCTCAGTGCTGCATGGGGGAAGGAGATGGGGATTTGGGGTGTGCCAAGCACCAAAAATGCCCAATTTTATATCAAAATCTCCTTGTGGTGTCCAGGCTGCGGGGACTCTTTGGGGTGACCTGCAGAGCCCCAAAGATGGGATGAGGATTTAGGGCCTGCTGGGGTTTAAAGCAGACGAAACTCAGGTTTTTTCACGTAGAAAATGCTAATTATTCATTTCTAAAACTCATATGGTCTTTAAAAACTTTGTTTGATTGGAATTGGCTGTAATTTTTTTTGCTGCTTGTCTTATTGGTTACAAGGTGCATGTGCAAGAATTTTTAAATAGATGTTTACATTATTTTGGTGGATTCTTATGGGCTATAGTTATTGTTTATTATTATTATTTGTTATGACAGGTGTAACTTATTTTTCTTGGCAAGAATAGGCTGTTATGTAAACTCATTCTTGAGATTCTTTCTTATGGGAATTAACTGACTGCACTTAGCTGAAGTGGCAGGCCTAAATCACAATTTTATGTTTTTCTTTTATAATATTTTTATTTTTATGTAGCATTACCCTGCCTTAGAATTGAATTTACTGCGTGGCTTTTCCCTGTGGGAATACCTGAGGATTTCAGGAGTTTTGTTTTGCTGTGCTGAGCACAGGCAGGGTTGTTCTCTCCTTGGATTCCCACATTCTGGGCTCTCCCAAGGAATTTGGGAGCAATTTGCAGGTTTGAGTGTGCTGGGCAAAGCAAAAGTCACACAGTAAATTCAATTTTAAGGCAGGGTGATGCTACCTACAAATAATTACAATATTTGTAGGCAAAATTCATTTACTATTATTTATGTATATATTTATTATATATAATTAATACATATAGGTGTAGCTATTATATATTTATTTTTATATATTTATACTTATTTACATTACAATAAATACCTACAAAACTATTACGAAAGAAAGGCTTTACAAAATTGTGGTTTAGCTAAGTGCAGTTAGTTAATTCCCATAAGAAAGAATCTAAAGAATGAGAATCAGTTGACACAACCTAATCTTGCCAAGAAAAATAAGTTACACCTGTCATAACAGAAGATCCATCCCATAAGAATCCACAAAAAATAATGTGAACATCCATAAAAAGTTTTGCACGTTCACACACAGGCACCTTCTAGCCAATAGGATAAATAGCAAAAATATTGCCAGCCAATTGGAGTCACGCACAAAGTCTTTAAAAATTATAGAAATATAATCTTTATAAATAAAATTAGCTTTTCCTACATGAAAAATTGATTTAAGGCTGTTCAAATTCAGCTCTGAAACCCCCCCACACTCAAAAGAAGGAACAATCCAACTTGAGTGATTATTTCATTTTCCTCCTCCTCTTCCTTCTTTCCCTGCTCCTGAGTCTGTCACAGATAAAATTTATCTTTGTGCACGGGTGAAGTAGAATTAATTTAAAGCAATTTTTTTCTATTTCAATCATCACAAAGAGCATCCACACTCTGCCTTTCCTCTTGGAGAGGAGTTTTCCCTATGAGCTCCATGCTCCCAGGTGAATAATTTTCCCTCCAGGGACCTCCTTCAATATTTAAAATTTAAATTTAGAAATCAATACTTGGGGGTCCAGAGGCAACCTGGGGCTGGAGGGTGAAGGGTTGGATTTGGGGGAATGGGGTTGGTTTGCTCCTAGAATTCAGTTTTTGGTGCAGAAAATTATGTTGGTCCTTCTTAAGAATGAGGCAGAGGAATTTTCAGAGTTTTAAAATAGCAGATTGTGTTTCCCAGGTGGAATTCTTAGGGACAGCAGGAAAAAAGGGGTTTATAGGTGGATGGTGCTGGGTTTGGAGAGGCTCTTGTGGCTGAGGTGGGGTCAGGCAGCAGCAGGGCTGGCTCTGGCTCTGCCCTGGCACCTCCAGCCCAGAGAATTCCCCCTGGAATTCCCATGGCTCAGGCCTGGGAGCTTCATGGATGAGGTTTGATCAGTTTTTGTGAGGATGAGTCTTGCCAGGACAGGTCTTGGGGAATTTCAGCTCTGAAAGCACCTGGCAGGGACTGCAGGAGCAGATCCCAACCCCAGCTCAGTGTCTGCTCCCTGGATGGGGAATTTTCCTGTCCTAGAGTTTGGAGGAGCAGATCCCAACCCAGCTCAGCCCCTGCTCCTCCAGATGGAGAATTTTCCTGTCCTAGGGTTTGGAGGAGCAGATCCCAGCCCCAGCTCAGTGTCTGCTCCTCTGGATGGGGAATTTTCCTGTGCCAGGGGCTCGGGAACTGCTGGAAATGCCATCCTGAAATGGGGGAAGATGTCCCTACCCATGGGGTGAGCTCTAAAATCCCCTGCAGCCCAAACCATCCTGGAATTCTGCAAATAGAGGGAAAACCTTGGAGGAACCCACCGTGCTCCTTCTGCTCTCCAAGGGCTGCGGTGAGGCTGCTGCTCCTGGGGCTCTGGAACTCCAGGATTTTCCAGCTGGCTCTGGAATCCTTGGTGCCAGGCATTGAGCAGATAAAACCAGGGCTGAGCACAACCAAACTCGGGTTTGAGCTGGGTTTTAGCGCCCAGGAGGGGTTTTCCTCCTTTCAGCAATGCCCACAAACAGCGTGGGAAAAGAGGGAGTCACCAGGAGAGAAATATTGGGAATATTGAGTGGGAAACAAATATTAACTGGGAAATATTAACTGTGAGAACAATATTGAGTGGGAAATATAAACTAGGAAAAAATATTGAGTGGGAAATAATAACTGGGAAATATTACCTGTGAAATATATATTAGCTGGGAAATAATAAATGCAAAACAAATATTGAGTGGGAAATATTAGCTGGGAAACAAATATTAGCTGGGAAATCTTGACTGTGAAAAAAATTACCTGTGAAAAAAATTAAATATGAAAAATAGTATTAACTGGGAAGTAATAACTGTGAAACAAATATTAACTGGGAAAAAATAACCATGAAATTAATATTTACTGGGAAGAAACCCTGAAATGTTAACTGGGAAATAATAACTGAAACAAATATTGAGTGGAAAATATTAACTGTGAAATAATAACTGTGAAATAAATATTAACTGGGAAATTATAACTATGAAATAACTATTGAGTGTGGAATATTAAGTGGGCAATAACTCAGTCCCACATACTGGGAGGGAGTTAATCAGTGTTAAATGAACAAATAAATGGCAGAAAGAAACATCCCCCCAACCTCCTGGCAGCCCCTCAATTCTGAGGCTCCCTGATCCCCTGGCTCGTCCCTTTTCTCACCCCATTTATGGGCTGCAGCCAGGGAGGCAGTGAGGAGCTTGAGGAGGATTTACTGGGGTGGCATTAACAATTGCTTTTCCCTGTTGCTCCCCAGGACTGAAGAAGCGCACCAGGAAGGCCTTTGGCATACGCAGGAAAGAGAAGGACACTGACTCCACGTGAGTTACCGGGGCTCAGGAGCCTTTCATGGGCTCTCAGCAGGGATTTGGGGCATCCCGGGCTGTTGTTGTCATCCTTGGATGCAGTTTTATCAGCAGACACATCCCAGCTGTTCCCTACATGTGCAGCAAATCTGGGATTTCCTGGGAACTCTCCGTGTGTGGGGGATTTTTGGGGATGGGTGGAAAAGGAGGACTCGGAGTTGGAGCAGATTCCTCTCTGCCCTTTAGAGCTGGTTAGAGGTGTAAATTCAATTTACACAGATGTTTGTGCAGGGTTTGGTAGCTAAGGAAGGTGCAGCACAGGGATTTCACTTCCCAGAAAACATCTGGATTCTTCCCACATCTGGCAGGGGGTGCTGTGTGTGGGGGCTGAGCCTGGGCTGGAGCCCCAGGAGAGGCTGAGGGAGCTGGGAAGGGGCTGGAGAGTCGGAAATGGCACTTGGGGACATGAGGTGGCCTTGGCAGTGCTGAGAATGGTTGGGTTTGATGATCTCAGAGGGCTTTGGGGTGGATGTCCCCAAGGGCTATGGCCAAGGAGCCTGTTCCACCATGTCCAGGGGACAGCAGGGGACAGGCACCAGGGAGTTCCCTCCTGCAGCTCTGCTTGGGTGTTCTGTGGTCAGCAGAATCTCTGAGGTTTTTCCTTTTATTCCATTTGGATTCATTCCCCTGAGCAGTTTTTTGTCCTGCTGGGAGCTGCTTGGAGATTTCCCATGTCAAGGGACAGAGGCCTGGCCAGGTGGCCCTGGTGGCACTGGCATCTCTGCCGGGCTTTTCCTGCTGCAAAGGACAGGGACACACGGACCACATCCCCAAAGAGGGACGTGCAGCCCTGAGGTGCCATCCTGCTGTCCCCAGGGATGTGGCATCCCCCACTGTAGGACAGCAGGGAGCTCCAGCTGGGAGTGAGTTTATCCATCCTTTATCCCACCGGGTGGGAGTGAGGCTCCTTTGCTTCTCCTCCCCTTGGGAAACCGCTGGAGCCGGAGTTGGGCGCTGCCTTATCCAGCGCTGGGATTCTCTCGGCTCCATCTCGATCCCGCTGCTCCCTCCATCCCGTCCCAATCCCAGTCCCGCTGTTCCCGGCGGGCCCGGAGGGATCCCCGGCAGCCGCGGAGGTCGCGGCGGGGCCAGCCCGGAGCACGCTGCAATTAGCAGCAGCAGCCGTGATTAGCACGGCGGGGTCACGGCGCGGGCACGGCCCGGGGGCTTTGGGCGCTCTCCAAATCCCCGCCGGCAGCAGCGGGGACGGGACCGGGACAGGAGAGAGGGAATGAATTGGGAGTGAAGGGAGGGATGGAGAGGGAGAGAAGGGAGGGAGAGAAGAGACAGGGATGGAACCGGGAGAGAAAAGGTGGGAGAGAAGAGGCAGGGATGGAACGGGAGAGAAAAGGAGGGAGAGGAGAGGCAGGGATGGAACCGGGAGAGAAAAGGTGGGAGAGAAGAGGCAGGGGTGGAACCGGGAGAGAAAAGGAGGGAGGGGAGAGGCAGGGATGGAGCGGGAGAAGGCAAGGATGGTGGCATCTGCCACACCCTGCGGCCACCCCCGGCCACCTCCCTCCCAGGACACCGTGCTGGGGTCCCTGGAGCTGCTGTTGGGTCTGGAATGGTTCTGCTGGACCTGGGGAAAGCCTCCCCAGCAATTCCAGCCGGGATGGGAGCAGGAGGTGACACCCCTTGTGCTGGGGGTCATGCAGTGAGGGGGAACATAACAGCAAAGCGATTTTTGCCACTTCCAAAGGATGTCAGGGTCTCTCGTGCAAAGAGATGGAGCCTGAATAGGAGAGATGCGACACAGCACGGGTTGATTGGAGAGCTTTCCGGGCTGGCGTTATTCCCTGTGGGAGCAGGCGCTCCCAGCCGGGTTCCCTGGTGTCCGAGCCCGTGTGAGCCGCTGGCGCTTCCCTGGGCTGCGGGAACCCGGGATGTGCGGGACGAGCCCGGCTGCATCCCATGGACATTCGCATTCCCTGAGTCCCGGCATCCCTGCAGAGCTCCGTGAGCCGGCCCCGATCCCAAATCCCATCGGCAGCCGGGATCAGGGTCCGGGGGAGCCCCGGCAGCTCCCAGTGCGCTCGGCAGAGCAGTGTCCGTCCTTCTGGCAGAGTGAAAACCTGGAGTTCCTCCAGTGGGACTCCTGTCCCCGGCAGGGGATGGACACGGGCAGGGATGTGGCTGCGGGATGGTGCAGGAGCCAGCTGGGACAGTGCCAGCCCCAGCACTTCATTTCCTGATAAACCTGAAATTTATCAGCTGATAACACGAGGGAAAAAATTCCATGATCTTCATGGGTTCCACGAGGTGCAGGTAGCTCGGAAGTGCTCATAACTCCAGGTTTTGCTGCCATTAATTAATTTTAAAATTTAAAAATTCATTTCCACAAGTTACTGGGCACTAACACAGCTCCTTTTTCTGTTCTTTCCAGAGGGTCGCCAGACAGGGATGGCATCGTGAGTATTGCCCAGTGTCACCTCCCCTTCCACCACCATCAGCATTTGTGGGCAGTTTTCTGTTTAATATAGAAAATAAGTGTTTAAAAAAAGGCAAATTCCAGGTTTGCTATAAAAACACCAACAGAGGGAGGCCTGAGGAGCGCAGGGGCAGAGGGAGCAGGTGTCCTGCTAATGCCCAGCTCCTCATCCTCGTTTCCACCCCTGCTAATTGGCTTGGGCCAGATTTGCTTCCTGAGGAGTTCATTGCCAGAGCAGCTGTCTCCAGCCTCTATTTTTATTTTCTATATTAACCTGAAAACAAGGAGGTGTTTGTGGTTTGTTGGTTAGGTTGGTTTTTTTTTCCTTTTAATTATTGCTGCTTTTATTCCTGGTGTTAGACTGAAATGTCCCTGCTAGAGCTGGGTAGGAGATGGGCCCTGTCTCCTTTAGTGTTTGATATAAAAAATATTCTGGGTTCAGACTGGGCTTTATTTCTTCAGCAAATCCAGATTTTAGAGTTCCACCTCAATATAAAGACGAGCCCCTCGTGAGGCTCAGCAGGGAGAGCAGTGCTGGGGTATCTTTTAAAAGATAAAAATTTGTGGGCCAAGCTGCTCCTTGGAAGAAATCATTTTAGTTTTCCCCCCAGTCTGACCCAAAATCCTTGGCTTTGGGCACGCTCTGTGTTTTTAAGCTGCTTGTTAGGAAATAGAGATGAAAGTAAAGGTAGTGCCTTCAGCAGGGCTCTATTCAGCAGAGATAAATTAATAAAGAGCAGGTTTAGGCTGGATAAACTAATAAATAGCAGAATGTATTAATAAATAGCAGGTTGAGGTGGGATAAATTAACAAATAGCAGGTTTAGGTTGGATATCAGGAGGAATTTTTCCACATAAAGGGTGTTCAGGGAGGTTTGGAGTCCCCATTCCTGGAGGTGTCCACACCTGGATGTGGCACTTGGTGACAAGGTGGGGATGGGCACAGCTTGGGCTGGATGATCCTGGAGGTTTTTTTCCAGTTTTAGTTCTGGGAATATCCCCAGTCTGTTCCCTGTTCCAGCAGAAATCCCATGGGCAGCTTTTACTCACCAGGTGTGGGCAGAGGGCCCTCAGGTGTCCTCTCCAAGGATGCAGAAATGCAATTTTTAGGGGACAAAACAAAGTTCCTGGAGGTGTTTGAGGTAGAGGGATTGGCGATGGAGACATTTAATCATTTTTCATCCTCTAGACCCTTTCCCACATCATTTTTGCAGCCACTGGAGTGGCCAGGAGGCAAATCCTGACTGCTGAATAGAGCCCACAGGAAAATCCACATTCAATCCTGGTGGAGCCACAGCTGAGCCTTCCTTTCCTGACAAATCCGTGTTCCCTGCTTCCTAAAACTCACTTTTGTGCACTTAAAAAGAAAATCCAAAGAAACCCAGCCAAGGAGGAGCTGTTTTAACCCTTTTTGTGCCACCCCCACCCTTGCAGCAGCCCAGCCCTCTTCCCAATGATCCAACCTCCAATAGCAAAGCCGAGGGCACGGGGTAAGGAAAACTGAGCTCAGCTCCCACAGGGCTGTGGAGAACAGGGAGCCCCCCTTGGTTTGGAACCCAGAGTGCAGGAAAATCCCTTTAGGGTCAGCCAGGCCCATGGAAATGGGGTTGAATACAAATGGATGGGGGAAAAGCAGGAATGCCCTGGAGCAGCACCCAGAATTCCCACAAAACAGAACCCAGGGGAGGTTTTCCCTCCTCAGCTGGGCTCCCAAGGGAGCTGCTCCACCCAGAGCTGTGGAGGTGAGGGGCTGCACCCAGCCCTGGACCAGTGAGTGCATCCTGCCAGCCCCTTGGAGGGAGCTGGGATGGGAATGGTCCCTCTGGAAGCTCAGGGGAGCTGGATTGTCCCATTTAGGTGCCCAAAATCCTGGTGGCCCTGGGATTCTGGGTGGGTTTGGGTGCCCAGAGCCAGCCAGGGAAGGGTTCCAGAGGTGAGAGATGCCTGGAGCCTCTTCCAAATGGAATTCCCTCGATGCCAAGCAGCAGTTTCTGTGTGTGTTGGTGTTTCATGGCATGGACTCATCCTTCCCACTGTTCCATCCCAAATTCACAACACCTGGCATGTGGGATAACGGGAACTGACTCCTTCCTGGGATTGCTCTTTCTTGGGGAAGGGTTTTTATCTCCCAGGAAATACTACCTGAGAAGTTTCCCTACTTGACTGGTGTTGGGATCTTCCCAAGGGCTGGGAGGTCCCAGCACAGAGAGAAACTTTCCCCACTTTTCCCTAGGGAATGTTGGATGGCCACCTAAGGAATATTCAATCCCCGCCTCCTTTCATCTCCCTGGGATTGGAGATTCCAGAGATGGGGAATGTTGTTGGGTTTTTGCTGTGGGTGTGGGATAACAGTATCTGCTATGGGCTGTGCTGTGCTCCTGCTTCCTCCATTTGAATCTTGGGAATTTTCCTTTCCAGAAGAAAACCAATGGAGCCCCAAATGGATTTTATGCAGAGATCGACTGGGACAGATATGTAAGTGTCCCCTGGAGCTTCCCTGCCCCAGCTGCATCCCATGGGAACCCCAGGCTCTTCCCACACTCATTTTGGGCTCTTTGGGTGAAATCAGCTCTGTCCAGACGCCAATTCCACACCTGCAGCTCAGCCAGAATTCCCAGGAATGAGATGGCTCTGGAGAGCTCTGTCCTGGCCCATGGGATGTTTCAGTTTATCCAGAGAAAACTTTGAATTCTAAACAAGGATTAAAGCTTTTCCTTCTGCAAAATGAATTGTGGAATTTGAGGTGCCCTTTGCTCTCTGGGACCCCAGGGGGTTGGGCTGTGCAGGACATCCTTTCCCACAGGAGGGAAGAGCTGCTCCAGCTTTCCAGGAATGAACATTCCTCATTTTCCTCTTTGTTGTTTATTCTTTTTGTTTTGTTGCCTATCCAGAACTCCCCTGAGCTGGATGAGGAGGGATACAGCATCCGACCCGAGGAACCAGGATATATCCTTTGGTTTTGGCTTTGCCTCTTGGGTTACAGCCTGTAACAGGAGCTGGGGCTCACAGGCAGGCCTCTGGCTCTTGTTATTTCACTGTTAGTATTTATTATTAATTATAATTATTTATTTCCACCTTTTGATTTCCATTTGGAGCTGGCTCTCCACAGATAAAGCTGAATCACCTGAGGCATTTGAATTGTCTTTGATTCACTGCTGTGAAATGAGGAGTGGGGGAACATCCCATGGGATGCTCCATGGAGACCAAAATGTCTGTGATTATCCCAGAGAAAAAGAGGATCAGAGAGGAGCTTCTGCCTCTTGACAAGGAGGGTGGACCCAGGTGGGGTGGGAACAGGGGCAGGAGCAGGAGGAGTGGCCTCCAATTCCAAGGGAGGTTTATGTTGGATGTTGGGAAAATTTCTCCATGGAAAAGGGTAATCCCAGGGTGATCCATTGGAACAGCTGCCCAGGGCAGGGGTGGAGTCCCCATGCCTGGAGGGATTTAAAATCCATGTGGATGTGGCACTTGGGGACCTGGGACAGCACTGGGGCATGGCTGGACTGGATTGTCTCATAGGGCTTTTCCAAACTGAACAACTCCATGAAATCCAGACATGGATTCATAAATCCAACCCTGGGGTGGATTTATCCCTGAGAGCAGCAGCTCCTCGTGCTCTGGCTGCACAGGGATGCAGCAGTGACAGGCCCAGCACAGGATAATCCCCTCCTCATTTTGGGATCACCAGATTCCCGCTCTCCAGCAAGCTGGGAACACCGAGGGAGGAAAATTCCTTAACTGAGCTGTACCTACCAAAGGAAAGCACTTCTACTCCTCCAGCGAGTCAGAGGAGGAAGAGGAGGCGCACAAGAAATTCAACATCAAGATCAAGCCCCTGCAGGCCAAGGATGTTCTGCGCAGCGCCGCCACCGTGGACGAGCTCAAGGCCTCCATCGGCAACATTGCACTTTCTCCATCCCCCGTGGTGAGTGCCCCCGGCCTTCCCCGGCCTTCCCCGGCCTTCCCCGGCCTTCCCCGGCCTTCCCCGGCCCCTGGTGTGTCCCAGTGCAGCTGGTTTGCAGCTGCCAGATAAATTTGGTGATGTTGATGCCTCGTGCAGGCTGCCCTAGAGCAGAGGCTGGGCAGAGTCACAGAATAAAGCAGGGGTTTATTCCAAGGATCTCCTCCATGGATCCACCTTGGGCAGCACCAGAACCCAGCCGGGGCTGCACCCAGGATGAACTAAAATGGCCTCAAAATGCACAAGCGGGCACGGGGTCTGTCCCTGGGATCAGTTCTGCTCCATTTGCACCTTGCAGTAAATTATCCAACCAAGCGTTTATTATGGCAGCCCCTTTTATAGGGGATTCAAAATCCCTATGGATAACTGATGGGTCAGGATCTCTGAACCGCCCAGGCCCTCAGCCAGTGGTGTGTTTGCATTTAGGATCAGATGGGGCTGGCTGAGGTTCCCATGTAGGTTTGAATCCAACCTATCCTTGCCTTGTCTGGGGATTTGTTTTGCTTCCAAGCTGGTGGAGTTTGAGTGTCTGATATAACCAAATTTATCAGGCAGCTGCAAACCAGCGGCACTGTGGCAGTAGTAGTGCACAGGGATCATCCCAAACTCAGTGGGAGCTGATGTTCCACTTGGCTTTGGTGTCCTTATTTTGGGGTCTGCTCTGCAGGTGTTGCTCGGGTGTATTGAAATGATGTTTCCAGTCCAAAACATCTCAAAAATTCCCTTTCTTCCTCGTAAAAGAGATCAGGATGTGTTATTCCCTGATTTTTTTTATTTTCCCTCTCTTATCCTCATTTTTCAATGAGGAAAAAGGGAATTTCAATCAAGGGAAATTTTCAATCATCATCATTCAGGGTCTTGCCCTGAATCCCAAGCATCTGTGGGGTTTTCCATGGGATTTTAGAGGATTCCCACCCCTGAGGTGAATCCAAGTTCCTGGAAGGAAAGATCATTTTTCCTTAGTCCATCCTGGCACAAAGTCCATCCCCCTCTGCTTTTCCTGAGGCTTGTTAAGATTCCTGTTGGCTCATCCCAATCTGTTCAGCCATGAAAAGACTGGATTCTGGGCTTTCAGGAGGTTTTGGTGTGGGCTGAAGTGACTTCCCAGACAGAGCTTTCCATGATTTATAAATAACCTGGATCTGAAGTGTGAATGGCTGTGCAAGCCAAAGTCAAACAAAATCCATGTGCTTAGTTTCTGCTTCCCAGCCAGGGAGCTCCTGTTTGGCATTCCAGGATTGGAAATGGCAGTTGGATGCTTTAGGAAGCACAAAAAAAGAGGGGAAAAGCCAACCTAAAAATGAACAACTTAATATTGATGATAATAATCTTAGGAAAACCAAAATCTTGTAGAATGTGCCTTTTACCAAATAGGATTTTTGTCTCCCTTTTCCCGTGGCGTTTTTCCTGCTGAGATTGGGGGTTTGGGAAGGGGTGAGGAGGATCCCAGTGTGGGGTGGGCTGAGGGGTTTGGGTGCTGGGCTGGAGGGGATCCCTGGGGCTGGGTTGGAGCCTCCCTGGAATGTGCTCAGGGAAAAGCCCCTGAGGCTGGGCAGGAGGATCCCAAAGCCAGGACGTGCAGCCAAGGGAGCAGATGGGCCAGGAAAGCACCTGAGCCCCGGGCAGGAGCTGCCTGCAGGAACCTGCAGGAATCCCAGGATTCACTGCCAGGCATCCACAGGAACTCCAGGATTCACTGCCAGCTCCCTGCCCTCGTCCTGGGCTTGTCCTCTCTCCCAAACCAGCCACAAAGCCCTGCTCTGGAACTGCTGGGAGGGAGATCACAAATCCCATGGATTGGGCTGGGAGGGACGTAAAATCCCATCCCAAATCCCATCCCATGGCAGGGACACTCCCACTGTCCCAGGCTGCTCCAGCTTGGCCTTGGGCACTGCCAGGGATCCAGGGGCAGCCACAGCTGCTCTGGGCACCTGTGCCAGGGGCTGTGTCCATAGTCACCATCATTCCCAACCCTCTGGACTGGGAGTTCTGGTGCCTTAACTGGGAACAGCCAGCAGGGCCTGTCATGATAAAACAACGGAATTCTCCCCCTAAAATGGCTCAGACACAACTTTTCCATTTCCAAATGCTCCCTATCCCTCCAGTCTCCCATGTGAAGGGTGAAGCTGGAGCACTCCTGTCACTCTCTTTTGTCTTTAACCTGACACAAATCTTTGATTCCTCTTTATAGAAAAATCCCTCACCTTCTAATTCCTTCTTTTTTTCTCTCTCTGCCTTCTTTTAGAGGAAAAGTCCGGTAAGAAATGCAATTTTTATCTCCTGGAATATTTTAACCCAGCTTTGTGTGTGCTCTTGTCCTGTCTCTAGAGCTGAAATGCCAAAAGCAAATAACAAACCCTGCTCTTCTAGAATGAAGTTTAATTTCCTTTATCGCTGACTTGGAGCGTTTTAAAATAGAATGTGTGAAAATAGAGCTGGGCTTGGCTCTGAGAGTGCTTTAGGGGTGTAGTTTGGGTCCAAGAATTTGGACCAGGTGTGTAAGGGCTCAGTTTTACCTGGATTGGGGCGCATCCGAAGGGAGGAGAAGGCAGGAAACCCATCCATGGTGCCACTGGGCTTTCTCCAAGAAAGCTCAGCTTCCAGGGGGGAAATCCCCCCCATTTCCCAGGCCCTGGGTGCCCCTGGGGGGCTGTCCCAGGGTGACCCACGAGGTGTGGCGGTGGCAGCTGGGCCCTGGGGTGCTGACGTGTCACTCTCTGACCAGGTGTCTCTTCTCTCCCCTCTCGCTGACCGCAGCGGCGCAGCCCGGTAAGAACTGGGATGGGGTCACGGGGGTCCCTGTCCTTGCTGGGCTCTGGGGGGGCACCGGGCGTGGGGACAGCTGCCAGGGGTGTCACAGGGCATGGGGACAGCTGCCGGGGTGCCACACAGCCCCTTGTGTCACCACAGTTGTGACGGTGTTCACAGGGGTCCCAAGATGAGGGAAGAGAGGAGGATCTGACTCCATGGTTCAGAAGGCTGATTTATTATTTTATGATATATATTATATTAAAACTATACTAAAAGAATAGAGGAAAGGATTTCATCAAGCTAGCTAAGAATAGAAAAAGAAGGAATGAATAGCAAAGTCTTGTGGGTCGGACTCTCTGTCCGAGCCAGCTGACTGTGATTGGCCATTAATTAGAAACAACCACATGAGACCAATCCCAGATCCACCTGTTACACGGCAGCAGATAATCATTGTTTACATTTTGTTCCTGAGGCTTCTCAGCTTCTCAGGAGGAGAAATCCTAAGGAAAAGATTTCTCATAAACGATGTTTGTGACAGAGATCAGTATTTTGTTTCTTATTGGCAGCATGGAAGTGGTCAGGGCAGGTTCTGTGCCTCCTCCTCCTCCTCCTGGACCAGACAATGCCCACAGTGTGTGCCCAGCCCCATGTGAGGCTATTACCACATTCCCATTAACCTAATCCCACTGAGACAAAAGCTCTTTGCCTCCCCGAGGTGCTAAACCAGGGGTGAAAAACACCTGCTATTTTCTTTCTTTTGCCCCTCGAGTAGCCATGAACGGCCACTAAACAAGGCATTGTTGTTGCAGAGGAGAACGAGTTCATCCTCTACGCCACCCGATACTCCATCCACCGATACGATCTGGCCTCGGGCGTCAGCGAGGAGCTGCCCCTGGCCGGGCTCAGGGGGGCTGTGGCCCTGGATTTTGACTACGAGCACAACTGCCTCTACTGGGCTGATGTCACTCTGGACATCATCCAGGTGAGCTGGGAGCAGGGAGGCATCAGCCCCTTGCCAGCCGGGTGTTGCATCCGCACCCTGAAATGCAAATGTTTGTCCTGGTGCTCCTCCCCTCCGAGCTGTCTGTCCCCTGACCTTCAGGCTTCAGGCAGTTCCTTGTCTTTTGTTCTGATTATTTTTATGTTTTTCCCCAGCGTCTCTGTCTCAACGGCAGCTCTGGGCAGGAAATAATCATAAGCACCGGGTTGGAAACAGTGGAAGCTTTGGCTTTTGAGCCTCTCAGCCAGCTGCTCTACTGGGTCAACGCTGGGATTCCCAAAATCGAGGTACAGCTCTGCCCACCCGTGGCAGTGCATATTTTATTATTAAGGAGCAATAATTGCCTGCCGCAGATTCTGTGTCATTTCAAGTAGCAAACACACCTGTCCTGGCTTTGGTTTTGGGTCTAGGTTGCCAATCCAGATGGAGACCTGAGACTGACTGTCCTCAACTCCTCGATACTGGAGCGACCCAGAGCCCTGGCTCTGGTTCCTCGAGATGGGTAAGAAAGGAAGCACCACAAGCATTTCCCTACTATTCCCAAGGAAAACTGCTGCTCCTTCACCACCTCCTCCTCAGGGAGCACAGCTTGGTGAGGTGAAACTGGGGACAGGCACAGCACAGTCCTGCCCTGTGGAGCCCACTGTCACCACTGCATCCCCAACTAAGGCACCAGCTCGCTCAGAGCACAGATCACCAACTGTTCATTCCTTCCTGCCCGTACATATCCATTGGTAAATAACTTTTCCTGCCTGTAAAACTGGTCTGGTCAGTGGGGGAAGCTGCAGTGATGCGTGAGAAACTGAGCTGTGCTCGAATTCAAGAGCCCAATCCGAGTTACATCTTTTTGGGGTTTGGCCTCGGCTGCGAGTGTAAGCTCTGACAAACCAGAGCAGTTCATGGCAGGGTAACCTGCAGCTGCACTCCCACCACAGAGCCTGCAGCTCCAAAGCCTCTGTGCTGCTCATAAATCTGCTGCTGGTGGTGCTCATTAGAATTGCAGAGCTCCCTGTTCAAAGGCATGTCGGGCAAGAGGCGCGGAATGTGGAGCATTGCACCCTCTGCCTCTGCTAACCCCGATCCTTTTGATGAGCTGCTGTCACTGTGTTCACAGGGGGCTCAGAGTGAGGGAGGAGACGAGGATCTGACTCCATGGTTCAGAAGGCTTGACTTATTATTTTATCATATATATTGCATTAAAACTGTACTAAAAGAATAGAAGAAAGGATTTCATCAGAAGGCTGGCTAAGAATAGAAAAAGAAAGAATGACAACAAAGGCTTGTGGCTCAGACATAGTCTGAGCCAGCTGACTGTGATTGGCCATTAATTAGAAACAACCACATGAGACCAATCCCAGATGCACCTGTTGCA
>JAXCLO010000004.1:1237876-1261543 GCA_035583995.1 Arremon aurantiirostris | reverse complement strand
TAAAACTATACTAAAGAAAGAAAAAGGAGACTTCAGAAGGCTGGAAAGGAAATAATAATAAAAACCTGTGACTGACCAGAGAGTCCAACACAGCTGGACTGGGATTGGTCATTAATTAAAAACATGGCTTAATTAAAAGCAGCTGCTCAGAGCAACCAAAACCCAGAGTTCACTCGGCTCTGCCACAGCATCCCTCAGCCTCAGGCACCTCCAGGTTTGTGCTCTCCTTCCCAAGTCATCCTCAGAGGGAACAAGGAGGGAAATTCCTCACCAGGAGCTGCAGGGACAGGAGCAGGAGCCGTGGGCTCAAACTGAAATAGGCAACATCAGGTTGGATATTGGCAGGAAATCCTTCCCTGGCAGGGTGGGCAGCCCTGGCACAGGTGCCCAGAGCAGATGTGGCTGCCCCTGGATCCCTGGCAGTGCCCAAGGCCAGGCTGGACATTGAGGAGCAGCCTGGGACATAGGGAAGGTGTCCCTGGGGCAGTGATGGTGTCCCTGGGACAGGGAAGGTGTCCCTGGCATAGGAGAAGGTGTCCCTGGCATAGGAGAAGGTGTCCCTGGACAGGAAAGGTGTCTCTGGGGCAGGGAAGGTGTCCCTGCTATGGCAGGGCTGGGGCGAAAGGATCTGTCACATCCTTTCCAACCCTGGGATTCTGGGCCAGAGCTGTGGCTCTGAAATGCTCAGTGAGCTCTGCACAGCCCCAGCTGGAGCTCCTTGCACCCACCTGGGCCCTGTGACCTGATCCCACCCCAATGCAGCCCCCCTGGCTCCTCCAGCAGGGATGCAGAACGCTTTGACCCCAAGCCAGGGGAGCAGAACAGAGCAGAGCCCAGGCTCAGGAGGCAGAGACTGGAAACAGCTGCAGTTGCTGGCAAATCCTGGAGAAACCTGCTCCAAGTGGGGCCTTTTTGCTTGTTTGCTAAATATTTACCATTCATTTCTATTTCAAACTGCTCCAAAGAGCCCCAGTGCCCACGGGTGGGGTCCCAGCTCTGTGCAGAGCTCTGGGCACGGAGCTGCCCCCAAATCTCCCCCAAAAGGGCCAATCCTGCTGTTCTCAGTGGGCACAGCCCCAGAGCAAGGTGCTGCACCCACACAGCCCTGCACAGCCTGGAACCCCCTCCCTGGAGCTTTCCCCTGCTCCAGGGGCTGCCAAACTCCCCCTCAGCAAATGGGAGAATAATTCAAGCTCCTACCTACACGAGCTACCCAAGGAAAAGACACAAAACCCACAAAAGCCAACTAAGCAAACAAAAAGGAGATAAAAGCAGTTTGCTTTAAGGCAGCAGCTTTTCTGAAAGCCTGCAGTAAATCTTTAAGATTATCAATAATGAACACATTCAATGTCTTTTTTCGTCTTCTTTTAAATCACTTCTTGCAGTGGAGAGAAATCAGTCCGGGGGGTAGTTCCTATGTGAGCTGCATTTATTATCGAGGGATTGAGAGTGCTGGGGATGGAGAGAGGGAAATGAGCCTCGGCAGGGCTGGGGAGAGAGCTCAGCTCCACTTCCAGCGCTTGCTCCTGCTCAATCACACACCCCTAACGAGCCCGGGATCCATCTCGGCCCTAATGACGCTCACAGCGCTGATGTGACTCCCAAATTCACTCCAGTGACAACGCAGGGTCTTTAATGTGCAAAGGAGGCCTTTGTGGAGCTCCCCACAACTTCGGTGTCTTGTCAAGCAGCCTTACAGGGATTCCGGGGGGAACAAATCGCGCTGATCACAGGAGGGGCTGCACGGCAGAGTGGGGATGCTCGGCTTGGCTTGGCTGGGCTCAGCTCAGTCCGGGTTCCTGGGGCAGCCAGGGAATCCTGGGGACCCCTGGGCACCCCTCAGTGCCACCCCGGTGTGCCAGGGGCCACTGGGTCACTGCCCCAAAGGAGCCCTGGGCAGCAATTCCTGCCCTAAAGCAGCCCCAAAACAGACCCAAACTCGCCCTGGTCAGCTCTTATTGCTCCAAAACAGCCCCAAACCAGCCTTGGGCAGAAATCCCTGCCCCAAAGTAGCTCCAAAGCAGCAATCCCTGCTCCAATCCCTGCCCCAAACCAGCCCTGGACAGCAATTCCTGCCCCAAACCAGCCCCAAATCAGCCCCAGTCAGCAGTTATTGCCCCAAAACAGCCCTGGCCAGAAATCCCTGCCCCAAACCAGCCCTGCCAGCAATTCCTGCCCCAAACACCAGCCCAGAGAGCTGAGCTTGAGCCTCAGACTGATGGGATGGGCTTTGCAGTCACAGAATTTAAAAAAACCTGTATATTTAGACATTTCCATAGGGCTGTATTTGGGATTTGGTAGTGCTTGCTTTGGTTGGCTTATTGTGGTTTTTTTTTTTTTCTTTTTTCCTTTGGGGCTATTTTTGGATGAAATGGGGGGGAAACAAAGCCACACTCCCCTCCTAGCCCAAATCGTTGTGTTAGGAAATGCTCCTGGCCAAAGGCATGAAATGAAAAAGAATGTGTCATTTTCTCCTGATAATTTTTAATTGATCACATCCACCACGGAGGTGGAGCTTGGCTGGAAAGGGTCTGCACCAAACAGCTCCTATTTGTCTGTGATTTCCCTGGGGCACCTTTTAAACCATTAAAATTTACAAACAACTTCATTTCTTATTAACACAGTTCCTTAATTGCTTCCATGGGAAAAGAGTCAAGTTATTTGCATCTCCTTTTCTTGGGGCTCCAGGGCTTTGGAGCAAACAGTTAAGGACGAGCTTTGAAACGGAGCAGGAGCTGTGCTGTGAGCCAGGCCAGGCTGCTCTGCAGGCTGCCCCAGACACTGCACACCCCACCAGGGGTTTCAAACCTCCTGCAAATCCAGAGATGGTTTGGGGCACGTTTTGGGATAATGCTGATATTGCCAGGTCACAGCAAACCACCTCCCTTGTCCCCAAAGCTTCCAGGGAGGGCAGCACCGTCACCTGCAGGGCTGAGCACCAGAGACAGCAGCTGTTGGGAGCAGAGAGAGCATCTCCTGCCCTGTGGGAACATTCAAACCTCAATGCTGACACAGATCCTGCACGTCCCCAGCATGGAGAGTTCCCAGCCAAGGAGGTTCTCATCCCTTTAGTGCCCTGCTCCTGCAGGATCCTGGCTCTGGGGATGTGTCTGAGCCCTGCTCCTGCTCCCTGGGGTGTGTCTGAGCCCTGCTCCATGGGGATCAGGCTGTGGGGATGTGATCTGTGCCCTGCTCCTGCTTCATGGATGTGATCTGAGCCCTGTTCCTGCTCCCTGGATGTGTCTGAGCCCTGTTCCTGCTCCCTGGATGTGTCTGAGCCCTGCTTCTGCTCCATGGATGTGTCTGAGCCTTGCCCCTGCTCCCTGGATGTGTCTGAGCCCTGCTCCATGGGGATCAGGCTGTGGGGATGTGATCTGTGCCCTGCTCCTGCAGACCCAGGCTGTGGGAGCCCATTCCCAGCATCACCCACATGTGCCATGGAATTCCCCAGCTCCTCCCATGGGCCCAGGCTCTGTCTGAGCTCCGGGTGCAGCCCCAGGAATCACTCCCAGCGCACGGCACAGGGTTTGCCACAGGCTGACACAAATTCCACAGATTCGCTTTCCATCTACAGCCTGCGACGTAAATCCCGGAGCTATATTGGAGCTGGATCTCACCCAAAGCCAGGAGTCTGCTGCTTGGCTTGAAATATCACTGGGAAATAGAAAGGGATCCTTTCAGTTAATACTAATTATTATTCAGTCTATCATTAACAGCAACTGCACTTTGATAGACGGGTTGGGAAGCAGCTTTGGTTTGCACTGATGAGGCTGTGACGAGTTGCCAAACTTTTCTCATTGCTGATAATTAGCTCCTGTTCCTTCATCAGCTGCTCCTGCTCCAGCTCTGAGGTTGTTCATGCCAGGGTTCTGAGACAGCAGGGATGGATCTGAGCAGGATTCCTGAAATTCTGGGTGGGCAGGGACACTGCCTGCACCAGGGCAGGGGGAGAAAGAAAAATAAATTAATAATAATAATAATAATAATAATGATAATAATAATAATGATAATAATAATAATAATAATAATTTAATAAATTAAGCTTTGCAAAGCTCAAGCTGCTCCTCCTCTCCCCACCATTTCTAACACCACAAACACAATGAATGCCCTGATGGTGATGGCAACTTTCAGGTTTCCTGCTGGTAACCACAGAGTGGCTTCAGGTGTGTTGTAGAACTTCTGACACATCCATCAGGCTATGACAAAGAGAGCTGGGGCACAGAGAACCCATTAGAGGGGCTTTGCTCAAAATTCCTGGCAGCTGAGTCATACTTTTGTAAAATAAAGCCTCTGTTGATGTCTCCTCGGGGCATAAGAAGTGTTTATAAAACACCCATTACGCACAGGGATTATGAGCAATTTGGAGATTTATTCTCATACGTGAAACTGATAAAAATCTCCGCAAATTTCAAACATTCATTTCGCCCAACGTCACTCCGGCAGCTCCTTTGTTCCGCGGGACAATGGTAACCAATGTTCCAGTGACCTCCAGTGGGGAGCGGCGAGAATACAGCGCCCCTGGGCTGGGCAGGATCCTCCTGCAGGACGGACAGACGGACAAGGGGTGCGAGAAAACCGCCCTCGATTTTTATTTAAACAGCTCAAACTCACCCCCATCCTCTGGTGCAGAAACTCCTGTGAAAATCTTCCCTGTCTGCACAACAAGACCTTGGACAAAGCTGCCTGAGCCCAACCAGCCCCAAATCCTGCAGGTTCATCAGTCAGCACAAGCCAGGGGCTCTGTCTCATTCCTGGGTATCTCTGATGACTCCTGAGCCACCAAGAACCAAAGAGTTTTAGTCCAAGATTAATCCCCCCTTGCTGTTATTGGTGGGGAGAAAATGAGGATGGCAATTTGGAAAGCACGAGTCCTTTTCACCATCTGGCCCTGATGGATATGGGCAGAACTCTGGGTAATAAATGCAGGATTTATTTAAACTCAGCAGAACAGAGAGCAGGGGAGCACATCAGGCACACCCAGCAAGGCCCTGCTGAACTCACAGAGACAACCTTGAAATGGGAGGAGAACCCAAGGAGAACCCAAACCCTGCAATGGTGCTCTGGATCCGAGTCAGGAGGGACATCAGCACTAAGCCAAGACTAAAACTCTCTCCTGATCCCACCTTTCACAGCCCCAGAGCTGCAGGGATGTTCATCCACACCTGGCTGGCCCCAGCCACTGCTGCCTTTGGAGCCCCTGGAGGAACCCACGGGAGCTCCTGAGGTTTGGTGATCCTGGAGAGACACTCCAGGCCCAGGGACCCACCCCAGCAGGGACCCCAACAGCCCCACAGCCACCCCAGGAACACCTGAGCAGCTCCTGGGCCATCCCAAAGGCCAGCAGCACTCACAGGGAGCCCCACATCCCCAGAGCATTCCCCTCACGCTGTTTCTGATGGCACAAGAAATACAATGGCGTGTTCTGCCTCTTTCTTTCCATAATTAAAGAACAAACATTTCCCTGGGAAGTCACTGAAGGTCCCAGAGCACCATCCCTCACTGCACAGAACTGCTCAGGAGGGTAATTCCTCATCATGGAGGGAGCACCAGGGCCGTGCAGGGTCTCTGTCTGCCACTGGCAGCACAACATCAATGTAGAAAATAAAATATTGGCTCCAATCAATACTTCCCTGGCTCCTCCATCCATCAGCCCCCCTCCACTTGATAAAAGTCCTCCCATGTCACGTTTGCCCGGCCTGATGAGATCACAGCACCTCTTCCAGCATGAGTGATGGTGTGGGGATGTGTAATTGTGCAATAAATCACCCCCAGATCAAAGAGCTGAGATCCTCTGGGTGCCAGGGAGGCACTGCCAACATCAGAAATACAATAAGTTAATTAATTGCTGCAAGATTTTCACCACCTTGAGACAGGTGGAGTGTGACTTGTCACACCCTGGAAGGCCCAGCACCAATTCCTGGGGGATCCAGAGCACCTGAATTCCTGGGGATCCAGAGCACCTGAATTCCTGGGGGATCCAGACCCTCCTGGGGATCCAGAGCACCTGAATTCCTGGGGGATCCAGACCCTCCTGGGGATGCAGACCCTGCTGGCTGCTCCCAGCCCTGTCCCAGGCACAGCCCAGCACCAGGAGCTCCCTCAGCAAGAAAGGGAAGCCACAATCCATGAATGTGAGCTCAGGAAACCCCCCACCATCCAGAACCCTCTGCTTCACAGGCACCTGATTGCAGCACCTTTAATCCCTCCTGTCAGCCCTGCAAGATCAGGCATTAGCATCCCTGTAACCTCTTGTTCTAATTAAGCCAGCAGAACTCTGGTGCTCACCTCCCCAGCAGCTTCAAAGCAGCTCTGGCAGGCTCTGAAGTGTTTGTGCTGTGGGTGAGTGGCCCTTGCAGAACACAAACCATAATGAACACACCACGGGAAGCTTTCGTACGAGTGTGCAGCCATTAGCCAGTGGGTTTGGGCTGAAATGCCCCAGGTTCAGCTCTGGGGAGCTCCCAGGTGGTGCTGTGGGACCAGACAGGGCTCCCACACCCTGCAGGCACTCGGGGAACTGGGGAGCTGTGTGAGCCCCCTGCCCTTCCCCAGAGCCCCCCTGGCACTCACCCCAACTGCTGTGAGCCCCCTGCCCTTCCCCAGAGCCCCCATTCACCTTGAGTGCTGCTCCCCAGAACCTCGGGGTGCCCAAGGGAGCCTGGGGGCACTGCCAGGGGCCTGGGGGGCAATGCCAGGGGAGCGTGGGCACACACACAGGGCCAGGAAAGCCCAGGGATGCTGCCCAGGGATGCTGCCCTCCTGGAGCTGAAAGGAGGATTGGTTTGGGAGGCTTTCCCACGGACACAGACCCCATGGTTTAATATTCAGTATTTAGTATTTACTATCTGTTACCAAGTATTTAGTATCTAGTATTTAGTCTTTAGTATCTAGTATTCAATATTTAGTATGTAGTTTTTAGTCTTAGTATCCAGTATTTAGCATTTAGTATCTAGTATTTAGTATCTGTTACCTAGAATATAGTGTTTAATATCTAGTATTCCGTATTTAGTATCTAGAATTTAGCATCTAGTATCCAGTATTTGGTATCTAGTATTTAGTATGTAGTATATCTAGTATTTAGTATTTAGTATCTGTTACCTAGTATACAGTATTTAGTATCTAGTATTCAGCATATAATATCTAGTATTCAGTATTTAGTATCTGTTATCTAGTATTTGATATCCAGTTTCAGTATTTGGTATCCAGTATTTAGCATTTAGTATCTAGTATTTAATATTTAGTATCTAGTATTCAGTATTTAGTATCTAGTATTTGATATTTAGTATCTAGAATTCAGTATTTAGTATCCAGTATTTAATATTTAGTATCTATTATTCAGTATATAGTATCCAGTACTCAGTATTTGATATCCAGTACCCAGTATTTGGTATCCAGTACCCAGTGTTTGGATCCAGTACCCAGTGTTTGGATCCAGTACCCAGCGTTTGGATCCAGTACCCAGTGTTTGGATCCAGTACCCAGTGTTTGGATCCAGTACCCAGCGTTTGGATCCAGTACCCAGTATTTGGATCCAGTACTCAGTATTTGGATCCAGTACCCAGTGTTTGGATCCAGTACCCAGTATTTGGATCCAGTACCCAGTGTTTGGATCCAGTACCCAGTATTTGGTATCCAGTACCCAGTGTTTGGATCCAGTACCCAGTATTTGGATCCAGTACCCAGTATTTGGATCCAGTACCCAGTATTTAATATCCAGTACCCAGTGTTTGGATCCAGTACCCAGTGTTTGGTACCCAGCCCTCAGTCCCACTCCCCAGCAGGGTCCCTGCAGCCCTGAGGTTCCTTCCCTGCAGCCCCAGCTCAGGCAGGCCAGGCCCAGCTGGGAGCAGCTCTGGGCTCAGGGCACAGCCCAGGGCTCAGCACTGGCTCAAGCTGAAATCCCAAAAGCTGCTTAAGGCTCAGCAGGGCTGGTTTTGTTTCCCTGGGGTGAGAGCCTGGGCACTTTCTCCCCTTGCACTGAGAGCCGCGGTTACAGGGCAAGGGCACAGAAAAGATGTTTTTGTGCAAATGTCACCAATTCCCTGCACAAACACCTGGGGCACTGGGAGGCCAGGCCCCCTAAGCACCCCTGCTCTCTGTGCCGGGCTTCAGAGAAGGTAAAAAGCCAGAAAACCAGACAGAAAAGGAAAGTAAAGCCTCAAATCCATTTTCTCACACAGCTTATCCAGTCCTCCACAAGCCCCCAGTTCCATTTCTGTGCTGCTGTCCCAGCACAGTTTTGCCACAGGTTTGCTGCAGGGAGTTCCTGATCTGAGCACAGTTCACCTTTCCTCATCACCTGCTGGGTCTGCCCAGAGCAGATTTCAATAAAATCCTGGGGCCACAGAGCTTCAGCTCCTTGTCCCTGCTCTGCCCTTGGCCAACAAGGGGAATTAAAAAAAACCAACAAACCCCCAACACACAAATCCAAAAACAAACTCAGAAAACAATTTTGGTGGGGGAATCATTTAATTGGAAATCTCAGTGCTTTTCCAAACATCTCTGCTGGAGTTCACTCCACGCTGGTCTCTCCCAGCTCAAGAACACCCTTGGCCAAGTTAACCTTTGGAAAGGTTCTTTTATTGATCTGCTGCTCCACAGACATTTACATTTCTTGGAGGGAGGGAGAGGCAGGGAAGAAAATTAAATTACTTTGCTCAGTGATCTTAATTATCTGAAATAATTATCTCCAGTCAATTCTCAAAAAAGAACTCTCTGGAGAGCAGTGTATTTTAGTTTGGATAAAGCAAAAGGAGCTGGGTCCAAAGGAACACATTTTGTAACTTATTTAGGAATACTCAATTAACCCTCTGAGTGAGGAATCCAATCAGAGCTCCTCCATTACACTTCATTATTAAAAGCCATTTGTGGGGAGGCACAGAAGGAGGGGTCTAAAGCAGCTGCCTGTGCCTGAGAGGGTGATTTTAGCAAAGAGCTGAGTCCTGTGCAGGGACTGTGCGCTCAGGGCTGACGTGCCTGTTTTGGGGCTGTCTGGGGCATTTCTGTGACTTCTGTGGCACTGCTGGAGAAGTCAGGCTGAGAACCCTCCTGCAGCCTCACTGAGGGCCCTCCAGTGAAATTAAATTAACATTTCAGTGGCAGTGCAGGTTCTGAGCAGCCCAGGATGGGAACAAACACCCCAAAGCTGGGCTGGTCCCACCCCAGGGGCTGCTCTGCTCAACTCCCACCCTGCCAGCCCCCAAGGGTCTCTGTGGCCCTAAAACCAGGGTGGTGTTGGAGGGTTCAACCAAAGCAAACACACTGCTAAAAATAAATTGGAATCCCATCTGTTGCCAGGCAAGGAATGCAGCCCCAACAGCCAGGAGCAGGATGAAAGGCTGCAATAAACACCTTGAAATGATATCTGAGAAATTCTGTGGCCTCGGGAAAACGGTCTGGGTTTCTCTTCCTCCTCTTTTAATTGGTTTTTCCTGAGGGGAAGAGCGAGGGTGGGTTTGTGCAGCACGAGCAGCGGAGCAAACAAACACTGAGATTGTTCATGTTCCAATGAACTTGTGCTGGCAAACAGGATTTCACGGGCAGGGTGTGCTACTGGGGCTGGGGGTGAGCACAGAGCCAGCAGGGTCCCCTCAGATCCCAGGAAAGCCCAGATAAATGGAATTTCATGGGCTGCAGAGGGCTGAGGGTGAGCCCAGAGTCAGACCAGACCCTGCTGTGTCCCCATAGGTCCCAGGAAAGCCCTGATAAATGGGATTTTATGGGCTGCAGGGGGCTGGGAGTGAGCCCAGAGCCTGCAGTGTCCCCACAGATCCCAGGAAAGCCTCCCTTGTCCTCCCCACTGCCAAAGCCATCCTGTGCCCAATCCTCTGCTCTGGGAGGAAACATTTTGCAGCCACTCTGAGGTCTGTGGGCTCTCATGGTCGCTCTGGCTGCAGCAGCACTCAGCCCTGGGAACCCCAATTCCCCCAGGGAGAGGCAGAGCAGCCCCAAAACCTGAAGGGTTTGATCAGAGGGAGCAGCACAGAGCCCTCTCCACGCCCTGAGCCTCCCCAGACGCACCAAATGAGGTTTTGCTCATCAGGGATGCATCATTAACCCCTGGAGTAAACATCTATTCGAACTGCACAGTTAGCACTGGGTTTTTCAATGGGCTAATGAAAGGCCCTTTTAGGGCCCTAATTGGCTTCCCCTTGGTGAGCTCTGGGTGTGAGCTGCTGTGAGGCTGCAATTCCAGCCAGGATGTCCCAGGGAGCCCCAAAGCCTCTCCTCTGGGGGCTCTCAGAGAAAACATCGCTCAGGTTGGAGAAATGCAGCGCCAAAGCCTGGCTGAGGGTCGGTTTGGGGATGGAGCTTTGGGCAGGGGATGAACACAGGCCCAAACTGACCCCCCAAACCAGGCTGGAGGGTCAGTTTGGGATGGAGCTTTGGGCAGGGGAGAAATGCAGCCCCAAAGCCTGGCTGGAGAGTCAGTTTGGGATGGAGCTTTGGGCAGGGGGTGGGATGTGTCCCAGCAAAGCAGGTTTGTGTGGAAATGATGGAGAGACAAGAGGTGGATGGAATTATTTAGGGACAGATATTGAAGCTGTGAAATAAATGTGCCACTGAACAGGGTAATTAACAGCAATGCTAATCAGCGGCTAATTACATGATTCTTTGCCATTTTTAAAGGAATGGGTACCATGTAGTCTCCAGGACCGGAATTCCCAGGTTAAGGAGGACGTGCAGAACCTGAGGCTGAGCTCCTTGGGTAACTCATTCACCAGTTTATCCACTGAAGTTTAAAAATGAAGCTGGAGAAAAGAGCAGCTCCTTCCCATTGAGGCAATGTCAGCTCAAAGGATCCAGACCCAGCTCAGCTCATCCCCACCATGCCATGGGTGAAGGAGCCTCCCTGCTTTAGGGCAAAGAGAAAAGCAAATGATGCTCCCAGGCTGAGAGGAACATGTTACTGAAATGCACTTTATTTCAATGAGCTCTGCCACAATAACCTGCCCTGCTCAGACTGCAAGGGCACCGCTGTGTTCTCACAGCTTTGCTTGAACCAGGGCTGTTCCTGCGCCTTCCCTTGGCTGCCAGGGCCGGGAGCTGCATGGGCTGTGCTGCAGTGCTCTCTGCTGGCCCAGCCCGCAGCTCCAGGGCTGTGACGGTGTGGGGATGCTTACAGGGGTCCCAGGGTGAGGGAACAGACATGGAGAATGTTGGCTCCGTGTTTAGGAAGGCTTGATTTATTATTTTATGATGTATATTATATTAAAGCTATACTAAAAGAATAGAAGAAAGGATTTAATCACAAGGCTAGCTAAGAATAGAAAAAGAATGATAACAAAGGTTTGTGACTGACTGAGACAGTCCGGACAGCTGGGCTGTGATTGGCCATGAATTAGAAACAACCCCATGAGACCAATCACAGATGCACCTGTTGCATTCCACAGCAGCAGATAACCATTGTTTGCATTTTGTTCCTGAGGCCTCTCAGCTTCTCAAGAGGAAAATCCTAAGGAAAGGATTTTTCATAAAAGATGTCTGTGACATCCAGTGATAGCACAGGGGGCCCTCAGTGATGGGAATCCCTGGAGACCCCGCTCTGACTCTGGGGTGTCCCCGCTCCTGAGGCTGGGAGGGTTTGGCTTCTGCCCCACGAGCCCCTGGCACAGCTGCCCATGGCAGTGCAGAGTGCCCTTTCCCAGTGGATGTGCCCATTCCCACCCCCTGTGGATGCGGCACTGGGCACAGCAGAGTTGCCAGAGGTGCCTTTGTGTGGTTCAGCAATTTTCTGCAGGGTTTTCTGCTCCCTGGAGTTCAGGAAATGTCCCCTCAGAAGCTCCTGCCACCTCTGCTGGGCTGCTTTGCTCCTGGTTGACAACTGCCCAAGTGCCACACACCCCTGTCCCTGTGCATGCCACTGATCCCTGTGTTTCTCCTTCCAGGGCACGATCAAAAGGAATTTATCCAGTGAGTATCTCCTGCAGTCCATCAAACCAGCACTCCTTGCACCTGCTGGGAGGTTTGGGGAGTGGGGGTGGGAAAAGAGTGACTTAAATTTGGTTTAAAGTGATCCTGCAGAGCTGGTGACTCCCAAAAGCTTTCCCTGGAGAAGGCGTGGGGGACACCTGCAGCAGAGCAGTTCCCTGATTCAGCTCTGTACAGAAATAAATCTGTATTTATTAAAAGCAGATTTCTGCTGCCAGGATCCCTGCAGAGCAGGGTGGGTGGGACACCAGGTGTGACCCCCCCCCTGCCAGCAGGGCTCTGGGGGCCAGGGGGATGCTCTGGGGTGGGAATGGCTCTGGCTCTCATCCATGTGTGTCCTGTCCTGTCCCAGGTGAGGAGATCACGCGGCCCCGGCGCTCCACACCCACGCCAGACCCCGCCAGGTCAGTGCAGATCATCCTGCTGGGACCATCCATGCTCAGGCTCCCCATCCCACTTGGGATTGGGACATTCCCACTTGCACTGTGCTGGAGGGGTCAGATGAGATTTTGGGAAGGAATTGTTCCCTGGGAGGGGGAGGAATGGAATTCCCAGATTTGCTCTGGCTGCCCCTGGATCCTGGCGGTGCCCAAGGCCAGGCTGGAGCAGCCTGGGACAGTGGGAGGTGTCCCTGCCATGGCAGGGGTGGAATGGGATGGGATTTAAGGTATTTCCACCCAAAACCATTCCAGATTTTGGCAGGACTGAGGGGCTGGTGGTTGGGATGCTCAGTGCCTATCCCTGCTCTCCACCAAAAGCTCCAAGGACATTCCCTGCTGGAAGGCACCTTGAGCCTGATCCATAGGGAGCAGGCCAAGCTCTGGGGGAGGATGTATTGATTCAGGACAGCAAACATGCAAATTTTTGTGGAATAAAGCCAAATCTCCCTGTGAATGTGCCCTGTGAGCTCCAGGGGTCAGCTCAAGGTGTGTTGGAGCAGAGCATGGCCCAGACCTCAAGTTTTTATTTTTTTAATCCTTTTTCATGAAGTTTTGACTAACCCCAAAGCAACTCAGTGTCCCAGCAGCTGCTGTGGCACCACAGGGTTGGCACTGGGGTGTTGCTCCTTTCCCTTGTCCCCACCTGGAACCCCATGTTTGGCCAGCTCCTCCTTGGTCTGGGGTAAAAAACATCCTCAAAAATATTTGTGTTTGTCTCAACGACATGGTCAGAACCCAGGCCTGCCCCTCATGGCTGCCCTGTGCTCCTCTCACCCCACAAACCCAAACTTGTCCCTCAAGGCCACCCTGTGCTCTCTAATCCCGCAGACCCCACAAACCTGCCCCTCATGGCTGCCCTGTGCTCCTCTCACCCCACAAACCTCACAAACCTGTCCCTCATGGCTGCTCTGTGCTCTCTCACCCCACAAACCCAGGCCTGTCCCTCATGGCTGCTCTGTGCTCTCTCACCCCACAAACCCCACAAACCTGCCCCTCATGGCCACTCCGTGCTCTCTCCCCACAGCAAGAAGGCCGGGGAGGATCCGGCAGCGCTGGCCCCGCTCTTCGGGCCCCCGCTGGAGTCGGCCTTCGAGGAGGCCAAGCTGGAGGGTGAGTTTGGGGCTGGGGTGAGGGCATTTGGGACATGACAAGTGACTTTGGGACAGGGGAGTTTGGGGCCATGGTGGATAAGTTTGGGGCCGGGCTGAGTGAGTTTGCGGCATGGCAAGTGAGTGTGGGAGACTTGGTGATTGAGTTTGGGGACTTGGTGAGTTTCGGGCTGGGGTGAGGGAGTTTGGGAACCTGGTGAATTTGGGGCCAGGGTGAAGGACTTTGGGGACCTGGCGAGCTTCGGCCCAGGGCGGGTGAGTTTGGTGACAGGGCAAGGTGAGTTTGGGGCCAGGATGAGTGAATTTGGGGCATGGCAAGTAAGCTTGAGGACTTGGTGATTGAATTTGGGGACAGGGTGAGTTTGGGGCTGGGGTGAGGGAGTTTAGGGGACAAGCTGAGCTTGGGGCCAGGACAGGTGAGTTTGGTGAAAGGGCAAAGGATTTTGTGCCCGTGGTGGGTGAGCTTGGGGCATGGCAAGTGGGTTTGGGGACTTGGTGATTGAATTTGAGGACAGGGTGAGTTTGGGGCTGGGGTGAGGGAGTTTGAGGCTGTGGTGGGTGAATTTGGGGACCTAATGAGTGAATTTAGTAACAGGGTGATTTTGAGGCCTTGGCAATATTGAGGCCTTGGTGAGTGGCTTTGGGGCCATGGTGGGTGAGTTTGGGGACATGGTGAGTGACTTTGGGCCACGGGGGCATCTCCTGTCAGGGATCTGGGAAGGTTCTCCAGCCCTGGCAGGGGTGAATCCCTGTTCCTGGAGGGGTTTCAGAGCTGTGTGGATGTGGCACTTGGGGACAAGTTCAGGGGTGGAACTAGCAGTTCCATGGGCTCTGAGGGCTTTTCCAAGGTGGACAATTCCCAGGTTCCCAGCCCTCCTGCTGGAGGAAGGAGCCCAGGCAGGGGTTCAAGGACAGGTGACCATGTCCAGGGTTAATTCAGGCTGGGTGGAAACAGCAAGTGCTTAAGTCAATTAGTTACTTATGAGGTCTGGGAGAGATCCTGACAGGGAGCAGCTCAAGAACATCACACCTCAGCCAAACCTTCACCCTGGAGCAGGGCGTTTAACTCCATCCAGGATTCTGGAGGCAGCCTTTGGACAAACCTTACACCCCTCCATGCCTAGGAAATGCCATCTCAAAATGTCATTTTTCCCTCTTTTAACACAGAGACACTTTGCTTCTTTCCAAAGCTGATTTTCCCAAAGCACAGGAACATTGCAAGACTTGTTTTCCCCAAAACCAACCCCATCCATGCCCTGGAGCGGGTTCTTCCCAGAGATCTCCTCCTCCTCCTCCTACTCCTCCTCCTGGAGGGCCGCTGCCCTCGTTATGTCCTGTCATGAACGCCTTCAGTTAATTCTTTTAATCAAAGCAACGTTTGGAAGCAGCTCTCTGCACAAAAACTCCAAGAAATCGAAACTATATACAAAAATATCTTCTTTTTCCCCCCCTTTTTTTCTCCTGGGAATACAATTATTTTTTCATTTTGCTACCTGATGGGGTTTTTGTTTGCATATCCTAAAATTCCAGACCACTTTGACCATCAATACAATGTTTTCCTTCCCACAATAAGCCTCCAATTCCATCCCTGGCATTGTTTTGTTTGTCAAGCAGCATAAGTGTCAAACTAATTGCACGTCCTGCTTCAAAATCAGACAGGGTTTTAATTATCCACCATTACAGAACCCCCTGTCCTTAATTAATGAGGTTTCTGTCACTGTCTGGGCCCTCTTTTCCCAGAGCCTCAGTGTCTTATCCGTGTATTTGGGTGATGGGAAGAGAACATTTGGGTTTTTCATTGCTTTCAAATGTTTGGTTTTGATTTTTCAGCTGCTCTGGACCAGCCTGAGATATGGGGGTCAGTCCAGCCCATCAACACAAATGTAGAGTCCCCAAAACTTCCAAGACCTTTTCCAACTGGAAGTAAGTGACCATGAAAATAATTTAATATATCCAGAAATCAGGTCAAAGATTTGAGCTGTCCTCATCCAGGCTGTGCAGTTCCACGATATTTTAAATTAAAGGGGTTTTTTCCCCCTTTGTTTGGCTTGGGTGACAGCGCTGTGGGGTGGAGGAGGGAGAGGGATTGATAAGGGGTGCAGGGATGGGGTGGATCCCGATCCTGCACGTTCATGCAGAGGTTACTTGGCTGGAAAAGTGGGAAGCGCCGGTTTTTCCAGGATAATATCAGGGAGAGCAGCTCAGCCCCAATCCCGGATTTTTATTGCAGCTTTCCCTCTGCCCGGGGCAGCTGCGGAGCCGTTTCCTCTGCAGAAATGCCCCTGTAAAGCACAGCTGGTTAATTAGCCGCTGTTAATTAGCCCCAGCGTTCCCGATCCCGGATCCACATCCTGGATCCACGTGGGATGGGCACGGCAGAAAGGCGGGGGCAGCTCCGTGCCTCGGAGGATCCAGGTTTAATTAAAATGCTAATTTAGGGGGTTGAAACAGCAGATGTAAAAAAAGGGGGAAAATTCCATCAAACCCGGCAGAAATGGCTTCCCGCTACCAGAGGGCAGGGAGGGATGGGTACTGGGAAGGAATTAATGGGATGTTGGGAAGAATTCCTCCTTGTGAGGATGGGGAGGGCTGGGATGGAATTCCCAGAGCAGCTGTGGCTGCCCCTGCATCCCTGGCAGTGCCCAAGGCCGGGCTGGACACTCGTCCCTGCCTTGTCCCTTTTCCCCCGGGATCCTGTCTGACACCCCACGGGCTGTCCCTGCTGCTCCCCGGCTGAACTCTCCCCTCCCTCTCTGTGCTCTCTTTCAGCCCCTCCGCCGCTCCCCCCGAAGAACATCCCGGCCACGCCGCCGCGCACCGGCTCCCCCCTGCCCCCGGCCATCGGTAACGGCTCCGGGGGGCACCGGGGACAGCCCCGGCTCGGGGGTGGGACAGGGACAGCCCCAGCCTGTGGTGGCACTGGGGGTGACACATCCCATCCCCAGCTCTGGGGGGACAGGTCCCTGTCCCTGTGGCTGCAATTTGGGCATGGATTTGGTCCCTGTGCATCCTCTGCCCTTGGAATTCAGAGAATTCCAGGCTGGGCTGGGTTGGGAGGAATTTCTGTCCTGTCCCAGGCTGCTCCCAGTCCCAGTGTCCAGCCTGGCCCTGGGCACTGCCAGGGATCCAGGGCCAGCCCCAGCCCTGAGGTGTCTCAGTGGATGCTGCAGTAGAAGCAGCACAAAGATGGTTTTGCGTCCCAAGTCAGTCTCACCCTGGTGAAATTAATGTTCTCTACACCATCCCTGCTTTTGGATCAGCATGCAGTGCAGGATTAGCCTCAATATCCTGCTGAAAACCAGGATATATTCCCAATTCCAGAGCCCTGCACAGCCTGTGCTGCAGGAAGCCAGAAGTGTGCAGGGTCTGCCTGTGGCAGGAGCTGCTCCTGCATTCCCTGCCCCCAAATCCCTGCTGAGAGGTGGGAAAAGCCCCCCTGACCCTGCAACCTGGGGCAGGGAAGGGAAATGGTGCTGGGAATGAAGGGCAGCCCGAGGGGCAGGGGTGGAAAGGTGTTGGATGCAGCCACAGGACATCAGGTGCTGCTTCCAAGCATATAATTCATGGTGCTGGCTGGTGGGAAAGCAGGGTCTGAGCAGGGCAGGCTGGTGGGGCCAGCCAGAGCCCCTCGGGGTGAAACCCCTGAGCCACAAGGAGCCCCCTGCTCTGTCCATCCCCATCTCATCTGTGCTCCCAAATCCCGACTTTCCAGGCTGGCAGGGTGTCCATGTCCATCCATCCATCCGTTCCCAGCAGCAAATGCCTGATCACTTGCTGGGCTGTGCCTTGTGTGTTTGTGAAGCAAGTGGCTGAGGTCTGGTTTTGTCTGGTTCAGCAAATCCCCATTTTATCCCTCCCGCCCTAAATGTGGATCCCCAAAACAGAGGAGCAGGGATGGGATAATGCTGCCACGAGGAGCCCAGAGGGCATTTAGTGCCAGGCTCTCCCTTCCCTGGATGTGAAATGCTTGGCTGGTGGATCTGTGGTGGTTCTGGAGTCAGGTGGGAGTGTTGCTGTGTGGTGGCTCAGTGAGCAGAGCCCTGAAATCTCCTTCTGTGCCTTAAAAATCCCCTTCTGTGCCCTAAAATTCCAACCTGTTCCTGCTTGTGGCTGGATGCATTCCCTGTGGCTGGAATACACTCCCCGTGTGCATCCTGTGCTGCATGCCCAGACTCCAGCAGTGTCCAACCAGCATGTCTGAATATATGTATTTATACCTGAGTGTTTATAAATATATATATGGAGAGAGTGAGGCGTGCCAGAGCGCTGAGTGCACACCATTGGTACCTGCTGATAAATCAGAGTTGCTGATAAGGACGTGATGTGGTTTAGAGGACAAAAAAGGCTGTGAATTTGGGAATCTTGGCTGTGAATTTGGGATTCTTGGCTGTGAGTGCTGGCTCGTGGTGGTGCATGCTCCCTCCTCCAGCCTTTGGATCCCGCGGGATTCATTCCATGTCGCACCTGGCTGTGGTGGAAACGTTCTTGCCCATGAATTATATAAATACAGATGAGAAAAGGTGATTTTAGAGCCTCTCCCGTAGAAGTAGAGCACGTAGAGAGTAGCGCAGCCCTCGCTTAACGCCCGGTGTAAAATAAACCTCCTCTGACCGCAGGAGGGGACCAGGCAGCAGCAGCAGAGCCCAAACGGGACAAACTCCCGTCCATCAATGACTTGGACAGCATTTTTGGCCCCGTGCCGTCCCCCAAATCTGCTGCTGCCACCGCGGAAGACAAGTGGGTCAATTTTTCCGATCAGTCCCCGGAGAACGCGCCTCCGGAGCTGTCGCCCCGGGACAAGGCGGCGTCCCCGGCGGGCAGCCCGGCCAGCGCCCCGGCCGAGCCTCCCCGCCCGCTGCCCTCGCCGCTGCAGCTGGAAGACGCTCCCAAGAAGCTCCCCGAGCAGCCCCACGTTAAGGACGATTCCGCCGAGCCCGTCGCCTCTCCCAAAGATTTTGGGCCGGGCCAGAGAGGGACCCCGCCGCCCCCTCCGCCGCCCACGTACCGCGCGGTGGTGTCGTCGCCCGGACCGGGCGCCAGCACGGGAAGCGCCAGCGGTACGTGCTGAGCTCGGGTGTGCTGCCGTGTGGCCCCGGTGCCCCTCCCGCCTGGCTGTGTCCCTGCGGCCGTGCCCTGCGCCTGCCGTGTGCCTCCCTCCCTCCCTGTGCGCCTGGGAGCCTTTCCCGGAGCCCTCCCCGCCCCAAGCCGGGCACGGGCTTGGTGGTGTTGTCGTTGTTGTTGTTGTTGCGGTTGTGCTCTCCGTGGGGATGCAATGGTTCAGGTAAATGGTCCGAGCGAGCCTCAGATCAGCGCTGGGGTGTTTGTTTTTATCACGTCCTCTCACCCCGGTAATTCCCGGTGGGAATGGTGCTCGGCTCTTCCTGGCTCTGGGTGTGGATGGGGAGGTGTGTTCTGGGGTGAACCTCTCCCCCGGGAGAAGCTGCTGGCTCTGCCCGCTTTCACTTGATTAATTATAAATGTTCATTAAGGCAAACGAGCCGGGGAGGCTCGGCTTACTGGCACTCCTTGCCTGAGGAGCAGCAGCCTGAGCCTGGTTCTTCAGGGCCTGAGCCCAGCTCAGCCCTGTGCTCCCACCCTGCATCCACCCAAGGTGATTTTGGGGGCAATCAGAGCCTTGAGGAACCTGCACTGGTGGTGGGGTGTGTGTGCAGCTCCGTGTCTGACCCCTGCCACCCTCCTGGTGGGAGCTGGGGGTTTGTGTCACTGCCCGGGGGATTTGTCACTGCCAGGAGGGTGCCCCGAGTGTGGCTGGTGCTGCAGATGTGGCTTTGCTTCAGTGCTGGTGGCTTTTCTGTGCTGGCTCGGGGGGTGGGCAGGGTCTCTGTGGGGGCAGGAACTTCTCCAGGAGCTTCCAGGAGCGGGACACACCAGGATCCATCCCGCACTGCTGTCCTGCCTGCTCCCAGCTGAGCACAGGATGGAGGCGTGCCAGGGCTCCTCCCAGATGGAGAAGCCTGGCCCAGAAGATCCACAGCCTTGTTCCAGGAATTGCCTCCTGTCTCAGTCTGGGCAGCAATGGGAAATGAAAAATCCACACAAAAATGGTGCAAATCCTCCAAAAACTGCAGCAGGGTGTGCAGCACAGCTCCAGTGCCTGTCCCACCCTCCCACCTTTCCAAGGCTGGTTTTGGGGTGCTGTGGAGCAGAGCCAGCCCAGGATCTGCCCTCAGAGCCCTGGGTGTCACCGAGGCTCTGTGCAGGGTCACGGTGGAAGGGCTGGGTTGGAAGGGATCTCAAAGCTCCCCTTGTTCCAACCCCCTTCACCACCCCATGCTCTCCAAGGCCAGCATTCACACACATTTCTGATTCCATGCTGCTTTCCACATGCTGTCCGTTTCTGCTGTAGGAAATGTCCATTCCCTCAGTTGAAGCCACCATCTGGCCAGGCTTTGGCTACCTGGTGGCCACAGACCCCTCCCTGACACTCAGTCCTGCAAGGTTATTTTCCCTCAATATTTCCTATTGTCTCTGGCTTTTCTTGGGATAAGGAAGGAAAAATTCAAACTTTGGTTCCCAAATTAGGCTTTGAAATAAAAGTGGCTTGAATCTTGGAGTTGTGCAGAGGAATGACTGGAATTTACTCCCTTTAAGCCAGGCCCTCTCTTGTCTGAGCCTGCTCTCCTTCACCTCTTCTTGTTTCTATAAATCCAGCTTTGATCTTTCTTTGCTAAATCTGAGCTATCACCCAAAGAACTCAGGAAATTATTCTCTTGTAAGTGGGAAATTATGAAGTTATCTCCTCAGTCTGAGCCATGGAGCTGCTGAGCTCCACGGAAGCTGGTGACAAACAGTGCTCAGCTGTCCTGGCACTGAGCTCTGAGCCCCCTCCCATTCCTGCTGCCCTCTGCCTGCTCTGCCCAGCCCCAGGTCTTGCTGGGTTTCTCCTGGAAGGAATTCCTGTGTGTGGAGCCAAGCAGGCTCCTGGATCTCCCGCGAGGCACCTGTTGGAATTCGCATTTGGTCACAGAAATCCCCCTCTGCAGCAGGGGCTGTGAGCCCTGAGCTCAGCTCCCTTTGTCAGGAGACTCTTCCAGCAGGCTGGGAGCTGTGTTGTGCTCCCAGCAAATTCCAGAACCTTCCTCTTCCACCCTTCCCCTCCTTTGCTGGGCCAAGCTTTGCCCTGTGATGAGGATCTGTTGTACTTGTGGGGTGCCCCGTGGCAGGGAGGAATGATGAATATGACTCCACGTTCTTGGAAGGCTAATTTATTATTTTATGATACTATATTATATTAAAGAATATTAAACTATACTAAGGAATACAGAGAGGATACTTACAGAAGGTTAAAAAGATAATGATGAAAACTCATGACTGTCTCCAGAGTCTTGGTACTGATTGGCCAACAAGCCAAAACAATTGACATGAAACCAATGAAACAATCTGCAACCACATTCCACGTGTGAGCACAACACAGGAGAATCAATGAGATAAGAATTTGTTTTCCTTTTTCTCTGAGGCTTCTCAGCTTCCCAGGAGAAATCCTAGGGAAGGGATTTTTCAGAAAATAGGACTGTGACAAGGATCCCTAACTCCCAGTTGTGCCAGCCCTGGAGCAGCGTTCCATCCACCATCCCATGCCTCCTGCCCGTATTTTTGGGAAAGCTCTATGATGTCAGTTTTGCGGAGGGAACCGGGCACTGGGCAGCCCCTGCCAGGATCCCACGGGCATCATTCCTCCTGGAGTGTTCCGTGCAGCTCCTGGGGTGGGCAGCACAGGGGCAGAGCCCGCGGGCACTCACGGCTCCCCTTTGTTCCCTGCAGGTTCCTCGTCCCCAGCCCGGCCCGGCACGCCGCTGGCCCCGTGCGGCACTCCGCCGCCGCCGCCGCCCCGGCCCCCGTCCCGGCCCAAGCTGCCCCCGGGCAAACCCCCCGTCAGCGACGTGGTACGTGGGCAGGGCTGGGGGCACGGCAGGGCACTGCCAGGGGCGGCGGGCGGCCTTCCCAGTCTGGAATGGGGCAGTGGAGTGGGATGAGCCAGCCACGGGCACCGGGGTGGGCTGGGCTCCTCTGGGATCTGGGAATCCCCGTGGGAAGGGCTGTGCCACCTCTGCTGTGCCAGCCTGGTGGTGCCAGCCATGGTGCTCAGCCAGGGCAAGGGCTGGGAGAGGACTGGGGGGGAATGTGCCCTGGGAAGGGCCTGGGGGCACAGCAGAGCAGTTCCAGCCTCCCCAGGAGCGGTGCCAGCTCAGAGCTGTCCTGTGTGCCACCCCAGGCTGCTCCAGGTAAGGCGTGAGGGCTTTGGGGTGATTCTGAGGGTACAAAATGACCCCCAAAGGATCCCTAAGGGCCTGGGGAGCTGGCACCTGGTGGGCGCTGCTCCCCTCCCAATGCCCAGCCCATTCCATCCATCCCACGGCCCCTGGAGCTCCCACCCTCGGTGTGGATGGTGGGAATCTCCACACCCACCCCCACAGTGGTGGGGATAATCTATTTTCCCAGCTCCAAACTAAAATGCCATTGGTACTAAAACAACTCAAGTCATTCCAGTTTTCCCTCTGGGGCACCGGCAGAGCAGTCAGGAGGGTCCAGGTGGTATTTTATTTATTTGATGCAAATGTTTCTGTTTGGATTTTCTTTAACTTTGTGTTGTTTTATGTTTCTCTCCAGTCCAGGCCTTTTAGCCCTCCCATCCACTCCTCCAGCCCTCCTCCGATAGCACCTTTAGCCCGTGCTGAAAGTACTTCTTCCATTTCTTCCACCAATTCCCTGAGTGCAGCCACCACTCCCACCGTTGGTAAACACACACAGCACTGCTGTTCTTTCACCTTTCCTAATCCTCCAGTAACTCCTGAGGCCTCTTCTTTCCCTAGGTCATTCCTTGGGGTTGGATTCTGTTGGTTTCCATCAGGGTTTGAAATGCTGAAAGGGATTTCAGGGGGGTGATGCTGCAAGGGAAGTTTTTCCAAATGTTGTGGGAAATGGACGTTTGGTGAAAGTCAAGATAGTTGTAACAGAAAATGTGGTTCTGGGATGTAAATTGGGGCAAAATAAGCTTTTTTTGCAGGGGATGCTTGTGCCTGGAGGGGAGCGGGGCTGGAAGCCA
Source organism: Arremon aurantiirostris (assembly GCA_035583995.1). Taxonomy (NCBI): domain Eukaryota; kingdom Metazoa; phylum Chordata; class Aves; order Passeriformes; family Passerellidae; genus Arremon; species Arremon aurantiirostris. Next base: position 1,238,999 of record JAXCLO010000004.1, on the reverse strand, counting down.
GACCTTGGGATCCAGGGGTATTAAATCTCTTGGAATGTCTTAAATTCACACTTGCCCTTAAAGCAGTAACAGAAAAGGGGTCTTGGCAAAGAAAGTGGCTTTTCCCAGCCACTTGGCATGTCCGAGGGCAGAACCAAACACTGCAGTTTTCCTGGGAAAAGTGGGGTTTGCCAAGCCTCGGGGATGAGATGAGGAATGGGAACCGAGTCTGGCTGGCAGCTCCCAGCTCCAGGCGCTGGGTCCCCCCACGCCTCCCCCTCCATCCCCTCCGTCCCCTCCTGTCCCCTCCGTCCCCTCCTGTCCCCTCTGTCCCTGCTGCCGGCGCTCCTCCTCCTCCTCCATCCCTGGCTGCCAGCCCCTGCCCCTCGCTTCCTGCAGCTCCATCTCCTCCAGGATCACCTCCCTCCCTTGTCTTTTCTCCCCAACCCTCTGGAAAAGCCGGCCTGGCGGGAGTTCCCGTGCGCCCGGCCGTTTGTCACCGCTGTTGTCACCACCCCCGTGACGGCGCTGTCCCCGCGGTGCCGCTGGCACCGAGCCCTCCCCGTGGCTTTGCTGGAGTCTCGACTGCGTCTCCGTCCTGTGTCACCTCACTCTCAGGTGTTGTAGGCGCCTGTTCCGGCTGTTGGTCACTGTCACGGCACCTGGCTGGAACAAATGTCACCAGGACAGCGAGCCCTGAGTGTCCCCTGTGCCATTAGCAGTGCCTGGGGGCACGGCGGCGACAGGGACACGGCGTTAGGGGAGGGGACAGCCAGGCTGAGGACAGGGACAGTCCCAGGGGCTGCAGGAGGCTGGGAAGGGCGATGGGAACGAGCTGAGCTCTGCCACCCCAGCTCCCTCAGGCTCTCCATTTGGATTTCTTTTTTTCTCTCATATTTTTGGGATCAAAAGCTGCTGTTTGATGATTTAGTGACCTCCCTGTGCTGAGCAGAGGGGACAAAGTTGCTGGGCTGGGAGGAGAAGTTGGGGTCCCACACCCTCCATGGAGATTTCCTTGGAGCAGAGCCAAAATCGGGGCTCTGGGGTCACCCCTGGCCAGGGAACTCCAAAGGGAGCAGCCAGGAGGGGCATCCCAGATTTTGTAGGTGTTGCACTTCCAGCTCCATGCAGAGATTATGCTGAG
>JAXCLO010000004.1:1203020-1218808 GCA_035583995.1 Arremon aurantiirostris | reverse complement strand
TGTCCCAGGCTGCTCCCAGCCCCAGTGTCCAGCCTGGCCTTGGGCACTGCCAGGGATCCAGGGGCAGCCACAGCTGCTTTGGGCACCAGTGCCAGGGAACAATTCCTAATTCCCAATATCCCGTCCATCCCTGCCCTCTGGCAGTTCAATACCATTCCCCCTTGCCCTGCTGTGAATCCATCCCCATTTTTGAACCTGTCTGGACTGGTTCTGTTTTTCCCTGCAGGTCATTAAGGCGCGGGTCAAGGCGCTGGCGGTGCCCAGGTACAAGATCGTGGTGGTGGCACACATTGGGCAGCTGGGTGGGCAGAGCCTGCAGATCAGCAGCAGGTGCCTCTGGGATCCCAAGACTGACACCTTTTCCTCCTACGTGTTCAAGAACACCTCGCTGTTTGCTGTGGCAAATGTCTATGGTGTGTATTTTGAATAGGGAGGTAGTAGAGTTTAGCAGCAGGAGAAATTAATATTCAGCCTAACTCTTCCTGGCTCTGTTGTTGAAAATATCTGTGAAGGACCAAGGTACTCCCACCTGCTTTGAAATGTGAGCCTGTGGGTGAGTGGAATAAGGGTCTTTCCCGGGGTTTTCTCTGGGAAGTGGCTTTCTATGGCACAGTTTTGCAGCTCATTGCTGCTTTCAGAACTTGCTCTGTAGGGGAAATATTTTCAGAATATTGCCTGTCAGTAATGTTTTCCCTGTTCTCCTCCAGGAAACATTACTGGATGTATTTGGATTAGGGAATGAACCATGGGTTTTGCCTGCCCACTTTTGGGGCTGGTACTGATGGTCCTGAGTCTCTCCTGGTGCAGCCATTTCCCACCCAGGTGGGGTCTGGCTCCCCTTGCTCTGAATCTGGAACCAGACTTTTTGCTACCCCTATTTCCCAGCTGAAACCTGTTGTAGGTTTTCCTGAGTCAGAGAACAAACCTATCACAAGCTGCTTATTTTATTACATTTTAGGTGCAAAGCTGAAACCAGAACAGTAGTTAGTTGGGAAGAAACATTTCATGTACTCATGACTAAAAGTTTAACCCACTGTAAACACTGTGAAATGCAGACAACCTGAAGCCACTTGCTGGTGTGCACTGTGACATTTAACACCAAAAGCTGCAATTAAAGAACACAACTGAAAGGACTGTGGTTTCTGTCATGATTATTTTAATCCCTGGAAGCTGTGACTCCGAGCTGCTGCCTTTCAGCACAGGGAGCTGATCTCTGTCCTGGTGCAGCCCTCGTTGCAGCAGGATGTGGCCAGCAGCTTGGCTGCCTCACGCTTGCTGAGCACAGGAACTTTGCTGGTGTTTTGCAAGTCTTGCTCAGCTTTGACGTCCTGGGGCTCTTCTCTGTGGATCCCCAGCCTGGGCTCTGGGTGTGGTGAGAAGTCAGCATCACCCTCGTCCTCGTGTGGGAAATGCTGGGGGTTTTCACTCTCTGTCGCAGGAAAATGAGAAGCTAAAATTCGTGGGAAGATGAGTAATTTATGCTTTTTATCTTTACTAGAAAGACAGACCAAGCTACAGCCAGGGAGCTGAGTGTTGCCCTCTGATAACAGCACCACATCATGGACTGCTCACTGTGAGGAATAATCTGTGATCAACGTGGTGAAACTGAGGAGTTCAGGGATTTGTATTGAAAAGTGTCCTGTGGTGCCTTGAGTCTTACACTGATACATTGCTTCTCCAGGAAAAACTGTGATTTGGTGTGTCAGAGGCTCTTGACCAGCACATTAAGCTGGACCTGGGGGGTTCCTGAATTGCAGGTGTTGCATCAAGGTATCAGCTACCCCAGAGTTCTGGGTGTTCCCACAGAAATTACAGTCCAGCTGCAGTTGAATTAAGTACCTCAGTACAGCTGGGCCTTGTGCAGTCTGTAAAGTTGTAGTAGCTCTCAATTTTTAAAGGCAAAGTTCTTCAACAGATTTTGGGGAGGGGGTTGCCCATGTTACCACTTTTGTTTAAAGCTGTTGTTACAAGAGACTTTTCCAAAAATGGAGATGTAGGAAGTGTAGAAAGCCTCTGTTGCTGTCACCTGCCTGTGTTATTTTCTTGTTCCCTATTTATTTTGATCAGAGTACACATGTCTAGCTGTGCATGTAGTGGTTGAACTTTCTGACCATCAAATCAAAATTTTCTGACTGTCAAGAAATGTGCTAATAAGTATAAATATACACAAAAGCATGTGAATGTGCTTAAATTGCAGAGCAGATATTCAACATGCTTTAATTACAAAGTTCTATAAAGTTTCTGGTTTCTGGTGGGGAAAATGGAGACCACAGCAAGACACTTGCACTGACTTCAGCAAAACTTGTCACTGAAATGAGATGGCAGATTTTCAGTGATAGCCTTGCCTTGGATCCTGTTACTCAGGTGAGCTTGGAAAGTCTTGGTCTGAATTGTTTTTCTTTAGCAAAACAGCCCCTGTGAAGGTGCTTAAATTGCAGAGCAGATATTCAACATTTTTTAATTACAAAGCTTCGGGTTTCTAGTGGGGAGAGTGAAGACCACAGCAAGACATTTGCACTGCTTTCAGTGAAACTTGTCACTGAAATGAGATGGCAGGTTTTCAGTGGTAGCCTTGCCTTGGATCTCATTCCTCAGGTGAGCTTAGGAAGTCTTAGAAGTCTGAATTATTTTTCTATAGCAAAGCAGCACAGGAAGCTGAGCCAGACAAGCTGCAAGGAGAGGGAGCAGAGCACAGCCTGTGCTGGGGGGCTGGAGCTGTCCCCAGCCCCTGGAGCACAGCTGGATGTGCTGTCCCCAGCCCCTGGGATGCCCTAGGATTCTCTGGGATCCCGTGGGATGGGTGCAGCAGGCAGGGCAGGCCCCTGGGATGCCCTGGGATCCTGTGGGATGGTGCAGCAGGCAGAGGAAGCCCCTGGGATGCCCTGGGCTGGGTACAAGCAGGCAGGGCAGGCCGGGCTCCATGGCCGTACTCACCCCGCGGGTCGCGGTCCCTTCTCCAGCGCGAGCCGCCGCAGGTGAACACCACGGCTCTGATGAAGTCTCTCCCACAGAGCCTCACCTTGCTCCCTTCCCCTGTCCCTTCCCGTGCCAGGAGCAGGACAGCAAGGCAGCCCAGAGCCAGCAGCGTGCCCCTCATGCTGCCAACGTGGTGCTTCCCAGCTGGGTGTGGGGAGTTCTGCTGGAGCCTTCCCATTTATACCGACGGTCTGTCCACTCCACTGGGTACCAGCTCACTCTGAGGGTGGCAATGTTTGCTGAAAACAAATAAACTGCTTGTTTCTGGTCATGGTTGAAGTGCTTTGGGATCTCAGTCAGGTATGAAAGATTTCTGAAGTCTACAAAGCTGCTTTACTGGGAACACCTGAGGTGTGACAGTTTATGGGGTATGGCTTGGGTGGATGCAGGTAATGTGTGTTCTGCCAGAACAAAAGGGTGTTTGTGGTGGGATTTGTCCTCAGTGGGTTTGGTGTCTGTGTTCCCCACACAGCCTGGTGCCCAGTCCTGGCTGGGATCTTTTTGTGTTGGTGATCCCAAAGAAAAATGGAATGAACTCCTCCCCACGATGTCTGCATCCTGCACCTCTTCATTCCCCACCTTGGTCACTGCTAACTGTGGGTGCTTGTGGGGAAACCCTGCCAGTGCCAAGCACTGCTGAGAAAATCCACTCCAGAGGGGTTTGTGCCATATATTGCTATCCCAGCCAGGATTCCCAGTGTGCCAAGAGACAGGATGTGATCCTGCAGCACATGGAGCTGAGTCTCTGCTCTGGGAGCAGGGCTTGGTTCTGAGTTACTGGTTCCTAATGTTGGCTTCAGTATATTTACGTTTCTATTAAAAACCCTTGCAATAAAATTACTTTAGGAAGAAATTTCTGAGTTATATGGTCAGAAATGCCATGTTTAAGAACAAAATACATGAGGAACTTCAGAGATCTTGAGCCCTTCCTAGCACCACAAGGATTTTCCAGCACCATAAAGTTACAGGTAATTGATTTTCACTGTGTGCAGGGTGGGTTATGATGTGTTACAGAAAGCTTGTTTTTTAGCAGTAAGCAAACAGTCACGGGCATGAATGGAAAATACAGGGTGTATTTTGGTCAGATTTATAATAATGATTAACAAATGATTCACCTTAACGAGTGTCTTTCCTTGAAACACACCAAGATGAATTTTATGTCAGGGCAAGTTTGCATGTCTCCTGTCAGGTGTGCAGCACACAGGAGGAAGTGGATGTTAATGCAGCACAAATGATCCCTAATTCAGTGCTGTGTTTGAGTGCTGGGTGTTTATTGTCAGGATAATGAGAGAGGCTGCATGTTCTGCATCCATAAAATACACGTTTCTATACGTCATGTGCTCGGAGCAGGGCTACAGCTTGGGCTTAATCACTCCTCTGGAGATGCTCCCTGTTTCCTGCAGCCAGGAAGTGCCTGGAAATCCAGCTGGGTAATTTTTTCTATTTCTTGTCAAAAAAAGCCAGCCCAGGCAGCCAAACACTGCCTGCTTTCAACCCAAGGAGGAAAGACTTAGGGGGAAAAGCAGGAAGGGATAAAGGCCCAAGGAGAAAAGACTGTGGAGACCTTTCCATGATAAGGATTCCAGAGAAGGCCACTCATGCATGAGCACTGGTGGTGCACTGAGGGGACTTCCAGGAGGAAATCCAGGCCATTTGAAAGAAGTTTCTAAGCAGTGTGGCTTCAAAGAGAAACTTTATTGATTAAAAAACATAACCAGTTTATGTTCACACTACAGCATTTCCTGAAGGAGAAGGGGTATCAGCTACTGTTAAACAGCTCCAGCAGGAGCAACAACGTCATACAAGGAGCCAACCTGGAAAACAAGAGGAAAAAGAGCTGATTCTTCTGTGGAATTCTGTTAATCTGGAAAACAGCGCTTTTTGGCGGGCCAGGTTGGGTTGCATTTGTGCCGTCCTATTTGGCAGCATGCACACATTTATCTCGCTTATAAAGGAAATTAATTCCCAGTGGTGTGGCAGCAGAAGAGCAGGCACCACCACCTTTAACCCGGAATGGTGATCCCAGCTATTGCAGTATTGCCTGGCTGGGTGTTTCCCGGGATTGCCTGGCTGGGGAAGGAGCCCAGGCCCTGAGGGCACGGCCGTACCTGTTGGGCGCTGGGGACAGCCAGGCTGGGCAGCAGCCACACCCCCACCTGGCCGCGGCTGTCCCCCAGGAGCAGGCACTCGGCGTTCCTGGCAAACAGCAGGCAGCTCAGGTGCCCCTCGGGGCTGCCAGCACAGCACAGCACCGGGTCGAAGCTGCAAGCCAAGAGTCAATGGGCACCATGCATGCATCAGCTGAAGGGCTGCACATCTCACTGTCTGTGGTCTAGGTTATCTCAGGGATTGGGAAGTGGGGCAGGGCTTGGTTTGGGCTATGCCTGCAGAAAAATCCCAGCTGCTGTTAACTGAGATATCCCACTTGCCTAAAATCTGTCCAAACCTGGAGAGTGGTGGTTAATATTTTTGTTAGATGAATAATTTGCTGGATGTGGCAGAGCTCTGGATCCACCAGGGCTTCACACTGTCAGTAACACAAAACCCAGAGCAGCTGGACAAGGTCACAGATAACTCAGTCACCTCAACTTCAGACCATCCAATCTTCACCAAAGTAGCTCAATTTTGTTATTTCTCCTCCTAACTCTGCCACAATTTCTGCAGAGAAAGGGCAGTTCTACACTTTATCAGCTCCAGGAGGCATCCAGCTCCTTCTCACCCCAAATCTCTGGTAACCACCATCTGCTTTTACACAACGAGTATTTACAAACATGGAGCTGTAATGATCTGATAAAAACACTGATGAGGTAACAATGTGTGACAATTACATTTCAGACTTTTCCTTGAGAAGAGTCCTTACTCACATGCTGACACTCAGATCCCAGATCTCCACCCTCTTCTCGTTCACTGCTGCAAAGATGAGGGCTGAGCGTGGAGCCCACTTGATGTCGTGAACAAAAGCTGTGACAGAGGTGAAGGTTAAAAGGGGGGTGTGGGAATCCCGGTGCCACAGGAGGATGCTCCAGTCTGCAGAGCAGCTGAGGAACATGTCTGTGCTGGTGGGATTCCAGGCAACTTTGTACACAGGGCCCTGTTTGGAGAGAAAAAAGCCAGAACTGGGTGCTGCTGCAGAGCTACAGAATCTGTTCTAGAGCTACCCAGCCTTCCTCTCACAGGTAAGACTATTTAACTCTACAGGACAATCAGATTTCTGATTGCTGTCTTAGAATAAAGCCAGAGCTAAAGCTTTAAACAGTTTATAGTATCAGTTTTAATAAGTTACTTGAAAAATTCCTGATAGATTGAAAATTCCTGACAGAAAGTAATGCTGTAAGACTGTGATGCTTATGCTGTGGGAATTCACTCCTAATATAAGAGAAGTAGTTTAGGTTTCTTTTGTTGCAGATGTTCACTAAATATAAGCAAAGATTGCATTTTTTGAGGAGTTCCTGCTGTCCTTGTTTACAGTGTCACTCACCTCATGGCCTCTGTATGTGCCCAGAATCTGCTCCTTGCCTGAGCAAGAGCAGCAGTAGATGTGTCCCTCTTCTGTTCCAGCAAGAAAAATATCAGTATCCTGAAAGAAAGGGCAAAGTGGCCTAGGTTGGATGGATTTATCACTCCTGCAGCAATCATCCAGGGCTGGAGGAGTTCAGAGCCAAGGAGGAGCTCCTGTGAGTGCTGGGGAAAGTGGAACCACAGCGTTGCACATTTCCTGGGTGTGTTCTCCACCAATGCACAATGTGCTGGGGTTTGACTTCTGAAAATCTTGGATTTCCAGCAATCCATGTGGAAAATGCATGAATTCTTCGAGAACTCTGTGGAGGAAGGACTCAGCTGGATGAAGAGAAGCTCAGCTGAGTCCTGGATGTGGGAGGTGTTGGACAAATTCTCCCAGCCTTGGCCATCACTCGGAGGGGAACTGCCCCGAGGCCTGCCCAAGGAAATGTGAGTAACATGGCTGGGAGTGATGCCTGAAGTTTGAGCTTATTTACCTATAAATCCATTTCCCACAATTTACCCTATAAATCCATTTCCCACAATTTACCCTATAAATCCATTTCCCACAATTCTGCACTGCATTGGTGTATAACTCTGAACTCCATATAAATGTTAGCAAGTTCCCCTCTCAGCTCAGTCCCACAGAACAATCCTTTTCCAGCCCAGAACCAAGGACAGCATTACACCTTCAGCCCCAAAAGTGCAAACAACAGGGAATGGAGGAGAGAAACTGGGAGGGTGGGACTGCAGAACCTGGAGCTGGAATTGGACAATTAACTACAATATGGAAATGGACCAAGAAAGTGTGGTCTATTTCCATATTGGGGTTAAAAATGTGGGGTTATAATGTGTGAGAACTTGTGACTCAGGGTGTAGCCCTGGCCAGGCTCTTGCACTGCCCAAGGTGTATCATTCAAAGGCCTTTTAATAAATCCCTGCTTTGTTCCTTTAACACTGCCCAGCCTCTGTTCCAGGCAGCCTCTCTGGGCATCAGGAGGACAGGGCTTGTTTTACCATTTCACCCATTTGGGGTAAGCCTTAGTAGCTAAAAAGCAATTTATTTCAAAGTTAATATGCTTTAAATAGCAGTGCCAAGTCCCTGGCTAACTCCCACCTCTGCTGCAGAGTTTTCCTGGCTAATACTCCAGCCAGGGTGGGCTTTCTGAGCCTACCTTTGGATGGAAGTCAAAGCACATTCCAGCTGCCTGCTGTGATAGGGGACCTTCACTTTTCCTTTCTCTCTCACCCGGTAATTTTTTCTTCTCACTTTCTGTTCGTTTGATTTGCATCACATCTGTGCAGAGAGCAGGAGGTTTTGTCAGACAGGAGTGAGGAACCTGTGCTGCTCTGGGATGCCCAGCAGCTCTGAGATGCTTTGTGGGATTACTGGTGTAAAGAATGCCAGCTGGGGTCAGAGAGAGCAGTTTCAGGGCTCACCAGAGCAATCCAGCCTTTGCTGGATGAACCACTGGGTCATCCTCCCATCCCCTGAGATGCACATCAGTCTCTCCTCTTTGTCACCTGCTGTTGTGCCTCCTTCCTGTTCCACCCACTTCAGCTGCCACACAGGACCTTTGTGCTTATTTAGGGATGCACTGGGACAAAAAAATACACGTGCTAAATCACAGATGAGCAAAGACAAGACAGCACATTAAGCTTCCACTTTGTAATGAGTGTTAAGTCTTATAACAGAAATGTTTAGCTTTTCTTTTTAAAAAACAGTCTGAACATTGGGGTTTTTTTCTCCAGGAGAATGTTTCCTTATTAAACATATTTGATAATTAGTTTCAGGGCACTGTTTATGTGCTTGTGCCATGAAATCAATCTGCACCTTGTAGGAAAGACCTGGGGAGCTGCCCTTAGGGCAGGTGCTTCCCTCATCACCCACCCATCCCTTCTCTCATTTTATTCTTAATTCCTGCTCACCTCTCACTTTTGTTTTGGCAAGGGGGATCAGAGAGAAAGCACCAAAAGCTACTCCTGGTGTGCCATAAGGATTTATTACCCAGGGCTGGATTGTCCCAGCTAGGACACGGAATATGAATCATAAATTGATGAATTATTTATTCATGGGGTAAAGAGCTGTAGTCCCTTAGAGGCTGAGGGACTGGCACTCCCTGTTGCCCTGTCCAAGGCCTGCTGGCTCAGGGGAGGAGGTGGAGGCCAGGCTGACCTGCTCCTCACTTTTGCTGATGTTCTCTCCAGTTTTGGCAAGAGGGATCAGAGAGCAAGCACCAAAAGCTACCCCTGGTGCGCCACAAGGATTTATTACTCAGGGCTGGACTGTCCCAGAACATGAACAATTTATTAATGAATCTATAATTGATGGGGTGCATAGCTGCCATCCCTTAGAGTCCCTGCTGCCCTGTCCCAGGCCTGCTGGCTCAGGAGGATGAGGAGGAGGAGGATATCCCTGACCTGCTGTCCAGCAGCGCGGTGTCCTGGCGGCTGCGCACGTCGTAGACGGCCACGCGGCCACTGGCTGTCCCCACTGCCAGCAGGTGGGGCCTGGCCCGGGAGAAATCCACAGCGGTGACGCCGTGCTCGCAGCGGAAAACGCGCTCTGGCCACTGCCAGGAGAGAGCACAGCAAGCCCTGAGCCGGGCCAGCAGCCACCTCGCCTGTCTGAGACTCAGTGTCTGCTGGGACACGCCAGGGACGGCACCCACAGGGACCAGAAATGATTCTCTATTCTCTATGGCCATGTAGTTATTGCTACAACTGATAAAACTAGGACAAGGATAAAGATCGGGCAGAAATAGGACACTGGAAAATAAGTTAGGTGAGGCTAGTCCAAACCAAATATGTAAAAATATCTATGGTGGCAGCAGGGAATCATGAGAGTATTTGGTGTGGCAAGGCTACTCCAAACCAAATATGTAAAAATATCTGTGGTGGCAGCAGGGAATCATGAGACTATTTGGTATGGTGATAATGAATCAAAGATTTGACTCTGCCTGGTTTAAATTAGTCTAAAGCAGTTTTGGCCAAGAGAAGTTCGTAGCAGAAATCTAACGGGAATGTTGTGATTTATGGCAATCAGAATTTTTTTACTTTGGGACACTTTGTAAGTGAGATTTCCAAATTATTTTTTTAAATGGTTGGGTTTAATGATTGGTTTTAAATGATCTATTTTTTTAATGGTTGGTTTTAAATTATCCCTTCTCAGATGGATCTGCAGAGGTGTAAATGTTACATCTATGAAATTTCCTCTTTCACTGACAGTGTTGTGAGACGTTAGAGTAAATAACTGTAGCTAAAAGGGAAATACAGCAGAAATTGTCCAGAGAAAAGCAGATTGCAGGGAAAGCAAACAAAGGGGCTCGTTACCATGGGGTTCTTCAGTGACCAGCAGCAAGCCAGGCCTTTCTTCTTACCCCGAGAAACAAACTCCCTGTAGCCAACAGCCAGGAGATCCTGCAAGCACAGAGCAACAGCAGCGCCTCAGCTCCACCTGGAGCCCAGCAGGACATTTCCAAAGCACCTTTGTGTCTGGAACAACAAAGCTTCTCTCCCATGCAGGAGATATATTGCTCTATAATCATATTTTACTGTGCATTACTTAATGAAGTACTTCTAATTTTCCCTCTCAGGGTCAGCTGTAAAAGGAGTTTCAGAGAGGACCTCAAACTCCTGGCTTTTAGCTTTCCCCAGTCCAGTGAATTCCCTTCATTCCTTTCCATAGGCAGAAGTAAAAGCCAGCAACCTTTAGCCTTGAGCTCCAGTAATTTTTCTTTTCTTGCACTCAACAAGTAGTTTGCGGAACTCACATTTTAAAGGTAGCTGATTGTTTGCCCTGTATTCTAAGACTGAAATCTCTAAATGTGTCTAACTTCTTAATATCTGGAGATTTGGTGTACTAAAAGCATGAAATGGTCTTTGTTTTCTCTCTTTTTCCCCCCTCACTGGGACTGAAGTCTCTAAATGTGTCTAACTTTTTAATATCTGGAGATTTGGGGCACTAAAAGCATAAAATGGTCTTTGTTTTCTCTCTTTTTTCCGCCCTCACTAGGTTTCTGTTTCTCATCCTCAGCTGCTTTTTGCCTCTCTTCCATTCATTATTTTTGTTTAATAAGTGAGTTCTGGTGGGCAAACAGAGCTCTACATGACCAGATTTAGGAAGCTTTGCCTTCTGTGCTGTTATTGTGCATCTTACCCTTAAATCTGGAGGAATTCTGCTGTTTTGGGAGGTTCCTGTTAGAGACAAAGATGATGTCTAAACTACCACAAAAAAACCTCCATCAATGATAACAAAGTTTAGCAGCAGGGGTTAAATTTCAATTTTAGAACAGCCCAAGTCTATGAAGATTGCTGCTCAGGGCAAACTGGAGCAATTAATGAAATTCTGGGCCAATTAAAGCAGTGATGTGTAGGGAAGCCTATAGGTTAAAGTGAGAGTGAGGGATTGGATCAGGATTTATTTGTGGCCAGCTCAGGAGGGTTTGTGCACTCACAGGGTTTGCTTTGTTCCAAGCCATGCTGCTCACGCTGTGGCCCCTGGTTAAATCACACCTGTAGGACCACAGCAGCTCCAGCCTGGGGCCTGCATCCTCTGCTGGGCCTTCAGCTGCCTCTGCTGCTTCCTCCTCCTCCTCATCCTCATCCTCCTCTTCATCTTCTTCCACCTCGGTGTCTGAGGTGACAACAGGTTCTAAAATGCACAGATGCAGAAGCTGAGTGGAAATATTTCACTCACCTCATTACAGGTATAATTGCATACATATATTGATATTGACAATTATATTTATTTTAATTAATATTTATTTTACATATTATTTTATATATTATTTTTATATTTATAGATATTATTTTTATATTTATGTATATAAAACCTATGTAATATAACCTATATTATTATCATTAACCCATGTTATTTAACCTATATTATTATATATAACCTATATTATTATAGGTTATATCTCATTCCAATTATTCACACTAGAAGAAAAATTTGACAAAGGAAAGCAAAAGGAAAAGGGAAAGGGAAAGGAAAGGAAAAGAAAGGGAATTAAGACATCCTAACTTCTAAAACTGTGGCTAAAATTGGCTGGGGACAGAGCAGACAGCTGGATTGGGCTGGAGTGAGCCCGGTCTGCTGCAGGTGGGTTTAGCTAGCCAGGCAAAAGTGAGGAATTGCTGTGGAAAATGAGGAATTTCTGGCTGGAAAGAGGGCACTGAGCAAGGAACAAACCTGTGAGGACGGGAATCTGCCGATAGACTGCGAGCTTGGGTTGGAAAATGTTCTCCATGAGAATCCTCTCCATGACAACTAAATCCTGCTGCAGCTTTGCTGAGGTCAGGATTGCTCCAGAGTGGCATTCCTGCTCCTCGGGGCTCCTGGCAGGAGCAGCACTCTCTGCAGGGGGGATGGAAGAAGCTGAGTTACAGAATCCTGGCATATTCCAGGCTGGAATGGACCCACAAGGATCGTGGAGCCCAACAGGCCCATGATGCCTGATAACAGATACATGGCATAGAAATGCTTTGAACATGATAAAACTGCACACAGAAAGAACAAGGGATAAGAATTTTCCTCCACTGCAAAAAGCAGAGAATTCAACTAAATACTTTCATTGTGAATTTTTTCTTCCTATAATTTTCTTTTCTTATAATTTTATCATTTTGTAATTTTTTGTTATTATAATTTATTTATCTTTTTCAGTTACTTCGGAAATTTTTCACAAGTGGTATTCTGCTTCTACTTTTTTTAAAGTGAGTACCAGCAAACCTTGTCCCTGCATATTTCTCTTTATTTAAGATGACTTCTGATGGCAGTGTGCAGAGAAGTGCAGCCCTGCCCAAGATTCTTCAGCAGACTCTCTTGCAGGTCCCAGGCAGTGTTTTCCAGGAAGCTTTCCCCACAGATCCCAGGGATGTGCCTGCTTTAGGAGGATGAGGAAGGGCAGAAATGGGAAATGTTACCTGTGGCAGAAGGGACAGCCCCAGCCCGACCCTGCTCTCCAGCTGTGAGAGATGTGCTGCTTGTCCCTGCTGGGGTTTTGGGTCCTTCTGTCTCTGCAGGTTCTGCTCCCGAGGCATCCAGGGGATGGTCCAGATCCCAGGGAGTCACCACCACCCCTGGGAATGGATTCCCTGTCACACAGGGCTCTGCTTTTGCATTATTATTATTTTCTTCTTTTACACTGTTGCAGGGAATCCCTACACCCCAGCTGCTGGGCTGGGCTTTGGAACCACCTCTGCTTCCATAGATCTTGATATTTGAACTGATATTTTTCATTTAATATTTGAATTTCATCTTTTAATTGCCATCCTTTACAAATTTACAGAAAAGGTTGCCTGTGCTTAATAAGAATCATTAAAGCAGATAAAATAACTTTAAAGCCCCTCCAGTTGTGTGATGCTGCAGCTCCATCAGGGTTTTTGCCTTGATGTGCTGAGGGGCTGGAATGAGCCCTGCTGATGCTCCAAGCACACAAAAAAAGTGGCAAATAGCTTCTCAAAACAGATTATTATCTACTTTTGAGGTTAATTCCCTCATTTTACATACACTAACACAAAGGAAAAGTGTTTGGAACAGCGTTCCCCATAATTTCTTTAGCCTCTTATAATAACATTCTCTGGGAATGTTAACAACAATTTTATTGCAATGGATTCAGTGTTCCAGCACTAAATTCGAGATTTAGGAGGGGCAGAAAAGGCCACCACAACCCACAGTGTCCTGCCTGCAGTTAAAGCTCTGGAAGTGAAAATTGAGGGAACATCTTCTCAGAGGTGGAAGTAAAAATTCCCTTTTGTCAGCCCCAGGTTTACCTTTCTCTGCCACGGTGATGGCCTCACACTGCACCTCCTTGGTTTTGGCAGCTCCAGAGAAGGTTTGCACGATTTTTTCTTCAAAGTACTCACTGTCAATTTTAGCCTCACAAAGCTCTGTGTAAATCCTATTTCTCTCCCTGGGAAACAAAGGAAACAGTGCCTGGTGAGTCCCTGGGAAATCCTGCCTGGAATCCTCAGGGTCTGGAACAAGGAGCTGATCAGGAGAGGCTTTGCCATGTCCCCCATGTCCTGCTCTTTGCATTGCTGGGTGAAATTTCAGCCTTTGTATTATTCAGCAGCTTGTTCTGATCTTTGTGATGCTGCTCTAAAACAGGAATGGCCTGTGCAGAACAGAGCCCAGAAAAAGCAGAATTCCCTTTTCCAGCTGCCCCTGAGCTTTGGGGAATTCAGAGCTCTCATACCTGGGAGTGAAAGGCAGGAGACAAAAAGGAAACTTCTCCTTTTCTGTTCCAGCACTCCCACACAGCCCTGGTAGCTCAGGGAGCACCAAGGGGAGCTGCCTGCTACCTTCGACTCTTCTTAATTAATGAATAATTAGAAGCCACCCACAAGAATCAATGCAGCAGTTTGGAATGTCTTACTGTTTTCATGAAAATCAAATTATCACCCTCCTCCACCCCTGGATTCTCCTAAGCTGCCATGGATTTTCAGTGGAAGGGAGGAAGAATTTCACCCACAACAGGGAGCTGTAAGAAATGGGTGCCAGCTGTGAAAAACACGTTTATTTTCTTGTGAAAATTAAAAAAGTTTCATAAAGGATAACATAGAGTGAAGATGAGGGCTGGGTGCATCTTGGCACTCAGCCAAGAGCACACTAATTTTTGGAGATGCCTTTGAAATATTTTTCTATTACATTAGCTTGTATATTCATAAATAATCAAGGTGAGTAAACTTATTCTTAAACTAGTTTACATATTCTCAGAATTATTTAGCATGGCTTCTCTTCAGATCTACTTTTATATAGTGTCTGTACTTTTTGGTTGTGGGTTTAGGTTTTTTAATTATAATTTTTATATTTTTATTTATTTCGTTATTTATTTTAAATATTTTATTTATTTATTTATTATTTTATTTTGTTTAGGTGCTGGCCCACACTGTCTTTAGACAGTGAGTGCTGATAGTTGGTATATTTGTAGTAGGTGTCTTCTTTAATATGTTTATTGGATGTTATTTCATCTAAGTTGGTACTTTAACACAAGTATGCTTATATCAGCTATTTCACTACTATGTCTAAGCTTAATTAACATAGAATTAAAAAAAATATAAAAATAAAATAAAATCTAAAATTACTGTATCTTTATAACAATATATATAATACATATAGCAATATATAAAAACACAATATATATTAAAATATATATTCTATAAAATACATAGATATAATATCTAAAAATACACATTATTATATACAGCAATACATAAAATATATATAGCAGTAAAATATAAATAAAATTATATATTTAAGCAAAGTTATTTTAACCCTACATGTATAAAATCTATTTTCACATTAGCAATATATAAAAATAATACATATATAATATATATAGCAACATATATATAAATAAAAATGATACATTTATAGCAAAGTTCTTTTAACACTACATGTATGAAATCTATTTTAATATCAGCAATATATATACAAATATAATATATATACATATTTTATATATGTAAACAAAAATGATATCTTTATAGCAAAGTTCTTTTAACGGTACATGTATAAAATACATTTTAGTATTTATATTTATATATAAACATTGTATATATAATATATATAGCTATATATATATATATAAATAAAACCAATATATTTATAGCAAACTTATTTTAGCCCTACACATATCAAGTCTATTTTAGTATTTGCAAAAGCCAGTATTTGCAGTGCCGTTGGTGACTTACAGCACCCTGGGAGCCTCCTCTGCCTCGGTGGACACGAGGGCCGTGGGCAGGTCCAGCATCCAGCGCGTGTCTGTCTCTGTCAGCAGAACCTCCACCACCTGCTCCAGCTCTGCCTCTGTCAGCGCTGCCTCCTCCTCCTCCTCCTCCTCCTCCTGCTCTGCTGGGGGACCAGAGCACAAACAGCACCTTGGCTGCTCCAAACGAGCGGAAAAATAATGCTGGGAATCCAACAGATCCCAGAGTACAGAATTTCACATGGGAAATGTGCACTTGTTGGG
Organism: Arremon aurantiirostris; assembly: GCA_035583995.1. NCBI lineage: Eukaryota > Metazoa > Chordata > Aves > Passeriformes > Passerellidae > Arremon > Arremon aurantiirostris. Next base: position 1,203,359 of record JAXCLO010000004.1, on the reverse strand, counting down.
TGTGCTCTTTACCAGCCAAGCTCAAATCTGGGTCCTCTTCAGGTTCTGTCTCATCTAAGCCAGGCTTGGTTGGTGATGTGTCCTGTGGTGATGTCCACACGCTGCTGCCATGTGTCCTTCAGGGACGAGAAACAAGCAGAAATTGTCTCAAAAACTAAAAAAGTGTTCACTTTCTCGAGGTACTTTTAAGTAATTATAAGTATTTTTAATTATTAGTATTTTAATTGTTAGTATTTATATATAAATATTATTAGTATCTATTTTTAATTATTAGTGTTTTAATTATTAGTATTTATATACAAATATTATTAGTATCTATATTTAATTATTAGTGTTTTA
>JAXCLO010000004.1:1190151-1201870 GCA_035583995.1 Arremon aurantiirostris | reverse complement strand
TCTATATTTAATTATTAGTGTTTTAATTATTAGTATTTATATATAAATATTATTAGTATCTATATTTAATTATTAGTATTTTAATTATTAGTATTTATATATAAATATTATTAGTATCTCTATTTAATTATTAGTATTTTAATTATTAGTATTTATATTTAAATATTATTAGTATCTATATTTAATTATTAGTATTTTAATTGTTAGTGTTTATATTTAAATGTTATTAGTATCTATATTTAATTATTAGTGTTTTAATTATAATTTAAAAGTTATTTTTTATATCTATTTGATTCTGGTTGCTATCCCAAACCCTGGGATTGTCCTTTGGAACAGCCAGGCTGGGAAACATGGCAGAAAAAGCAATCTTCATCTCAGAAATCAGTGGTTACAATTGTAATTATTAATTGTCAACAATTACAATTATTCCCTCATTTTGATAATGCTGTGGCTCAGGATTTTTCATTTATAACACTAATAATTATTTCCCTTCTTTGCATGACTTAATTGAGTTTGTCAGCCCAAAATCTTTGACTTTGTTTTTCCCCTCTGTGCTGGAGGTTTGTACATGAAAGTGTAGTGAAACATAATTTAGGAGTTTTAACTCCAAATTTTTTGTTCAAGAGCATTTTTGGAGATGGATGCACATAACCACACAGAGGTAACTTGCTTAAATATTATTACAGCAGAGAATTTTTATAATGTTAAACATATTTTGATAGTTGAACTGGTATTTTTAGTATCTTAATTCAATATTTTAATTTCTATATTTTATAATTTTGCTTAAAAGCTTGTCTGCACTTACAGATAAAAATATTTAAAATACATACTTTACTTTTTAAAAAGTACTTATAATGCGTTATTTATTTTAAAATAAAACTTTTCTTGCCTGGCAGCATTTGGGTCTGGCTGGAAGAGGGGTTGGGGTGTCACATTCTTCCCTTCCTCATCAAAAACCTGGAGAAAAATTGGAATAATTTTCAGGATCATTTCCCTGTGTTCTAGGGAGGGCACCTGGAAGGGGTTTGCATTCCTGCTTTCCTGCAGGACCAGCCCCAGATTTTTGGGATTCTTTGGGAAAAGCCACTCCTGTCACTGGGCTTGGAGGGGCAACCCAACCCTTCCAGGCCTTCCCACCTTTCCCAACCCAATAATTCCAGGGTTTCTGAGATCCTTCCTGCACGTGGATTTGGGGCTCTTCCCACCTTTCCTAGAAGCACCCAACCCAACCATTCCAGGCCTTCCCTCAGGCGGGTTTGGGTTCTTCCCACCTTTCCCAAGCCAACCATTCCAGGGCTTTTTGGTTCTTCCTACAGATGGATTTTGGGCTTTTCCTGCTTTTCCCACTTTTCCCACCTTTCCTAACCCAACCATTCCAGGATTTCCATGATCCTTCCTGCAGGTAGATTTGAAGCTCTTCCCACCTTTCCCAAGGGTGTCCAACCCAACCATTCCAGGCTTTTCACAGACAGATTTTGGGCTCTTCCCACTTTTCCCAACCCAACCATTCCAGGGCTCCATGGTCCTTCCCCCAGGTGTGTTGGGGCTCTCCCAGCCCTCCCGGGTGCCCCAGGTCCCCCTCACCTGCGGGGCTCCCTGGCTGCCCCCGAGGACCCCGCCCTGGGGCGCTTGGCCCAGGGAAGCCGAGGAGGCCGTGGAGGCTCCGCTGGCTGCCGGCCATGCCCTGCAAACAACACACGGGAACGTTCGTTTGTAAATACCAAATTACCAGTTATGATAAAGGATTGAAACCTTCTATGATAAAGGATTTCTACAATTTCTTACATATTACCTAAAATTTACATATTTATATTTATATATTTATTTTATATTTATATCACCTCTATTTTAAAGGATGCAAACCATTTATAGGAAAGGATTTTTACCATTTCTTACATAATACAACTTATTTTTAATAATTATAATTACCAACTATTTTAAAGGATTTTAACAATCCTTAACCATTTACATGCAAGGATTTTTACCATTTCTTTAATACCATAATACATTATATATTACCTAATATTTTAAAGTATGTAAACTTTTTATAGGAAAGGATTTTTACCGTTTCTTAAATATTATAATAGATTATATATTACCTAATATTCTAAAGGATGTAAACCATTTATAAGAAAGGATTCTTACAATTTCTTATATAATAGAACTTATTTTTAATAAGTATTTATAATTACCAATTATTTTAAAGGATTTTAACCATTTATTGCCATTTATAAGAAAGGGTTCTTCCAATTTCTAATGTAGTATAATATATTATAAAATACCAATTATTTTAAAGGATTTTAACAATTTATTATAAATTATTCTTATAATTAATTATATATTATCAATTCTTTTAAGGGATTGCAACCTCTTATAGGAAGATTTTTACCATTTCTTATAGAATATAACTTATTATTTATTACCAAATATTTTAAAGTGTGTAAATAATTTATAATAAAGGATTTTTTCCATTTCTTATATAACATATTATTTATTACCAATTCTTTTAAAGGATTTTAAGCATTTAAATAATTTAGAATAAAGGATTCTTACAATTTCAAATGTATTATAATTTAATATAAAATATAAATTATTTTAAAGGATTTTAACCATTTAGAATAAAGGATTCTTATAATTAATTATATATTGCCAATTATTTTAAGGGATGCAAACCACTTCATAATCAATATAATAATATAATAAAATATTTGTAACAATTTATTTCTCAAACTATTATATATTATGACATTATACAATGTAATTTGTTATGTATTATAATTTATTATGTATTACCAATTATTATAAGGGATGTAAATCATTTATAATACAAGATGGTGGGAATGCAGATACTTATGGATTATAATTTATGATATAATAATTATTTCAAGGGATCTTAAGCATTTATAAGAAAGGAGTGCAGCCATTTGTTATAATTTATTGTGTATAATAATTAATTACATATAACCAATTATTGTAAAGGATTTAGACCATTTATAAATAGAGCTTTTGACTATTTATTTGTTATAACTTCTTATGACTCATAATTTATTGTAGAATGTAATTTATTATAGAATATAATGTATTATATACTACAATTCGTTATCTATTACCCATGAATTGAAATATGTAAACCATTTATAATAAAGGCTCTTTACCATGGATTCATTATGACTTATTATAGAATACAATTTATTACATATTATAATTCATTAAATGCTACCCTTTGTTTTAAGGGAAGCAAACCATTTATAATTATGAATTCTGGACACATGTAATTTATTAAATATAATTTAATATTACAGAATATAATTCATTATATATTATAACTTATGTATTACTAAGTATTTTACGGGATGTTATCCATTTATACTAAAGGAACTTTTCCCATCATTGATTATAATTAATGATCTGTTATAATTGGTTCTGTACTATAATTTATCATCTATTCAGAGGCATTTTTAGGGCTTTAAATCTTTTTAATTCCCACAGCGTTGCAGTTTTAGGCCAGGCCCGCTCCCACTCACCGCGGAGGCCGCGGCCCCGGCATGGCGTCGCGCCGTTACCATGACAACGCCGCCAAAGACGCGGCGCGCTGATTGGCCGCCAGCAAGGGCGGCGCCGATTGGTCCCGGCGCGGCGCGCGGGCCGCGCTGTGCTCGCGGCCGCAGCCCCGGGCCGTCCCCGGCCCCGGTTCGGGTCCCGCCCCCGCCCCGTGTCACCGAACCGGCGCTGCCCGCGCCCGCCGCGACACCGCCCCGCCCGCCGCTCGGCCTTCCCGCGGGGCTGCGGCGCCTCGCTCGCGGGGGATTCACCCCTGAGTCAGCAAAGTCGCGCCCGCCGGCTCTTTCGGCACCGCCCGCGGGGACCGTGTGAGGGTCGGGGATGCGGCTCCTGGGCGGAGGCGCCGGGCGCGCGTGAGCCGCGGCTCTGCAGGGCACGGCCCAGGCCGCGGTGTCCTCGCTGTGACACGGCCGCGATGCCCGACGGGCGCGCCGGGCGCTGCCCCGCGCCGGCCCGGGGACAGCGCTGAGCCGGGCAGGTGAGGCACCGGGGCTGCACGGAGGACACGGTGAACGACCGCCGGGTCCGCATCTTTGTTCTGTTTATTCGGGGTGGTGTTACGGGTGTTGTGTGTAACCTGGAGCTGTTATTGTGTCTCCCAAGAGCCTCACGCCCAGCAAGAGCCCCCGTTCCCCGAGGACCCCCCATTCGCCTCACGGCCGATGAGACTCCCCCCGCGCCTCTGCGGCTCTCCGCGTGAGTACGGCGGCCGCGGCCGGGCTGGGGAGGGGGAGCGGGGCGATGATGCCGAGGCGGTGGCGGGCGGGGCCGGGGGCACTCAGGGGCCGTGAGAGGCCGCGGTGAGCAGGAGCTTCGGCACCGAGCACCGGCCGGGGCGGGGCCCGGGCATTGAATGAGCTCAGAGGGGGCGTGGCCTCCGTGTGATTGCCAGGTGAGGGGCGGGGCTTGTTCCTTGGTGACACGTGAGGGGGCGTGGCTTATGCCGAGTGACATATATGGGCATGAGGGGGCCGCGGCGGCCGCGCCTCGGAGGACTGGGGGCGTGGCCTTGCGGTTTGAGTGACAGGCGGGGCCTGTGGCGTCGTGACAAACGAGGGGCGTGGCGTGTGCGCTGAGTGGCAGGTGGTGGGGAGCGGTGTGCGCTTTGATTGACGTGTAAGGAGGCGGCCTTAGACTTTGAGTGACAGATGCAACCTTGCCTGTGCGGTGCGTGACAGGCCAGGGCGTGGCCAGTACCCCAAGTGACAGGAAGGGGGCGCGTCCTCCGCACTGACTGACAGGTTGAACAGCGCTATATTACATACGAGTGGGCGTGTCCTCCCGTTGACTGACAGGCGCGGATAGGCGTGGCCTCCCCTGACTGACAGCCGCCGCACGCGCCCTGCCCGCTTCCCGCGGTGCGCGGTGACGTCGTGCGTAACGTGGCCACGCCCCTCCCGCCCCGCCGCCGCTCCCGGTCCCGTCCCCGCTGCTCCCGCCGCTCCCCCCCGGCACCCGGCGGCGCTTGCCGGCGATGTGACCCCTGCCCGGGAATACCAGCGATCATGGCTGAGGTGAGAGCGGCGGGGGCCCGCCCGGGAACTTGTTGCGCGGTGCCGCAAGTTTGTTGCGGGGAGCGGAGGCCCGCGGGCACCGGCGGTCCCGCCCGCTCCCCTCAGGGAGCCGCCCGCTCCCGTTCGGGGCCGTCCCGGGGGCTGAAGGCGCCTGAGGGGAGCGGGCGGGACCGAGCGCGGCGCCTCCCGGTTCTTATAGGACCGCATATGCTAAACCAGCGCTTTATTTCCTTTAAATATCTTTTTTGCAATCCCTAAAACAAAGGGGAATTGCTTAAAAGGCAGCCCGGGAGAGCTTTCTGGTGGAATTCCCAGGATTTGGGGGAGTGGGGGGGTTATTTCGGGATAATGGGAGTTGTGTTGCGGGATGTAAGAGGATAATGATAGGGAAATAATGGGGAAATGGGAAAAAAGCCTCTTTATCGCAGGGTTGGGTTGCTGTGGTTGGATTGGCCCGTCCCAGTAGGATCAGCTCTTTCCCTCTTAGGAGGGCACTGGTGAATGGATATTCCATGAAGTTTTCCCCAAATTATCCCCAGATCCCAATCTCGGGGCTGTTTGCTGCTCTAACAGGGTTGACAAATGTGTTGGAAATGGAAATTTGAAAAGTATGCTTTGGAAAAGTTAAATTTGTGGGACAGGTGTTGCTCCCAGGGCGAACTGGGAGTGTCCAGATTTTGGATTTTACAGAGGGAGCTTCTCCCCTTGAAATTCCTGCATGTATGGGGTTTTCCCCTTAAATTGCTTTCTCTTTCCCTTCCAAACCAAACCTTTAATGGAGCACTCTTCCTGTTGTTGGGACAACACGTCCTGAGCTAATCTTAGAAGTTCTAAGAACCTGCCTGGGTGGTTTTGTATCTCCAGAGGGAATCACAGCTCTGATCCCAAAAATGTGGGTTTCAAACCCACTCCTACAGAGCTGGAGAGACAGTGGTGCCTTTGCTGTGGGCATTGGAGTATTGGGGATGTCTGGCTGGAGTTTTTGCCCATTTTTAGTGACTTAACCCCAATTTCCTGTGGCAGTCCCTCTGTGCCCTGTGGGGCCGAGCTGGGGTCACTCCCTGCTCGCTGTCCCAGGGCAGGGAGGTCCCACCGGGATGTGGGGCTGGCCACCTGTGGCTTTTCCCTTGTGGTTGTGGTTCCTGTGGCTGAGATCCCAACTCTGCACTGGGGGGTTTCATCTTGGCCTTTTTGGAGGTGAATTCCTTTTTCTTTTGGGGCAGGGGCAGCGTTTGATCCGCCTGTGGGTGAGTTCATCCCCAGGCAACTGTTGCATCTTCATGGGGAAACAGTAATAATTTTAAAAAATTGATACCTGGAGTGATTTGAGGTGCTGGACACAGTTTCCAGCTCGGTTTGTGTCCCTGCCCCTGGCAGAGCAGGAACTGGATGGTCTTTAGGATTCCTTCCAGCCCCAAGCATGCCAGGATTTCATGAATTTAGGAAATCCACAGGGAGCAGAGTGGGAATTCTCCTTAGCATGGCATTTCCTCCTAGCTCTGGTGTCAGCCACTGGCCTGGAGGAGCTGCAGCTCACCAAAGTATGAATGGGAAGGTGGCAGGCTGATGGTTCTTGCCCTGTTTGCCATCCTTTGTGCCAGTGCAGACCTTGTGCTGCAGTTTGGGGGTGCACAGAGCTCGCCCTGCCCTCAGGAGCTCACCCTGCCCTCTTTGCCATCCTGGATCCTTGTGAGGGGTGCACAGAGCTCACCCTGCCCTCAGAGCCATCCAAGATCCTTGTGAGGGGTGCACAGAGCTCATCCTGCCCTCTTTGCCGTCCTAGATCCTTGTGCTGCTGTTTGGGGGTGCACAGAGCTCGCCCTGCCCTCAGGAGCTCACCCTGCCCTCTTTGCCATCCTAGATCCTTGTGAGGGGTGCACAGAGCTCACCCTGCCCATCCACAGGCACAGCCCTCCAAGCCCAGCGTGGCTCTGGAACTTGTTGGGTTGCACAGGAAGGCCCTTCAGAAAGCAGGGCTGGAGGCCAGAAAGTGAAACTAAATTCACCAAAAGTGCTGCTTCACTTTTGCAGAAGCGTTTTGAATACAGGACAGACAAAGAGAAAAAAAAAAGATTTAGAATATATATTAAATTTGGGATTAATAACCTGTGTTAGGGATCCTTTTACATGATTCTTCATACTCCAACGTGTCAGAAGTTTGTTCCAGGCATAAACTGGAAGGAAAATATCTCTAACTTAAGATCAGCTGAAGCTTTGTGGCTGTTCCAGTATCCTGCATTAAGCTGCTTACGGGGTGGTTTTGGTGGAGGGAATGCTGATACACACAGATTTCCTCCAAAATAAGTATTTTAATGCCTCCTGAGAAGAAAAGGTTGGTGCTGAAAAGCTTGATTAGCAGCTGAAAGAGAGTGTTTTTTGTAAGTTCAGCCTTTATAGTGTTGGAGTGCAGTGTAAGTGAGAGAATGAGATCTGATCCCAGACTGGGAGAGCTGGGCTCAGGGTTCTGTGTTGAGCAGAGGCAGCTCAGTACCTGCTGCAGTTTCCAGAAGTGCCAATCCCTGCTGTTCCTTGTGCTCCATGAAGGGATGCACCAGCCAGGTTCCTGCAGGATATCCTTGCCAGGATACTGAGTGTGCAAAAATAAACGGAACCAGAGGGGGCTTTGGGGTTTTTGTTGTCCCTCAGTGAATTAGGAGTGGGAGAGAGGGTGGCCATGTGTGGCCAGAGGTGAGTGGGAGCACTGGGGACTAAATATCCCTGATTTTTGGCTGGCATAGCTTGGAATTCCCTGCAGGCTGGTTTAGCTCTGGGTTGAGGGGTGTGACAGGTCCCTAAAGGGGAGATCCTGCTCCTCCTGCTGCCTCTGTGCCCTGGCCCTGAGCTTCCATGGGCTGATCCATCAGGGCAAGCAGGGAGAGATCCCACAGGAGCTGGAACGGGGCAGCAGGAGCAGCCCTGGGACCAGCAGGTCCCCAGGAGGGTCAGGGGACAGCTCCTGCCAGGAGGGCACAGCCAGGGGGTCGGGCTGGGGACAGGGGCAGGGACAGGAGCAGAGGGAACGGCCCCGGGCTGGGCCAGGGCAGCTCAGGGTGCATTTTGGGAATATTCCTTCCTGGAAAGGCTCCCAGCCCTGGCACAGCTGCCCAGGGCAGGGCTGAGTGCCCATGCCCGCAGGGATTCCAGCCCTGTGGCTGTGGCACCTGGGGACACGGCAGTGCTGGGGATGGATGGTCCAGGAGGTGTTTTCCAACCCAGAGGATTCCATGGTTCCCTTCCCGTGGCTGGTGCTGGGACATCACTCCTGTTTCTCCCAAAGCTCCAGCAGGAGCTGAGCAGCTCCGAGTGGTTCTCACCCTGAGCCTCTGAGGTTCCTCCATTTTCTGACTTGCTGAAATAAAAACTAAAGTTTTACTTCTGCAGAGGGAGTTTCTGAGGGGATAAAAACCTGGACTGGCATTTTATGGTGTTGGGAAAGGATGGGAAGGAGCAGGAGCTTTCCTCTGGTGTCAGTGGACAGTTGAATGTCTCAACCTAATTTGTTTGAGTGCACTTCAATGTTTTTAAATTTCTGAAAGTTTAGTTGTGTTCAACCAAACAATCAGTTTATTAGCATGGTGTGCTTTAAGAAGTCATCTATAAATCCCTATTGTCTGGAAAAATTCCCCTTTTCCTCCATGTTCTGCTTCTTTCAGCTGAAGAATTTTAAACTTTGGGAATGTCACTGAATTCTGTTTTCATATTTTGAGCATTACTTTCTGATTTCTGTTTTGGAACAGCTTCAGTGCTGAAGGAATACGTGACCTGCTAACTGTTCTTAGTAACCTTTTCACTTTCTTGGTGTTTTTGTTGAACTAAGGTGTAGTAGGAAGTTCACAGTCACTGATGTGTTTGCTAATTGCTCTGTTTGAACAGTCAGGGTTTTTGAGGAGCTCCTGGATACAGAACAAGGTCAAAATAGATTAAATCCAGTTTTCCTACTGATCTAAATCACCATTAAAATCAGGCATTGACAGCAGTCAATCATATTTTTCCTGGTTTGATCTCAGCTGTAACTAATTGGAGGTTTTGTGTCATTTTGAGCCATGTTTGTGCAATACTGCACTGAGGTAGCAGTGAGCCTAAAGGAGAGCTGGGAATTCTGGATTTTCCCTTCCTTGGTGAGGGAATAAACCCCAGAGTGGTTGGTTATAGGCACTGCTTGGATCCCCTCAAGGGAATTGCTGGGATACAGTGGCACTCTGCATTTCTGATCTTAAAAAGTGGGTGGCCCTTGAGTTCTTTTGTCATAGAGGAAGAGTTTTGAGGACATTTTCCACATGTGATAAAACACTGATGTTTGTGGGCTTCCAGTCAGGACTTCAAGCCCTTCCTGACGCAGCAGAGGGATTTAGGCAGAGGCTGGAATTGTTGGAAAGTTGTTTCTTTTTGAGCCTTTTCCTGGCCAGAAGCCCCAGGCTGCATTACTATTTCCCTCCTAATCCATTCACGTCACAAATTGTCCATAGGAATGTTTCCTTGTGCTGCCTGGCATATGACTGGGTCTGGCTGCTTCTGGGGTTCTATAGCAGGATCCAATCATTCCATAAAATCCCAGTTTTCTTGGCACAATATTTTAGATTATTACAGGAAGTTAAGGTGAAAATGAATAGGAGATGGAGAAGTGTGGAATTGTGTCCTTCAGGCAGGGCAGGTGGAGTTGTGGTTGTGATTCCAGAATTCTCCTGGAATGGGAAGTGTGGAATTGTGTCCTTCAGGCAGGGCAGGTGGAGTTGTGATTGTGATTCCAGAATTGTCCTGGAATGGTGAGTGTGGAACTGTGTCCTTCAGGCAGGGCAGGTGGAGTTGTGGTTGTGATTCCAGAATTGTCCTGGAATGGGAAGCTCTCCTGGGGAAGCTGCAGGGGATTCATCTCCCATCCCTCCCATCCCTCCTGCAGCTTCCTCAGCCTGGAGCAGCAGCACTTCCCTGAGGCCAGTCCCTCGGGAAATGCCTGCCTGGGTTCTGGGTGGCAGCTTGGGCAGAGGCCCTTGGCAGCACCCTGCAGTCCCCTGGCCCTGGTGTGCCTCAGCACCAGGAGCTGCAGGGTGTGCAGAGCTCTGAGCTCCCCTGGGAGGGGTTTCAGCTGGGATGGAGCCCAGTCCTTCAGTGCAGGGGTCCAGGGGGATCAGCTGCTGGCCTGGCACTCTGGTGTCACTGTCACCTGTCTGTCCTGCCCTGCCCCTGCCAGGGCCTGGAGGGGCTCCAGGAGAGCTGCAGAGGGACTGGGACAGGGCATGGAGGGACAGGACACAGGGAATGGCTGGAGGCTGAAAGAGGGTACATTTGGGTGGATATTGGGAAGGAATTCTGGCTGGGAGGGTGGGCAGGCTCTGGAATAGAATTCCCAGAGCAGCTGTGGCTGCCCCGGGATCCCTGCAGTGCCCGGGGCCAGGCTGGGGCACTCTGGGACAGTGGGAGGGGTCCCTGCCATGGCAGGGTGGGTTTAAGGTCTCCTCTCCAGGCTGAACATGCACAGCCCTCTCAGGAATCTCAGGGCTCAGCGTTGTGGGATGATTTGGGGTGGGAGGCAGCTCTGGAGGTCTCTGGTGGGACCTTCTCTGCTCCCAGGGCTGCCTCCAGCCTGGTCTTGAAAACTTCCAAAGACAAACGTTGGGAAAAGTGCTCTGGATACAGGGGTCCAGCCTCAGAAGGAAATGGCCAAGGCAGCTTTGCTGAGGTAGAAGCTGCGAGGCTCTGAGGGTCACGTTTGGGATCTGGGAGTTCAAACACTGCTCTGGATCCTTGTCTTCTGGAAGGACAGGAATTTAAAAAAGTGAAAATCCATGGGTGTAAAGGCTTCCATTTGAGGGATGTCACTGCAGTTTGGGCTGTGCAAAAGTTCGCATGTAGGACTGGAAAAGAGGGCCAGAAGTGATTTTCCTTTTTTCCTTGCTTCAATGTTGCTACTTGCTCCCCAGGATAAAAATGTGACCTTTTAAAAAAAGAAATTTAACACAAGTTAATTTGCAACACAACACACAGAGAGGGGCAGGCTGGGACTGTAGCCTTCCTCTTATGGAAAGGGACACATTCCCTTTGGAATAAAAGGTGTTTTTCCCTATTTTACCCAGTTCTGTTCTCCAGGCCCAGCTCACAGGAGAGTTTATTAACTTTGGGATATTTTGCTGTTGCAGAGTTCAAGACCTGAACAAATTGATGGGCTTGCCAGGCATATTGCTATCAATATAAAGAGAATTTAATTCTAGTTTTTAACTGTTTTATGTAACACTTCAGGAGCTATTAAAGATAACTGAGTCAATTTGGACAGGATGTGTATTTGTCTTGTAGACACTGCAGATTATTCTGCAAATTTTAAGATGTTTCATTATTCATCAGTTCTGTTAAACAGTGTGAAAGGTGTTAGCAGAGACAAGAGTTCTGTGGGTAGGAGTGAAACTGCAGTGTCTGTCCCTTCTGTTCAGGTGGTTTTGCAGTAGGGGAAAGAGAGAAAGCTCAGTGCCTCCCCCTTGGAGTATCCCCCTTGGAGTATCCCCCCTGGAGTATCCCAGTGCCTCCCCCTTGGAGTATCCCAGTGCCTCCCCCTGGAGTATCCCAGTGCATCCCCCTGGAGTATCCCAGTGCCTCCCCCTGGAGTATCCCAGTGCCTCCCCCCTGGAGTATCCCAGTGCCTCCCCCCTGGAGTA
>JAXCLO010000004.1:1168997-1181075 GCA_035583995.1 Arremon aurantiirostris | reverse complement strand
AAATAAAATAAAATAAAATAAAATAAAATAAAATAAAATAAAATAAAATAAAATAAAATAAAATAAAATAAAATAAGCACAGATAAGAAGTGCTGATAACCCCTGCCACTCTTGTTTTTACAGAGCACAACCAGCACCACTTTTGTCTTTGGGATTATTGGGATGTTTCCAGAAATTAGATCAGTGCAGGCCCTGAGGATAGGAAGTCTAAGGTCAGCCAATAACTAAAAATATCTGATTATCAGCCAACATGTGCATTAGATACTAGGAAAAAACTATTTAGAGCAAGCACACAACTCCAAATAATAAACAAAGGATTTGATGCTTTGAGAGAGAATTTTTAAATGATCCATGAGAATTTCTGCTCTGAAAAATCTCACTTAGGGAGAGAGGATGGACACTGAGGATTAAAAGTAATAAAGAAATTAATTAGCAGAGCCAGCAATTTTTACTAATACTATTTATTAATAAAATTTAATTAAAATTCATTATTAATGGTATGCATTAGTAATTTTTATTAATAATGGTAAGAGTTTAGGAGCCTTTCTGTACTTAAATTAGTTTGAGACCTGACAGTACAAATTGAAATGTCTTCTCAGAGTGCACCAGCTTTTTCATGATGTTTAAATACAATTTTTTTAGGGTTTTAGCAGGTTTGTTTCCAGCTGGGGATGGGTTTGGAACCAAGCAACTTCAAATAAATGAGAAATAAAAATTCCTGCTGTCCTTCCCTGGGTATCAGGGATCCCTCATCCCATCCAAACTCAGGGAAATGAGAGCTCAGGGACTCTGAGAGGAGCATTTTGGGTGGGGTTTTATATTCCAGAACTGTGGAACTCTGTGGAATTGTCCCTGGAGCACAGCTTCCCCTAAAAGGTGGAATTCCATGTTCCAGCCAGGTGTTGTGATTGAGCTGAGTTCTGGGAGTCACTCAGGAATTGCTGCTGAGTCACATCTCACCCATTTTCCCACCAGTTTGTACTAAAACCCACAATTTCCAGCTGGTTTGGGGCAGCGCAGGGAATACCAATGAATTTTCCAATATTCCAATAAATATTCCAATATTCCTCTGGGTGCTCAAGGTGTTTGATAAAACCAAACCCTTTTAATGGGCTTGATGGCCCCATAGAGTTCCTGTTGGGGTGGGAGGTCTGCTGCAAATAAATCAAGGACTGGGAAATAAATTATCCAGCAGGAGAAACTCCTGCATTTTCTTTAAGAGCCCAAACTTCCAGTTTTGCCAGTCCATCCCTTTTGGGATGGCCATTCTTGGTGGGGGTGCCCTGATCCCTGTGGATTGTGGGGAAGTGCTCACCTTGATGCTGTGGAAGAATTCCTGTGGAATTATTCCTATTAATTCCCAGGTTTTGTTGGGATTTTCCCAGGAGAGTGACATGCTCATCCAGGAGATCCTGTTGGGGTGGGAGGTCTGCTGGAAATAAATCAAGGACTGGGAAATAAATTATCCCACACAGAAACCCCACATTTTCCTTAAGACTCCAATCTTCCTATTTTATCAATGCATCAAGGAAATATCCCAGTTAATCCTTGTGAAAATATCCCAGAAATATCCACAAAAATCCCACATTTTTTCAGGAGCCCAAACTTCCAATTTTGCCAGTCTGTTCCAAAAGGAATTCCTTTTGGAATGGCCATTCTTGGTGTGGGTGCTAGTGATTCCTGCAGTTTGGTGAGAATCTTGATGCTGCAGAGCAATTCCTGTGGAATATCCCTGTTAATTGCCAGTTTTTGTGTGAATTTTTCCCAGGAAAGTGATATGCTCACCCAGGAGATCCTGTTGGGGTGAGAGTTCTGCTGCAAATAAGTCAGGGCTTAGGAAATAAATTATCCTGCAGAAAAAGCCTCCCACATTTTCCTTAAGAGCCCAAACTTCCAATTTTGCCAGTCCATAGTGGCCATTCTGGGTGTAGTTCTGGTGACCATTCTGATCCCTGTGCTTTGGTGAGAACCTTGATGCTGCAGAGCAATTCCTGTGGGATATCCCTGTTAATTCCCAGTTTTTGTTTGAATTTTGCTCAGGAAAGTGACATACCCATCATGTTGGGGTGGGAGGTCTGCTGGAAAGAAATTAAGGATTGGGAAATAAGTCATCCCACACAGAAACCCCACATTTTCCTTAGGAACCCAGACTTCCAATTAATTTTGCCAGTCCATAGTGGCCATTCAGGTGTGGGTGCCCTGCTCCCTGTGCTGTGGTGGGCACCAAGGTGCCATGGAGCAGTTCCTGTGGGATATCCCATTAATCCCAGTTTCTGTTGGGGTCCCAGGAGAGTGACATGCCCATCCAGGAGCTGCTGAGCCGCTACGGCTACGATGGCACCGTGCCCCTGCAGGAGGAGGAGGAGGAGGAGGAGGAAGAAGAGGAGGAGGAGGAGGGAGAAGATGATGATGATGTCGATAACGATGACAACAGTGGCTGCAGTGGGGAAAACAAGGTAAATGAGTGCTCATTTGCATATGTAAATTTGTGATTTGCATACCCACGCTACTCTGTGCCCCAGGTCATGGCAGAGCTAATTTGTAATAGAGTTGATTTCATAAACCTTGCTTTAGTAATAAGGTTTACTCTTAATTACCCATCTGTATTTCTCTTAATTGCTCTTAATTCCATCTCCCTCATCCCAAGCAGAGGCAGTTGAAAATCCCTGGATGCAGCATCCTGTGAGGGATGGGAATTGTCCTTCAGCCTCAGCACTGACATTTTAAATGCCTGCAGACACCTTTAGGGATACAGCTGAACACTCACTTGGAGTAGAAAAGCTGATTCTTGAAACTGCACAAACTGCTGGATTAAATGTGGCTCTGGTTCTTGGAAATCCTGCAGGTTTTCCAGCCTGAGCCTTTTAAATTGTGTTTTTCCAGCCTGGTTGTACTTGAATTAACTCACCCTAATGCTTCAAGTATCTTTGCCAAATGTTTAGTTTTGAGCTTAGCATTTTCAAACTCCTTTTCTGTGTTCTCTTCAAATATTTTTCTGATTTTAAAAAAGAGATTTTTCTACTTGGAATGTAGAGTCCTGTCATGGGCACAACTGCTGCATCCTGAATTCCATTAAGATCCAAACTCCTTGGAATTGTCAGTGACACAAAAGCTGAGGCCTTAGAGGGGTTTCATTTCCTAGTGTGGCTTTAAAAGAGATCCATTGTGGGTTTTTGGTACCTTCACCTATTTGAGAACCCTGGAATGGCACCCAGGGATGAGGAATGGTACATCTGAGTCAGGAACTGAAGTTGCTGGGATTTACAATCTGCCTTGACAGGTGCTGGAGAGGACTGTTCTTTGTGGGGGTTGAACGGTTCAAAAGGAAGATCCAGAGTGGGGTTGGATCAGGAAAGGTTCAGGGGAGGGGGAGAAACTTATGTAACATGAAGGCTGCAGGGAGAATTCTGTCAGGGAAAATTCTCTCAGGAGAATTTCCTCATGGAAAGGGTGGTCAGGCTTTGCAAGGGGCTGGAGTGTCCAGGGAAGCCCTGGATGTGACACTCTGGGCTGGTGCCAGGGTGGGGATGGGTCCCAGCTTGGGCTGGGTCATCCTGGAGGGCTTCTCCAACCTCAGTCACCCTGTGCAGAATCAAACTGAGGCCCAAATGTTCATTTGGCTGAGCTTGGTGCTGCTCCTGCAGGGTCACCTGCTGCTGTGCCCCCGGTGCTCAGTCCCCTGCTGGCACAAATGCCATCCTGACTGTCCTCAGGGCTCCCAGCAGCTCATTGCAGGCCCTGCCTGTGCTGTCCCTGTGTCCCACACAGGAGCCACCCCTGTCCTGTCCCCTGCAGGGCCCCGCTGCACAGGGACAGTGCAGGGCTGGCACTCTGCCCTCAGCAGCTCTGGCCCAGCTCACACCAGTTCAGCCCAGCCCATCCTATCCCAGTTCAGCCCAGCACTGGGATCAGGCCCTTCCAGTCCATCCCAGTTCACGTCAGTTCAGCCCAGCACATCCCAGCCCTGCACTGGGAGCAGACACCCCCAATCCCAGCCCAGTTCACACCAGTCCATCCCAGCCCATCCCAGTCCATCCCAGCCCTGGGATCAACCCCCCCAGCCTATCCCAGCCTATCCCAGCCCATCTCAGTCTATCCCAGTCCATCCCAGCCTATCCCAGTCTATCCCAGCCTATCCCAGTCCATCCCAGCCCATCCCAGTCCATCCCAGCCCTGGGATCAGCCCCCCCAGCCTATCCCAGTCCATCCCAGCCTATCCTAGCCCATCCCAGTCTATCCCAGCCCATCCCAGTCCATCCCATCCCATCCCATCCCAGCCCACCCCAGTGATCCCAGCTGTGTTTGCTCCCTGGGCTGTGCAGGCTCTGAGCTCGGGGCGCTGCATGTGGGGGTGCAGCACTGTGGGATCACAGAGCTCTCCCTCTCAGCTCTCTCAGCCCATTTCCCTCCCTGCCCTCACTGGTGCTGTTTTTGATCTGCTCTGAGCTGCACATGTGACAGGGCTCTGCTGGAGTGCCCGGCCCTGTGTGCTGGCCATGATGCTGCTCACAGCCCCTGGGTGGCCAGCACAGAGCACCACATGTACAGCAGCAGGCTTGGGAGCACCAAAATCCATTTAAAAAAATATTTATCATTTTCTCTGCTTGTAATAATTCCTGTAGTTGTGGTGGTTTGTCTGCAAAGAAAGGAATTTATTTGGATTTTTAGCTCAATGTACTGAGCCAACCTTGTTCTTCCTCTGGGGTTGTACCACTCGATTCACATGGGTTTTTATGGCAGGTACCATTTCCACCTAAATCCCTCACTTTTTTTATTGAAAATTCATAAGAAAGGGATTTAAAGACCAAAGTAAAATTTTTAAATTAAATTAAATTCTGTAAAAACCACAAGGATTTAAAAAAAGCAAAGATTCAGATTTCCTTTGGGTCCATATTTCTGATTTGTTACAGTCTGGCATTGATCTCCTTAAAAACAACTTCAGAATATGGTCATATATTAAAATGTTACTAATAAAGGAATTTATTCCTATTTTTGGTCTTGGCTCAATGTACTGAGCCAAGCCTGTGCTTCCTGTGGGGTTGAACCACTCAATTCACATGGATTTTTATGGCAGGTACCATTTCCATCTAAATCCCTCCTCCTTTTATTGATAATTCCTAAGAAAGGGCTTTGGAGACCAAAGTAAAATTTCATTGAAATGAAATTCAAATTTCATTAAAATTTGAATTAAAAAAGCAAATATTTATCTACTGAAAAAACAACCTCTAAATGTGTTCACACGATAAGAAGTTACATTTGTGGTGGCTCAGCCTGGACATGCCACAAATGAGATTTGGGATTAATCTATTGACAATCCTGGCAAGAATATTTAAAAATGGGATTAAAAACCAGATTTTTCACTGCCAGGGATAAGTGAGGTGCTGCTGATTTTCTCCCTCAGTGATTGTGGTTTGCTTTTGTGGCAGGAGGAGACCATCAAGGACTCGTCAGGGCAGGAGGATGAGACCCAGTCCTCCAACGATGACCCAGCCCCATCTGTGGCCTCTCAAGACCCCCAGGAGATCATTCGCCCTCGGCGCTGTAAATATTTTGATACCAGTAAGTCCAGTTTCATCAGCCCCAAATCCCAGTATCCTGAGCCAGAAATGCATTTTGAGCCCTAAAAATATTGAGTTTTCCTTTTCATGGCACTGCTGTGGGTGAGAATCATGCTCAAAACGAAGAAGGAAAATCCTGGTTTTAGCTGAGGGCTGAGGCTGCTCTGCTGGCTCCATGGAAGGGCAGGAAATAATCTCTGATTTTACAAGAAAGATTTGGGAAATTGAATAATTGAAATTTGACTTTTTACAGGTTAAAATTAATTGGTGTGCCCTGGTTATTTGCCAAAGCCTGGGCTCTGTTCTCATCCCAAGGAGCTCAGAGTCCACCTGAAGGGAAGAATCAACTTCTGAAATTTCCTACAAATAAAGCACAGATTTCCTCAGAAACAGAAAAGCAGTAAAATCTGGAAAGATCAAGAATTGTTAACCCTGAAATAGTGGAAAGGGGGAGGTCACAAAGAAGAAAATTTGCTTCAATAATTCCAGTTTTGATTCTGTTACCAGCACTGAGCTGATCCTTTTCATTCTTATTTTGTTTACAAATGGATTTTGCATCCCCTGAACTCTGATTTCCCTGGAATCTCCCCTGATGGGGTCTGACCCTCTTAGGCTGCTTGGGAACACAG
The DNA here is from genome assembly GCA_035583995.1 of Arremon aurantiirostris. NCBI lineage: Eukaryota > Metazoa > Chordata > Aves > Passeriformes > Passerellidae > Arremon > Arremon aurantiirostris. Next base: position 1,174,888 of record JAXCLO010000004.1, on the reverse strand, counting down.
ATATTTCATCTTTCTTCAATAAAAGTGGCTGTTGCAATTTAAATTCCTTCTGTTCTGTGTCTGAACAAATAAAAGGGTCCTCACCATACCTTACACTTGATAATTATTAGTTAGAAATGCAATCATTAATTTGTGGTTTATTTAAATCCAAAATTGCCAGGGAACCTTTAAATTTAAATGAACAATTGCCAAGTGTGTAGCTGTGCAGAGGATTGCAAATATCTTCAATAAATTCCTATTTTTAAGCACAGAATTAACTTAATTCAAGTGTATTGCATTAGGTTTGGGGGTTTCCACAGCTTTCAGCTGTCTATAAAATGTCATTTAATGTATCAATAATTTTAATGCTGCTGTATCCCATCCTGTACAGAAACCAGCACCTTGGGGAAGGCAGCTGGCCTGTACCATAAGGAGCTTAACATTCCTGCCAGTCCTTATCCCAAATAATCTCCTGAAGTGCTGCTGGGCATCCCAGGCTCCCAAATCCGAGGAGGAAACACTCCCAGATTTCTCCCACCTTCTGCTGAGATCTACCTGAAATTCCCTGAAAAAACCAGCAGCAACTAAGCCAGGAGCTGATGGAAAAGGGCTTGAAACCCACAAAAATATTCCCACAAATTCAGAATAAACTTGGATGGGGATCCTTCGAAGCCAAGGGAAAAGAAATGTGAATTTAGTAACAAAATTTAGGGGTATTTTTATTTATGTCTCAATTTCTCAGAGCCTGGTGTGTATCTTAATCCAAATCTGGGTGGGTCATTTTTTAATCTTGTCACTGCTGAGCCAGGAGTGCTGTCCCCAAAAGTGTCCCTGAGATAAGGAGGGAGGCAGGGAGCAGGGCTGGGGCTGCTGGCTCTGCCAGCCCTGCTGCTCTGGGCTCACATGTCTGTGAAATTCCTTGCAGATAGTGAAATAGAGGAGGAATCTGAAGAAGATGAAGATTATATTCCCTCAGAAGACTGGAAAAAGGTAAATATTCAGCCCACATTTCATGAATAATTAATTAATCTCTTACTGGGGAACTCTGAGCTCTGTGGAGCACCTAAATCCTCTGCAGATTTTCCCCATAAATAGCAGAGTTTTGGTAATGAGAAGTCTTTAAATCCCCCCCAAGCAGTCAAAAATCCATTTCCATATAGCTGCCTCAATTTTGAACCTGTTAATTGCATTTTTAGATTTTAAACAACAAAAGTTTCAAGAAGGGAGGAAAAAAGATGTGGTCATGCTCCTGTTTGCTAACAAAAAATCTCAGGGGGGCTTCACTTTTTCTTTTTATTCCACTCAGGAAATCATGGTGGGCTCTATGTTCCAGGCTGAAATTCCAGCTGGCACCTGCAAATACAAAGAGAATGAAAAAGGTGAGATTTGACCATTTATTACTGCTTGGGATCAAAGTCTGATTAGGAGAAAGAAAAGAGTGGATTGATGTCATGTGTCTTAATAAATGAGTGACAATTAGAGCCACCCTCGTCACATTAGAGCTCATCCTGTGCTCAGCAGAGCTGGAGGAAGAGGAAAAGAAGGATTTATTCTTGGCCTGGTGCCTCTTGAACCCTTGGATTCTGATTTAGTGATCCACACAAGCTGCAGCCTCTTCATTTATGGATTTCTTTTGTGTGAAATGAAACAGCTAATGGAGAAATTGCACTGCTGGAACTGGATTATCACAGGAAAAAGGGCAAAATGGTACCAGCAGCTTTGCTTTTCACATTTTGTACCTCTTCAATCAGGAAGAAGAAATTCTGCTCTTGAGGATTTTTATCCCAGCAATTTTTCCCCTCATCCCAAGCAGAGGCTTTGGCTGGATGCTGTCAGGAAAGGCAGATCCAGTTTAAACCCAGCTGGGAGCAGAAAAAGGAAATTTTCCTGCTCATTCAGCCCATTGCTAAGGATTTGCTCACATTACAGGTCAATGAGAATGAATTTCTTTGTAGCTTTGTAGAATTTAACTTCTAAATAACCAGCACAAAGCCTGGAGCCCTCCCAGAACCCAAGTTTGTGCTCAGTTATCTCAATGCCAGGGAGGTTTGGATTCCCTGGATCCCTGGGGATCCCAGGCCAGGCTGGACAGGGCTTGGAGCACCTGGCACAGAGGAGATCCCTCCTCCCAGGTGAATCCATGGAATTGGATGCTTTGTAAGGTCCCTTCCATCCCAAACCATTCCAGGATTCTCTGAGGGTTCCTAGAGCTCTTTAATTTTCTTGAGTGAGCAGCCAAACATCAGCTGAGTGGGAACTTATGGAACAAAAACCCCAAAAACTCCTGGGAGCTGTTCCCAAAGTGTGTCCTGGGCGAAGTGATGCTGCTTTCTTTGCAAGACATTTAATGATTTCTTTACCACCTTTGGGGGTTTATTTGTATTTATTTCCATTATAAAATATTTTTTCCAAGTAGAGATTGATCTCTGAACCCCCTGAGCTCCCCCACACCTCCCTCCCTGTGCTGGCTGTGCTTTCCCAAGCATTCCTCTTGGAATCAGTGCCCAAATTCCTTCCTTGCTGCTCTTCCTCAGGTTATTGGAGCCCACAGCCAAGCTCTGGATATTTTCCTACTTTAATAGCCAGAATTTCACTTTATTTTGCTGCAGTCCAAAGCTTGGCTCTTCCAAAATAAAACTCTTCCAAAATAATCAGGGGATATCTCACTTGGCCCACATTTCTCCATTAAATTCAGTTTACTGTGGCTTCCCTGCCCTCAAACTCCTGTGAAAGCTCTGGAAAAGGTGGAGATTAAAATTCTGGAGCTGCAGGATGAGTTCTATAATCCAGAACCCAGATCATGCCTGGATTTGAAGGCAAAGTCCCAAACCCAAGACCAAACCCAAGGTCATTTGGATCTCAGATTAATGGTGCCCCCATGATCCCCCAAGGTTGATCAGAGACTATAAATACCTTTATAATTATTTTATTTTATTATAATGATGTCATTTTCTCGTGCTCTCCCTGGGGTCTATCCAGTGTATGAAAATGATGACCAGCTGCTCTGGAACCCTGACTTTTTACCAGAGGATAAAGTCATAGAATTCCTCAACGAGGCCTCGAGGCGCACGGGAGAGGAGAAGGGCCTGGATGCAATTCCTGAGGGCTCCCACATTAAAGACAATGAGCAGGTATAAAAAAAATAAATATGCAGTTTATTTTCTAGAATTAATCATCTTTTTATTTTGCTTTCCTCCCAAGAGGCAAAATTGGGTTTGAAGTTTTATTGTTCCTTGTGGACATCGAAATTTATGAGGATTTTACCTCTCAGAGAATATTAAACTGTTAACTTGGGCTTAATGTTACTTTATGTAAAATAAATATATCATAGAAAATAAATAAAATATTTTATATATTTATATAAATCTATATGAAATAATTCTCTCAGGTAGAGAATTTTTCAATGATGAAATTCTCTATGAATGCACACTTAATTTTTTTCTTCATACCCAAAAAAACTTCACACATCAATTTTACAAATGTGTGTAGTGGATGAAAAAGCTTCAGAAAAACCCTTCCATCAGTTTTACAAATGTGTGTAGTGGATGAAAAAGTTGCAGTGCTCTGCTTGGGCATTTTCTTGGTTCTGTAAATAGAGATTTGGAGGTGTAAACACAGTAAATACATCTTAGATTACACTGTGTTGATTGCAAGGGTTTATTTTTGGTCTGCAGAGGTGTCAGGGGTTTCTGGGCGTGCCCTGGCCCAGCAGGGTTGGTGGCTCTGCAGGGTCACTGTGCATTTTCCTCCCTGCAGGCCCTCTATGAGCTGGTGAAGTGCAATTTTGACACGGAGGAGTCCTTAAGGAGGCTGAGGTTCAATGTCAAAGCAGCCAGAGGTGAGTTTCTGTTCCTCAGTTTATTTCCACCCACATTGCTGCCAGCAGGCTCAGAACATTGCTTTAATCTTCATTTAAATACATCTCTCCTTGTTCTCTGGGAGACTGGAATTAGCAGATGTGGAAATTCCCTTCCTGGGCATATTTGATACAAATATCTGGGATTTCAGCCCCAACTTCAAATTGAAAATTACTTCTGACAGCTCACCTGGGCATTTTTGAGGTATTTTATGGTGCTCTTCTAGACCTTTCAGTCATCAAAGTGGATGCAACAAACATGAGACATGAATTAATTCTGAATAAAGGAGCAAATAAACCTTTTAATTTACAAAAATAACATGACAAATCCTGCTATGTAAAATGAATTAATTCTAAATAAAGGAGTAAATTATATTTTTATTTTACAGAGTGTAGCATTAGAAACCCTGATACATAAAATGAATTAATTTTAAATAAAGGAGCAAATTATATTTTTATTTTACAGAGTGTAGCATTAGAAACCCTGATACATTAAATGAAATAATCCTAAATAAAGGAGCAAATAAACCTTTTATTTTACAAAGTATAACATTACAAATCATACATAAAATGAGTTAATTCTAAATAAAGAAGAAAATTAATTTTTTATTTTACAGAGTATAGCTAAAAACCCTGATATATAAAATTAAATAATTCTCAATAAAGGAGCAAATAAACCTTTTATTTTACAAAGTATAACATTAAATGTTATAAATGAGTTAATTCTAAATAAAGGCGAAAATTAATTTTTTGTTTTACAGAGTGTAGCATTAAAACCCTGATACATAAACTAAACTAATTTTAAATAAAGGAGAAAACTAATTTTTATTTGATAGAGTGTAGCACTTAAAACCCTAATATATAAAATTAGATAATCCAAAATAAAGGAGCAAATAAACCTTTTATTTTACAAAGTATAACATTACAAACCCTGCTACATAAAATGAATTAATTCTAAATAAAGGAGAAAATTAACCTTTTATTTTACAAAGTATAAGGTTAAAATCCCTGATACGTAAAATGAGTTAATTCTAAATAAAGGAGCAAATTAATTTTTTATTTTACAGAGTGTAGCATTAAAAACCCTGACACATAAAGCGAAATAATTCTAAACAAAGGAGCAAATAAACCTTTTATTTTACAAAAATAACATTGCAAACGCTGCAGTCAGGCACAGCAAACTGGGGGAGCTCAGCTTCCAGCCTCTCCCTGGGCACATCACAGGGCAGGAGGGATGCAAGAAATGAGATTATTTTGCTCTCCCACCATTTGATTTACTGTGACCTGAGGGATCAATGAGGCCAGATCAGATTTTATTTATAAAGTCCCTACAAACCAGCTCCTCCCATTTCCCAGTCTGGTCCTTCAAAGGGAGAATTCCCATTTTTATACCAAAAAGTGAAATTCCTGGGCTGGTTCCTATGGAATCAGCAGCTGGAGAAAGGGCCCAGATCTTTTCTGTCAATTCAGTTAAATTAACTATTTTCTTTATTGCTTTTTGGTTTTGATTTTCCCATAGAAGAATTGTCTGTTTGGACAGAAGAGGAGTGCAGGAACTTTGAGCAAGGGCTGAAAGTCTATGGCAAGGATTTCCATGTGATTCAGGCAAATAAGGTAAACTTTAAGTGCAACTCTCACTTTTTACATTTTAAAACAAAGTAATTATCAATAAATTTTGTCCTTCATGAAGAAATGGACAAAATTATTTCATTTTTGCTGTTGAATCAGAATCCTGGAATGGTTTGGGTTGGAAATGGCTTAAAAAATCCCATGGCAGGGACACTTTCAATGTCCCAGCTTGCTCCAACCTGGCCTTGGACCCTTCCAGGGGTGGATCCAGGCACGAATTTTTTTCCTCCTTAAATTTTTCCCAATATTTACATCCAAACTGGTTTCTCAAAGCCCAGAATTTGTAACTGCAAGTGCAGAAATCCTACAAAAATCCTGTGGGAAGGGCTGCTTCCCTGGAGCCTGACTCTGCCCACCCTTGGAATTCTTTCTTTCTTTCTTTCTTTCTTTCTTTCTTTCTTTCTTTCTTTCTTTCTTTCTTTCTTTC
>JAXCLO010000004.1:1094705-1115050 GCA_035583995.1 Arremon aurantiirostris | reverse complement strand
ATGGCAGGGACACCTCCCACTGTCCCAGTGTCCAGCCTGGCCTTGGGCACTGCCAGGGATCCAGGGGCAGCCACAGCAAATCTGGGCGCCTGTGCCAGTGCATTTTAAAAATCTTCACTGCCATCTAATCTAAATAGATCCTCTTTTAGTTTAAAACCATTTTCCCTTGTCCTATAGGATGGTCATGCCCCTTCATGAGCATGGAACAGCGAGGATTGTTAAAAATTAAGGTTTCAGGTACATGAATGATAATAAAAACAGGCTCTGGGCTTAAAATACACCTGTAGCCCATAGACACTGTGAATTTTCAACCAGATCTTGAAACCAAACTGAAGGGGAGCAATCCCTGGGAATTATCCCCACCCAGCCAAGCGCTCTGAGGGCGGATCCACGATCACACCTGGGTTAATTCCCCACCCGAGGAGCACAAGGGTGCTGCAGGTCTCACCATTCACGTTTCTAACTGCATGTATCCCCCTGCAGGTTGCAGCGGCTCCTGTCCCTCCTGCTGCCCCAGTGGCAGAGCAAAGCCATTCCCGACCCTGCCAACGCCACGTGGGCCAAGAGCTTAGCGGCCGCCAAGGTAAATTAGAGGGGTTTTCCTTCTAATCCCACAACCTTCATTAAAAAAGCAATTGGAGCCATGCGAGCCAGTAATCTCCTGAAGCAGCAAATCCAGCAATCTCTGGCAGCAGACAATCTCTGCTGGGGGAGTTAAAGCGCAGCTCTCCCGTTTCCAGCGGGATGAGCGGCCGTGGGGAGCGAGTCCCCGAGATCCGTGCCGGGATTCACTGCGTGTCCCCCCGCAGGCGGAGCTGAGCGCTCCCTCCAGCCCCTTCCTGCCCGGCGGCGCCTTCGAGGAGCCCGAAGCGAGCCCGGTGCAGGAGACCCCGGCCCAGCCCGAGCCCCCGGACAAGGAGGAGGTGGGCAGCGCCGGCAGCAGGGGGCACGGCGAGTGGGCAGCGGAGAGCTCGGCGGAGGAGCAGCAGCTGCCGGAGCTGTACCAGCGGCTGCTGCTGGAGGCGATGGAGCCCCCCGAGCCCGTGGCCGAGTACATCTGCAACCCCGGCAGCCTGGCCCCGGAGCCGGCCCCCGAGCCCGACCCCAGCCCCCTGTCCGTGTTCCCGACCTCGGCATTCCTGCCTGCCGCCCTCTGCTGCCCGGGGAACCTGACTCTGGATCGAGTGAAACTCAGCGGCAGCTCCTGACCGAGGTAGGCAGGGGGCGGTGTGAGCCCGGCAGGAATTCTGGCACTTTACAAAGCGTTTCGGTGCGTTCTGATGTGAGCTCAGCCTGGATTTTGGCATTTTACAGAGCATTTCGGTGTTTTCAATGTGAGCTCAGCCTGGATCTTGGCACTTTACAGAGTATTTCAGTGTGTTTTGATGTGAGCCCAGCCTGTCTTATAGCATTTACGAATACTTCACTGTTTCAGCACACCCAATCCAGTCCCTCTCATGTGACACCTCCGAGTGACAAAACCCTTCCCCAGTCACACCTCACCTTAGGACGTGGCTGCTCCTCTGCAGAGGCACACTGGGGATGCCAGAGCTGGATTTTGGGGATTTGGGAGCCCTTCCTGCAGGCTGGGCTGCCTCAAGCCCTGTTCCAGAATCAGAGTTAAAAATCATCATTTCCACCAGGAAGAGCAAGGAACTGCAAAAGGGAAGGATGGAACTGCAAAAGGGAAGGATGAACAGCTCAGCACCTCTTGTTCCTCTCCTGTCACCAAGTCACAGAGTCCCCAATGTCACCAGACCCACAGGGGACACTGCACCAGAGCCAGGGCCCCTTCCTTAGCTCACTCAGGGCAGGAAAATTCCTTAGCAGAACTAAAAGCAGCAGGCAGCATCTGTACTCAGTCAAATGGATTGTCAAGAGGAATTTCAGTGATTTATTGGAGCGTTCTAATTACAGGCTGCAAGGGTGTTACACATTTAATGACTTTGTTTACCAGATGTGTGTATAGAAATAAAATGTTGGAAATCTGAACTTGGCTTCCTGTTGTTTTCTCTGGTCAAGCTCCAGCTTAACACAGAACAATTAAAAATTAAAAATAAAGCTGAAACGTTGCAGTTAGAGAAGGAGCAGCCCAGGTATGAACTTACCTGGAGCATCCCCTGCATCCCCAAGCAGGGACACAGCTGCTGCTGCCACCATTCAAGTGCAGATTTGGGTATTGCCAAATACCACCTCAGCCACTGCACTTTGGGCTTCTGAGCTCTGCTCCCACCTGTGTCACCTGGCTGGGTGGCACCAAGGCAAACATCTCCCTCAGAACTGGGTCAGACATCCAAAAAACCAGAACCTGCTGCCTGCTCTCCACACCCTGCCTGGGAACCACCCCGGTGAGAGGGTTCTGCCTGAGCACCACCACTCAGCCCCTCCAGTCAGCTCTGCAAACCAAAATGAGCTAGAAAGGCAGATTAGATGCCAAAAAAGGGTTTTTTGTTTTTTTTTTTATAAAGCAGTATTTTGCCATTCATGTTCGTCTGAATGCTGATTTTCTACCTCAGCCTAAGGACAAGAGAACATTGGAATTAATTTTGTCCTTGCCCCACAAATCTCCAAATAAATCATAAGATGGGGTTTCCTGTCCAGCCTCACTCCAAGAAACAAGGACCAGAGCTCTGTGACTCCAGCCTGGCAGTCTCCCAGTGCTGTCCCTGAGCATCCCAGGGGGTGATTCCCCTCAGGACACCCTTTCCAGCAGGAATACCAGGTCTGGCTGTCCTGGGGACACCCCCGTGGAACCTGGCTGGGGCAGAGCAGCCCAGAGTGCCCAAGGCAGGGACTTTGGTCCTTGGGATGACCCTGGGGAAGCAAAAGCTGGCACAGCTGCAAGAGGCACAGCTGCAAGAGGCACAGCTGGCTGTCGGTGCTGGCTTATTAAACCAGAGCTCTGTCTTTGCAAAGCCATCCCTGTGAGTACACAGGTGGGCTCAGCTCCTCCAAGTGCTGCCACCACACATTTCCACTGACTCCTGACATTCCAGGAGAATCCTTGTCCTTTCCCACACAGCTAACTCTTAGAACTGACCAATCAACCCCCCCTGCTCCCTCCCAGCATTCCAGCTCTGAGATAACTCCCCTGCTCAAACCTTGCCCTTGCTCATTCCACAGCCAATCTGCTCCACACCTCCAACTTTCTCTGCTCTCTTTTCCAAAGGATCAGAATTTAAAAGTTGCAGTCCCCTAGATTTGGTGTGACAGCAGAAGCAAGCAAGAGGACAGAAAATATTACTAAAAGCAAGCTCATTAATCATTAATAACCTACTTGGGAGATGCTTTTCCAAGGCAAAATCCATCCTGGGAATGGGAATGCAAGCTGGATTTCCTGGGACAGACCCTAGGTGAGCCACTAGGAACCTCAGTGGTTTCATTTCCATGTGGTTTTCAGCACATTGTTTTTAAAAGAGCATGAAAATAAACCTTTATTTCAGTTAACACCCACCAATATTAAAGATAAATGTTCACAGTTTTAGTTGTTGACACAAATGGACTGAAAGAGGTGAATTTACATCTGGCAGAACAGCAGAAGGACCAATCTTAAGTTACAAGCTGTGTTGAAAATCACTCTAGGTGCCATTTGGGAATGCTCTAGAGCAGGAAAAGGGAAAATCCAGCCAGCAAAATCACCTGGGTGGCAACTGGAACAGCAGCTTGGATCCAGGAGGGGCTGTGTTCCAGGAAAGCTCTGCTCCACCTGTTTGGGTGTTATCCAGGCTGTCCCCAAGGCTGGAAGGGCAGCACATCCCACCAGACAACGGGAGAGGGAACAGCTCTGCTCCTACAACACTCAGAGCAGAGCCAGGAGAGGAGAACCAAGGGATTCTCCTGCCCTCAGATGGAAAATCTGCCTCCTCCTCCTGCCTGGGGCTGGAGATCCAGGTGAGGGAACTGATCCATGGTACTCACAGTGGGTCCCAACTGGAGCTCTCGTGGAGAACAGCTCAGGAAAAGCAAAGGCAGCTGCTAACACCCCAGCTGAGCAGGCTGCTATTCCACATTCCAAGGTCTCCAACACTCCCTGCCTGTCCTGCACAGTTTTTACAAAAATAGGGCGTTACCTTTAGTTTTCTACCTACCTACAAAACTACCAATATGCTCTAATGGCCAAAGAGGAAAACATGAAATAAAATGGGAGATTTGTTCCTATTCTCCTACCAAATGCTGATAAAACCCCAACAAAATCCCCTATTAGCCATTCACTCAACTCCTTTTGTGTATTGAAGGGATACACAGGGAAGAAATGGAACCGATGGTGGATTTTGAGGGAGGAGAAGGAATTCTTACAATCATTCTCTGGAAAAACACTCCTTGGTGATGTCCCAAGCAGATCCTGAGCACTGCACTGAGCCAGGGCTGCATTTGGATGGAGAGGTCAAGTGTTGAGGTTTTGGGGTGGATTTTTGGTGTCCCATGCACAGATTGCCATTGTTCAAGCCCAAAACCATGAGCCCCAACTCCCTCCTGAGCCAGCCCAGCTCCTTCCTGGGAACACCTGGAGCAGAGCTGGGAATGCCTCAGGTACTGCTGCACCTGGGTGCCAATCCCACAGCCCACCTGGGATCACCTGGGCTGCCAGAGCCACAGCTGCCACCGTCCCCCACTCCCAGCTCCAACAACTCCCCCATTTTCATGGAATCCCAGCTCCAAGGACAGGAAATTCCCTCTATTTCAGGGTATCCCAGCTCCAATAACAGGAATTCCCCCAATCTCAGGGTATCCTCTCAAACAAAAAGCAAAGGTCATTAAAAAACTCTTTTTTTTTTTGCCAAAAAAGCATCTTGTTCTGTTGAAGGGAAGAAAGAGGAAATAAAGGTCCAGAGGGGAAGTGCAAGGTGGGATACAGGAATTTTAAAAACCTGGTTTTCAGACCAGTTACCCATTGCTGGGTCCATACACAGGTATGAATCATAAACCACTGTGCTTTGAATCTTGATTTCAAGTATCTGCTTTCAATTTTCTAGAAAGATTTTGTGTAAACAAACTACCCAACAGAGATGAAAATATGACTGGTTTTCCATGTTGGAAGTGAAGCAGTAAAAGTTAAGTACTCCAGGAGTTCATTCCATTCACCACTAACAGCCTGCCAAATTAATATTCCACAGATTCCACGGGCTGAGAAAACTCTGCCAAAGAGGAATTAAGGAAACTGAAGTAGTGTGTAATAATTAAAACCTAGTTTGGAGTTTGGGGTGGGGGGAATGGGGAAAGTCTAAAATGCTGACTTTAAATTAAAAAAAAAAATGAACACAAATGAAGGGAAAGCTTTTAACTGGTACACACTGTTCACACCTATATTTCAAGTTTGGAAACGCATATTTTCAAGCAGCAATACAAAAAAGTATCCATGAAGAATGCATAATCTCTGAAAAAATTATGAAAACATCCCTGCTACCATTACATTTCTAAATACAAAACTTGACTACCATATTTTGTTGCTTCTGTGTAGCGAGAGAAGTTCATTTTCAAAACAGATAAAATTCAGTCTTTAGGTGTGAATGGTATGAATGACAGTCTCTTTTTTTTTTTTTGTTTTGTTTTTTTTCAATTTCTTAGTTGTTTTAGGATCCTTAAGCATGCAAGCCTCGGAGAGGAAGGCCCGACGAGGGCAGGGTTGGCTTTATGACATCCAGTTTAGGACAGAGCTGGGAAAGCCTCTGGGTCATCTACGTCAGGAGCAGAAGCACTTGACTGAAAGAGAAACATCACACAGTTACTGCCTGGAGGCAGAGGTGGCAGCACCTTGGGGCTGGAGCAATCACTACAAAAACAACCCTTTTTTATTTATTCCAAGCATTACAAAGCCTTCTATACTGTTTTTTTAATCCAAGCTATCTGGAGAGGAACTGTAGGCAAATGGATGTTTGCACATCATTATTACAAAATTCTCTTTTTAAAGAGATCTTAGAATGGTCTGGATTGGAAGGGACCTTAAAGACCATGGAATTCCAACCTCCTGCCATGGACTGAACTATCCCTGTGGACAATCCTTACTGAGAGACACAACTGAAAAGGCCCTTTCTGGAGCACAAATTAAGTTTTTCATGTTTAATTTTTCCCACTCAGAAACCAGGCGTTGATTAAAGTAATTTTTGCGCCAAATTTTTCGCCCTAAAACTTCATACATTAGGCAAGGATCTCCTCAGCAGTTTTCTGAAAGGTTCTGCATCACATCTGAAAACCAGAGCAGAAATATGGAAATTTCTTACTCTTCACTTGGTCCTTGGAGAAGAATGGGAAGAGCCAAGATAGTGGAACTTCCTACCATGGTATTAATTTATCAAGAAATATATCTAAAATGAGAGTTGCATCAACACCTGTAGCTGCAGAGTCTCTGCCTTGCCTAAGGCTCCCCAGGCCACAAACCAGAATTAAAAAGTAACTTCAGCCACAGGCTCAGCATCTCCAGTTGCTCAGCACCCAGGAGCAGGAACAGCCAGAAAAAGGAGGGGAGTTTTGGTCCCTGATCCCAGGGAATGCTCATGCAGAGCTCACCCACCTGGTTGGGCGTGTGGATCACATCAAACTCCTTGACCAACTGCAAGGACACAAAAGCAACACAAAGTCAGGTGCAGGAAAGCTTGGAATTACTTCATGGCAGCATTCTTGAAGAGTATTAGTGAAACAACTCAAACCAAACCATCACTGCTTAATTTCAATTCCTTAAAATACTCTGATACTGTTGTCAGGAGAGAGCTTCCCAACTGATAAACTAAAATTTGTGAAGTCTGTGTCTGCCAGAAGGGACAAAACCAAGCAAATCTGTGTGAAGGAAACCACAGCACACAGACTGAGCCCATTTTCCAACCAGTAACAATTTGAGTGATGCCTTGAAGGCACGTAAGTGATTCGTAATAAATCAAATGTTCACTGTAGCTACACTGCAGCACCTCAACTTCATACATTGTCTCCCAAACCCCAATGAGTATTTTTTCAGTATATTCCCCTGGTGCCTTAGCACCAAGGAAGGGAAAAACATCACTGGAGGTTAGAGAAAAACCAGGAAGAGCCCTGTTTCCAGCTGGAAAATGTGAATTCCTCAGGTTCAAGATGTGACATGCAGCTGTGCAAGCAGTCCTTCACCCCCAGCAGGTCACAATGCACACAGAGTGTCCTGGCTGTGGCTGAAGATAACCAGCACTTGTGCTTCTGCTCTGGCACCACCTCAGGCAGCTCGTGGTACATTCAGACCTGTCCACGCTGGAAAGTCACTCCTCAGGTTCAGACACAAAGACTGGCACTCTAAAAATCCACCTTCCCTTTTTGTGTTCGGTGACAGCACTGCTCAAACCTTTTGTGCTAACAGCCTGGTTTATAGTCAGCTTTGCACAGAAGGGTTTTCACTTGGGTTTAAAACACTCGGTTTGCTGCCAGAGAAAAGGAAGATGGCGGCAGGATGGGAAGAGGGAAGGCGCCAGCGGGACGGGAAGGGGAAGAAGGGGAAGGCGCCAGCGGGACGGGAAAAGGAGAAGGCGCCACCGGGACGGGGAGTGCGGGGCGGTGTCCCGGGGTGGGCGGTGCTCACCTTGTCGGTCCTGCCCCCACGGCTGGCCCTGCCCCCGCGGCCCCGGCCGCCCCTGCCCCCTCTGCCGCCGCGCCCGGGGCGGCCCAGGTCTCCAAAGTTGATCTCCAGCTGGGATGTGATGTCGTTGGCCGGCTTGCGGAAGTGGTGATCCATGACCGAGTCCTCAGCGTGAGCCTGCAACCAGCACACCTCCATCAGCCAGGGAACAGCAGCAAATCCCCTCCAGGGCACTGCAGATGGGCTCTGCCCAGCACAGTCCCTGCCCACACAACCCATCACCCACTCCTGCTTTTCCCTTGGGAAACTTGGAATTTCTTAGCAACCAAAGTATTTTGCCTTTGCAAGATAATTCATGAGTTCACACAGACACTGAGGTTGGAAAAGTCCTCCAGGATTGAGTCCATCCTGTGCCCAATCCCCACCTTGTCACCAGCCCACATCCAGTCCTTCCCTGGACACACCCAGGGATGGGCAATCCAAACCTCCCTGGACAGCTCCTTCCAATGCCTGACCTCCCTTTCCTGACCTTTCCTTTTCCAAGAGGAAATCCTTCCCAAAATTCCACCACAGCAACATGTCCTTAATCCCAGACCAGACTGACTATTACCAAGCCAGTAGAGAATCTCATGTTGTGGCAACTCCCATTTTGTGTCCTGGTTCCACCAATTCCTTCCACTCTTTTTCCACTCTTGGTCACCCACCCTGATTTTTCTCCCTGAGGATTTACATTTTTTTTGCTTTAGCCCTTGATAAATATTTAAGGCTAGGGATCTGCTGAGAATCCCTCCCTGCTCTGCACTCACTGTAACAGCAAATGAGGCACAGAAAGCTCCAACACAAGGAGCTGAGGGAGCTAAAACACAACCAGTCTCACCAGTGACACTGGAAAATGCGGATCTCAGCACCTTTGCCAGGATATTCCTTACTGGTTTGTTCCCAGTGCGTTTGGTGGAAAGCTGAGCCTGGAGGAGCAAGAGATGCTCCCAGGAGTTACCCACAGCAGCAACCTTGGAAAATTTCAGTTACACACTGAACCCACCAGGTGCTTTTAAAGCAGTTATTTCTCCTATTTTACACAAATATTTTTTCCATGTGCAAGGCAGTTTTTGGCATCCAGGATAATAGAAAGAATGTAAAACCCTGCCTATCACAGCTCAACCATGGTGCTTTGGAAACATGACAACATCCAACAGGTTCCTTCCCTCCAAGCCCCAGCTCCTGGCACAGCACTCATCAATCCCCTGCTTTTCCTACACAAATGCCACGTGCAGGCTCAAGCTTCCCAACTCCAATTGACTTTCCTGCTGCAGTTACACAACACTCGGACCTTCAAAGGCAACACATTGTGCAATTAAGCCCTGTGATCTTTAATTACCATTTGTGGAGCCTTCACAAGGCTGCCAGGGGATGGAGAGGTCTGGAGCCAAAGCTGGTGCCAGGGATTCCATGGGTGCTTCCCAATATCCCATCTATCCCTGCCATTCCCCCTTGTCCTCTCCCTGAATCCCCAATTTGATCCAAAATATCCCTTCCCTGCTGCTTTATTTCCAACACATTCCACTGGGATGTATCCCACAGAACAGCTGGTCCCTACTTCACTCCTCATTTCATTTTTCCTTCCCCTGGAAATCTCTTTGCCTGACTTAGGAAGTTTGTCTCAGCAAAGAAAAGTATTCCACACCTCAGCCTGACATGGCACTACTCAAACCAAATACCACCACTCTGTAAAATACTACACCACCTTAGAGATGCTCCAAATTCCTTTCTTACTATTTCATTTTTTATCACTGCAGGGTACTGAGATTCTATTTCCAACTACTGGTAGCCATGTGGTAATTCCCTCTCCTGGGATTACAAGGAGTGGTGGGATCAGTGGATTTGTGCAATATTTCTGTGTGTTTCCATCCCCTATGCTGTTTTTATTTAAGAACAAATCACTACAGTTCACGAAAAATCATTTTGGTTTTGGTATAACTACTGAACTAACAAATTGCAAATTCCCTACATAACCTGATGATTCCTCTGTCCAAAGGAATTAAACGTCATTTAAAACTCCAACAAAAGACTTGGCACATTGTCCTCAGCCTCTTCCATCACTGGGGTGCTAAGTCAGACATCCTGAACAAGTCGCTTATCCTGAAAAATCTGGGGAAACATTAAATTTCTGATCACTTCTTGAAGGCAGTGCTGCCCTTAAGAGTCTTGGGGAAGGCTGTCAAAAATTAAGAACAAACTACCAAGAGAGCCAAAGCAGACAGTGAGAAATGGAGAAACAGCAGCAACAAAAAAAAATACTCATGATAGAAGCTCTTATGGTAAGGTTTGAAACCAGCAGGATGAGCAGCAAGGGGACTAAAACCATGCTGGGTGCTGGATGGTGCACAGTGAGACAACAGGCAGGGACAGAAAAGCTCCACGTTCAGTAAAACTCTTTCTTTTGGGGAGTTCTCAATATCCAAACGCTCCCTGCTGAAGGGGCTGATGCTCACACCAGGTATCAGCAGTGACACAGAAAGGATCAGTACCTCATGTGAATCCAGCAGACTCCCCTGCATTTCTGTCATCGCCTTTGTCTGGTGACAGTTGCGTGTCCACGCCAAATGACAAAGGGAACAAAGGGAGAAAACAAAAGGGAGAAATGAGACTCAACTACATACAGGAACAACAGGTAATCAGGTCACAGGAGCTGCTGGTACAGATGGCACTGAGCACATGCAGCAGCACGGGGAGCAGCTGTGCACGCAGCCACAGACAGCACGGGATGGAGGTGCCAAGGGTGGAGACAAGAGAAAGCTCAGATGGACACCAAAAAGCAGCTCAGATGGACACCAAGAAAAAGCTCAGATGGATGGACACCAAGAAAAAGCTCAGATGGACACCAAAGAAAAAGCTCAGATGGATGGACACCAAAGAAAAAGCTCAGGTGGATGGACACCAAAGAAAAAGCTCAGGTGGATGGACACCAAAGAAAAAGCTCAGGTGGATGGACACCAGAAGGTTGCCCAGGAGCTGCAGGAAGCCCTGGCAGAGACCACACATGCAGGCTGGTCTCCAGCATGGCCACACGTCAGGCACAGAGATGGAAGAGCTGGGATGGTTGAATCACTGCTCATGGAAATCCTCTGCAGAGCCGTCATTCAAGAGTCACTGCTCCCAACTCTGAGGAGATGAATCATTCTTTTCCAAAATACATTTCCTAATCTCCCAGTGCAAGCTCCTCTAAGGAAGGATTGGATTAGTGAGGAGGTTTGAAGAGGCACAGCAGGGACAGTGTTCTACTGGGTATCAGTTTTTCCAGGAGCCCTGGTTTCCATTTTTGGGATGAATTTTAGGATCTGTCCACAATATAACTCATTCCTGGTTTTTTTGGTAGGAACTGAAGACTCAAGGCACTAAATCAGATGGAGAGAAAAAGAGGAGCTCTGCTCTATGGCATAACCCTTGTCCTGGGAAGAGGCTCCTTGGAGCAGGGCTGCTGCTGGCCCTGGATGTCACATTAAAGCAGCAAGAACCCGAGACAGAACTGAGTCCACTCTGCCAGTACCTGCACAGTAAAGGGGAACACAGGACAGCCCTCAGCCAGGAGGAAAAGGAGAACAGCTCCTTCCCAAGGATGAGCAGCAGCAGATCCTCATTCTCCCTTTTCCTCAACTCCTGGGGCATCTCCAAGGAGTTTCCAAGCTACAGGAATGCAGGTGCTCATCACAACACCTCACATTTCTGAGAGATCATTGGGGCACACAGGGTTTTTCAGCCATAAGAGAATGGAAGATTTGGGGCGAAAACCAAAATTTACCTGAACCGAATCACTTCCATACATCATCTCCTTCTTACCAATAAGAATCAGAGAAACCTTAATTTCTTGACTCCTAAGTGCATCCAAGAGGACAAAGAGAGGAAACAGGAGGCGATTGGTGGTTTTTTAAAACATGTTGCCTTCTAAAGCTGCTCACAAAGGAGCTGCAGTGGAAGCTTTCCTAAGGCCTGTATTACAGAGCTATTCTCCTATAATCCTGAGAGCAAATCCCCACACTGCTTCCCATGGGATCAGGGAACAATGAAGAAGGGAGATGGGGAGACACATCTGCTGGCTGGACAATAAAGCAGGCTAAAGGCAGCTCAATTTGAAGGCACATTTGTTAATACCTCACTTTCATGCTTACGCAGCAAGAGGCTGTTACCTTCTTATGTGATGGTGCTAAAAATATCCAGCTTGTTTATTTGAGAAGTTCACCTCTTAAATAGAACAATCTACTAATTATGTCAGGTCTTCATGGCAGTAATTTGATTATTCACAGCTTTCCTTCAGATTTTTTGTTATTGTTTTTTGCTTGGTTGTTTTGTTAGGTTGGTTGTTTTTTGGTTTTTTGAGTTAACTGATTCAGTTTTCAAATGGAAAATACAGTCTGCATTTTTCTAGCCTCTAAATTTCTCACAAGTAGCATCACCTTTACTATCAAATAGGCTCATATATTAAAAAAGTGCTCTCAAATGAGTAAATGTCAAATAAATCTGATTCAGAGAGACTGAGGGAATTTGAAGAACTCCAGGTTTAGTAAATCTTGGTAAAGTACATAAATACTTCTGTTTAACACATTCTTACAGCACACAGCAACATGAAATGTAACTCAAATTCCCTTTTCTACCCCAGCCAGAGAAAGCAGCATTTAGTGAACCTTTCAGTGAACAGCTCAGAGGAGACACAGCCACGCAATCACTCCAAGGACTGAAGTGCCCCACACAGCAAGGGAACAAACAGCCTGGTCTGCCACCAAGTCAGCCTCACTGGGAGCTCCACAGAGCAGAAATGAACTTTCACTGAACTCTGAGCATTGCCCCCACCCTGTATTACATCCCAGCTCCCGGGATAAAAATTGGCAAGGTGTGAAAAAGCAGGAATACATTTTAGAGAGCAAACAGAGTATTACACACTATCCAGTCACTTCAAAGGACTCAGCACCATCAGTATACAAAGTTGCTGCCACCAATCTCTTAAGTGAGCTACTTAACATATTACAGAGTGATAAAAACAAAGATTAGAACCAAAGATTAGCACAGCCCTGCATTACAGAACAAGAGCTCTCAGCACTTCCCTCCCTGGTGCATCTCCCCTTGCCACTCTTGGAACAGAATAATGAACATTATGCAATGCCTGAAATGAGAAACTACAAATTTAAAACAATTCTACAGCAGCTAAGCTGAGTGTCACCGGAGCACATAAATCATTCCAACTGCCTTCCCAAGAGCTTGTCTGTGTCACAGCACTAAGTGAGGAGACACCCACACCACCAATTTCAGATGCACAGTTGGGTTTAAGGTCTCTGAGGCATGACCATCTTCCTTCAAGCTGACATCACTGAGTAGGCACCCTGAACCTGTGTACTGCAGAGCAGATGCTAAATAACACAGGCTGCCTTTTTTAGAAAGCAGACTTGACAACATTCCCCTACAACTCTCACCAAGAGGCAATTCTTACAAAGCCAAGGGCACAGCTCAGCTCCTGAAGCCAACCACAGCCAGAATGGCCACTTGTGCTACTGCAGCAGTTCAATGCTGCCAAAGAATGTTGCTCATATGAACAAGAATGAAGTTCAAATTAAAACGCTGCTCCCACTTTCTAAACTTCCAACAACAGGCCAGCATCTCCCAGAATGGAGCTTCCACTCCAAACAACGTTCACCAACAGCAAAACCTTCACAAGGTGGAGGCCCAGAGTATGGAAAGGCACTTTACCTCCTCGCTCTTTGACTTGTGGAGCACAAATCCTTTTTTCCACTGCCCATCAGCTCCCTCGTTTGGTTTGCGGATGTTGAACTCGACTTTCGCACGATCCTTGCTTTGAATGGCTTTCCACTCATCCAGGGTCATCTCCTTGGGGCCTTCCTCCTTCACTTCTTCGACCTCGTTCTCCCTGTGGTCAATTCAGGCACATCATGGTCACAACTGAGCATTTACACTCTGCATACAATTCCAGAATCATTTGCTGGCTGGTACCAATTATAAATTGAACTTCGCCAAGGATTTAGCAGTTAAGGGGTGAATATATGAACACTCACTTTTACCACAGGGAAATTCATCTCCTTTAGAGGGAGTGCCAAAAAAATTACATCCAGCCACCTCAGAGCACAGCAAAATGTTAAAATCAGAACTGACCCATGCCATCAAATATCCACATTACTGTCAATTTTATTTCCAAATCTGAAAGCCCAGCCTCTGGAATGACTTGTTTAGAGCTCCTTCCCCCCTTTTTGAAATCCATCTTTCATAAACATTCAAGTCAAGGCAGTGAGAACTCATTCTGCCCACAGCTTTCAAGCTTTTTAGTATTTTTAAAACCAGAATTCAGGCAGCTTTGGATAATTCACTTCCTTTGTTGAACCAAAGACATATTCAAGCAAGTTTTACTTCCAGCTAATTTGAAAAAGTAACTTCACACACATTGTGAGATACAGCACATCTCCCTAGTGCCAAAGGCTATTTTTAAGTAAAACACACAACCACTGTGCTCAATAACAGATCATATTCCAGCTACTGGAAGCCTCTGGTCATTGTTCAGTGTGTTTATGCAACTGAATTTCTGATTTATAGGAAACCAATGCTGAGCATGTGCAGCAAAAAGATCACGAAAGCCTCAATTTCAAAGGTTTTCATTTGGCAGCCATTAATTTTGAACAACAATGCAAAGGTTTTATGTCAAAATAATTGTATCTCAACTTTTTCTCACTGTGTAGGAGAGAATGATTTTTGACATGGGATGTAATCAGAATTTGTTTTGTTCTAGCCAAAGTTTGTTTTACTGCAGTGAAACTTTCTACAGTTCTGCTGAAACACTGAGAGCAAAGACCCACATAAAATCAATTCAAGTTACCCATGTGGAGATGCTTTTCTGTAGAGAGAAACTTTTCAGCAAGGCAACCAAGCCATGACAAACACATCAGGAACCATTAGGAACCAGTACTTCAAAATTCTGTTTGCCAGTTTTTGAGTCCTCTACAAAGCCCACTCCTCATTAAAACACAACATTAGTCACACTAGGCTACCATAAAATTTTGTATTGTATTTTTACATCAACTCAGTATCAGTAAGGCTCCTTCTGCTTCTCTGGTTACTCTTTCATTCATGCAGTCCCTGGTTCCTCCTGTAACAGTGTCCAAGTGAGATGGGAAGAGACCCAGGTAACTTTGAAAACTGCCTGGACAATGAAAGATACAACTTTTCTCCTACAGCTCAGCCACACAGTCTCCAAGGCTGTTCTGGAAAATTAAGTTTAAAAAGTTGCCTTCCACTGGCATTTCTGTCCCATTTCCTTGGTGCTGCTAACCAGTCTGAGCACAGACATTTTTGGATTTGGAATCTGGAGCTGCAATCTCAAGATCCAGAGTGTATTAGAAATTATTACTAATAAATAAATAAATAAATAAATCTGAAAGAGCCTGCAGGACACCAAGGAATGGTTTAAAGACAACAATTTCCAGACACAAGGTTTTCAAGGAGACTCATTCAGCAGCACTGTGGATGATCTACTGATAATGTGAGTTTGGCCAAACAGATGTGGAATAAATAGCAGAGGTTAAAGGGAACGGAGCAGCACCTCTGAGGTAACCCAGGAGCCTGGAGAGGGTGTACTCACTTGTTTTCAGAATCAGCAGGCGGGTGCTCCTCTCCCTCCGGCGTCTCCTCAGTTACAGCTGACTGATCCAATTCACTGCAATTACATAATGGTGGGAGTTGGGCCTTTTTACAACTTCATCCCTCTTTAAAGCTATGTAAGATTAACAATCAAGATCTACTGTGGATTTACTGTTTCAGTAAGGACTGATGCTCTCTCTGCCTTTTAAACTCTATGCTTTTCACTTAACTAATGGTTTTCCCCAATGCTTCCTACTACCCCTCCTGAAAGGCTCCCACTGTCCCTTCCAACACAAAATGGACTTGGGCATTAAAAATAGATCTCAATGGGACAGCTGAATTTTTGTATTACAAAATGCGTGCTTATTCTGATCAAAATTTACTAAAAGTAGAACAGTTTCATTTTAACCAAGAATTGTTACCAAACCAGCACAAGACCTCCCAAACTTTCCCAAAACTCTGGTTGAACAGTGAAGCTATTCTTATGCTACAAGAAATCACTGGGGTTTTAAACTCTGCAGAAGCGTGGCAAAAACCATGGAGATCAAAGGCAAAAATGCAGCTAAATCTGGGTGTTCTGCAAGCCATAATTAGGGCTGATTAACATAGTGCTAATGGTTTTCTGAGCAGTGACAGGATACTAACGTTAGCTCGTCTTTGACCGTTCCCCAGTTGTGTGATCCGCTGCCACCGCGCTTGTCCTCGTGCTTTAGGCCGCTGAAATGTGAATGTGAAACAGAACTAACAAAACTGAGTTAACATTATAGTGTCCAGACACAGAAATTCAAAAGATCAATTTCAAACGGGGGGCAGGGAGGTGAAGGAGAGCCACGAGGGACAGGAAAAGGCAAAGACTCACGATCTATCGCTGCCACTGTGTCTGTCAAATTCCCGTTTGCCACGAGAGTCAAAGCCGTCGCCTCGGCCCATCCCGCGCCCACGGCCGCGGCCCCGGCCCAGGCCGCCACGTCCACGCATGGGTCGGTCCAGGATGGGTCTGCATGGAACACACACAGGTCAGGATCCACTCCAAAAACACACAGCATCTCATGCTCTTGTCCTCTCTGAGGATTTTATTTACTTGGTTTTGCTTTGATTATTACTGTTTGGAAGCTGGGTCAAGTGATCGGCCTCCAAAAGTGTACAGCGTGCTTCACGGTCCTTTTTATCCCTGAAAATTTTATCTACTTGTTTTTCCTTTGATAATTCCTTTGTAGCTGGGTTCAGGCTCTAATTCCAGATAAGTCACTCCTCCATCCCTGCAAGTGTCCCAGGCCAGGCTGGAAGGGCTTGGAGTAACCTGGGATAGTGGAAGGTGCCCCTGCTTGTGGTATGGGCTGGAACCAGATCACCTTTAAGCTCCCTTCCCACCCAAACCATTCTGTGGTTCCATGATTTTAGAATCTGGAAACAAATACTCAGGATTGTTGTTTGTGTCTTCTGGCACTAATTCCAAAATTTAATCTTTGTATTCTGTTACATAATTAACTTATGTTAAAACTTCAATTAAACTCACTTTTATCCAACTTACTTTTAAAAGGATTTTAACTTTGGCAACTCAAGCATTAATATTTGAACATTACTCAAATTCTGGCTGCCTCACAATACTCAAGACAGTTTAAATTTCACATAGATCTAAGATGGCTTCACCACTTCCACATCTGAAGCCCCTGCAGCCAGGGCGCAAACACCTACATGGACAAACTTTTGCTGGCTTTAAGTCAGCTGTGCAAATTAAAGCCACAGCTGTAACAGCAAACAAATCTCATCCTGCAGGAAACAGCTATGTGTGGGTTCCCTTCCTGAGCTATCTGCTGTAGATGTAGAGAAATATGGTGAATATCCTGATTTAAACCATAATTCAGTTACACCTATGAACCTGTTCACACACATCACTCCCAGCCTATAACTTAAGTTTGCAAACAAAACCATGGAAAAGGGAAGTGTTATCGCTTGCATGACAGGAATTCAATCTTGATTCAATCAGCTTTTTTACCTGAGCAGCAGAAGGCAGGACAGCCAGCCTGTCAGAGCTAGGAAAGCTGTTTATGAGCAAGCCAAAACTCTTACTTATCCACGGAGAACTCTCCTCCCTCGCCCTTCTCCTCGGCGGGTTTCTCGAAGCGGCGCTCGCGGGGAGGCCGTCGCTCGGGTCTCCTGTCGATGGGTTTGCCTTCGCCCTGCTGCTGCTGCTGCTGCTGGTCAGGCCTCCTGCCAATCCTCCTTATCCCTGCAACATCAGGCCAGACACGTCAACGGAATGCGCAGTGCTGGGGACAGATACCAGCCCCGGGCAAACAAGCGGGAAGAGAAGTTTTATTGCTGCATTAACTGAGCAGCCCCACTCCCACCTCACTCTTCTCGGTCCTTGTTTTACCCAGGATGTCAAACTGGGTTTGACTGAGAACTTAGGTAATCCCTAATGAAACAACAGGGTCAACTTTCAAACAAAGATCAAGGTAAATAGGATTTTATTACTGTTTTTTTCACTGAAAGGTGCTTTTCAGGTAGAACAAGTGGGTTTCATTTGAAGAACAGCCAAACAAAGTGAGCATCACCTCGCTGGCCCTAGGACCAGTCAATCCTGTGCTCCCTAGGACAGTCATCCTGTGCTGCTCTAACAGCTGGACCCCATGATCTTGGAGGTGCTTCCCAACCTGAATGATCCTGTGATTCTGTTCCTGGAAACTCTTGTGGGCAGCAGTGCCACCACCTGTCCTGGAGAGGTGTCACCTGCAGGTGCTGGTCAGTGACTAACCGGGCTCCTCACCCACAGGGATCCTCCCAGCCCAACATTCCCTCACAAAGATTCTCCTTCTGGTGCACTCCTCAAAACAGCTGAGAATCCACAGTGCCACCGCGCTGCCCAGCCTTCTTCCTCCCCGCCTAGGCCTCCTAAAAGGGTTTTTACTGCAAATAAAAACCTCCCGTGGGCATTCTCTTCTCTACCAAGCCCTCTCAAGGATCTAACACAGTTTTCTTTTCCACTCATGTGAAAGGCCTTGTTTACTCTTCTTTAAAAGATGAGGACAAACACATTTCTTACACCATTTTCTTGCCAAAACTCTGGCTCCAAAATTAACAAACCAGCTTTTAAATTCAAAGCTGATTTTTAATTATTTTTTTAAAGAACCGAGTTCCTGCCTAGCAAGCAATGTCAAATTTGGGTGGGGCCACAGAAGTTGCAGTTGTAATGATATCCAAGCCAACACACCCAGATGAACAATGCCTCCCTCACCTCCCAAGCTGCGTTTAACATGAAGTTTGCATGGCACACGGAGTTCCCCAAGCATTCCCGACTCCCTGGGGAAGCAAGGGGTTAAACCCAGCGGGCTGCACTGGGAGAAGGGCTCTCCAGTGGGGACGGGCATTCCCTGTGAGCAGGAGAAGCACGGAGAGGAGCAGGCATGCTGCAGAACTGGAACGGAACAGCCAACAGGCTTTTGAATTTCGAGTTCAACGCCCTGCACTTAGAAGCACCCGGTTCCTGCTGAAGCCTAACCCAAAATACGAGTTATTTCTCAGCATCGCCAAGCTTTGAACTGCTAATTCAGCAAGCAAATCACTTGCAGCCTTACGGAGCAGTGGAATAGCTTAAAATACATTTGCACAGGAAACAAACCCTGGCATCGAGCACCTTTATGATGCCAGAACTGCAAAAACAGCCACGCACAAAAATAGCCATTTTCAAACTTGACTTTGTTTACCACACTGCTGCAACAGCAGCCCCGACTTTCTCTGTTTCACTACCACAACAAACCACGAAAACAGTTATTTTTCACACTGCTCTTGAAAACAAGCTGTGAAAATCGGAAGAGGGGCTGCCCAAAGCCCTCCTACTGTGGTGCCGAGGACTCGGCGGTGTCCCAGGTGTACCTCGTGGGGCAATCCTGCACCTCGCTAAGGCTTCCAGAGGACACACGTTTGGTGAACTGGGGCTCCGGACAAACCATTGCATCCCTCACACAGAAAACACTCCTAACGTTAATGAACACAACATCCACAAGCAAAGAGTGTTTCTAACATCGTTCCTAAATTTGTCTTCTCACAAGGTGCTTTCGAATATTTACAACACCCACTTTCCAAAACGAACATACTAAAATTATTTATTTCTTTAACAGCATAAACCAGTGGAGAATCAGAACCACTTTGTAACATAAATGGGGAAGCATTAAGATGCTCTCATGTAGCACCGTGCTCTGTGAAAAGCTCGCTGAAATCGCAGTTAACCTGTTATTTATTCCCTTGCTCCCACGTCACCTGCTGCCACCACACTCCGATGGGTTTTTTCCAAGGATTCCTTGGAGCCCGAGCTGTGACCCACCTGCCGAGCGCTGGAGTTTGGGCGCGGTGGAGCTGCTGCCCGCACGGGACGCCATGTGCCCACATCCCTCCCTGTCCATGTGGGGCCCGGCCTCCTAACTCCCAAAGCGTGTTCTTCAGTCTCTTTGTGCTTTAATTTCCTTATTCCAAAGTTTTTCATGTAAGGTGTCGTGAAAATTTAGAGAAACTAAGAATTCGTGCAAGTGATTATTTAAATATAGATGAAAACAAGAAGATGGCTTTCAACGCTGTTCCCCTAGACAACGACCCAAAGAGATCTTGGAAAGCCCAGGAAGTTCCAGATATCCTGTAAAATCCATCGGAGCCCCTGAAACACGAGTCAAGTTCAGGATACAAGGGTGGACGGGGCTTGGAGCAACCTGGCCTAGTGGAAGGTGTCCCTGCCCATGGCATCGGGTGAACGAGAAGGGCCTTTCCAACCCGAACCACTCCAGGATTCCGTGTGCCGGTTTAGATGGGATATCGGAAAGAAATTGTTCCCTGGGAGGGTGGGGAGGCCCTGGCACAGGGTGCTCAGAGCAGCTGGGGCTGCCCGGGATCCCTGGAAGCGCCCAAGGCCAGGCTGGACGCGGCTCGGAGCAGCCTGGGCCAGTGGAAGGTGTCCTGTGGCAGGGATGGAACGGGATGGCCTCTCACATCCCTTCCAACCCAATCCACCCCGCGATTCCCCTCACGGCTGGCCTTTCCCATTCCGCGTTACCCCTCTCCCTCCCGCGGGCACCGAGGCAGCCCCGGCCGCCCCGCACGCCCGACTCCATTTTGCGCGGGCCGAGCCGCGGGACACGTGGGGCCGGCCGAGCCCGGAGCCGCCGCCACCGGCCCCGCGGGCGCCCCGGGC
>JAXCLO010000004.1:1083606-1094605 GCA_035583995.1 Arremon aurantiirostris | reverse complement strand
GGGCGGGCTCCCCGGGCGGGCTCCGCCATGCGCGGCCCCACGTGCGGCTCGGCCCTGCCCGGGCCCCCTCCGTGCGGCCCGGCCGACCCTCCCCGCCGATCCCCCGGCCCGCTCCCCCTCCTTCCGCAGCGGCGCTCCGGGCTGGCCCCCGCCATCCTCCCGGCGGTCTCCGCCGGCGAAGGGCGGCAGCGGGTTCTTGCGCTCCTTCTGCGACTCCCTGCGCAGCTGCTTGGCCGCGCTGCCCGCGCCGCCGCCCGCCTGGCCTGCTCCGCCGGCCCCGCCAGAGGAGCCGCTCTGGGCGCCCGCCGGGCCGCGGGCCCCGCCGCCCGCTTGGCTCCCGCCGCCGCCGCCGCCGCTCTCCTTCCTCCGGCTCTCCGCCGCGCGCAACACCTCGAAGGGGTCGGACTCGTCATCGAAGAGCTGATCGAAGCGGTTGGTGACGACGCACCCGAAGCCCTCCTGCAGGTGTCCGGGCATGATGGGCCCCCGTCGGCGGGATCCTGCGCGGATGCTACCGGGCCCCCCGCGCCCTGCTCGCTGCCGCACAAGATGGCGGGCCCTGAGGAGACGCGCTTCTCTTCCGGCGCGGCCACATCCGGGCACCCCCACGGGGCGGGCGCTGCAGCGCCGCCAGCGGCCGCGCCGCGAACTGCGCGCGCATTGTGTGAGGCGGCCGCGGGGTTTCCCGCCGTGGGCTCTACCATCGGGGAGAACGGGGGGGAACGGGTCGACGGGGGAGGCGGCGGGGGGCCGCCGGGCGGGGCGGATCCCCCCCCCCGGGCCCCCCCCCCCCCCCCCCCCCCCCCCCCCCCCCCCCCCCCCCCCCCGCGCCTCGCCCGCCGATGGTACCTCCCTCGTGAGGGCTCCCTCAGAAATAAAACCTAAATAAAACAGAATTTAAAGATTTGGCGTTATTAACTAATAAAAGTTGTTTTCCAGGCCTTGATCTGAAAGTTATTATAAGATTTGCCGCTTTCGTGGGCATTTCTGCTCGTCTAATTATCTGACGGGGGTAGCAGGTAGTGTGAAGTGGAGGTGGTAGATGTTTGTGGTATTAATACATATTAGCTGTATTAATACATATTAATATATTACATATATTAATACATACATGTTATCAATATAGCAATATACAGTATAAATAAATACCGTATATTTCTACATATAACAATATGCAATGTATAGTATATTGTAATATCTATGGTAATGTATCATATGTAATACCAATCCATCATGCATAATACATAACATGCAATGCACACTTGATGTTAATATTAACATAATAACTATTGTATATTAATAGTAACATATTGATGTAATTACAGATCAGCATACCACTGTTATAATATTGATATATTATAATATGTATATAGTAGTATCTGATTATAACCAAAAGGCATTATATCAAGAAATCAATATAAAACATAATATATAAAAAACCATAATAAAGAGGCACATATTTGACTTGTCCTTCAAAACACAATTTGATTGCTCACAGTTTATATGTCTAAGTCATCAGAACACTTTGGCACTTTGTCATAAAATAAACTTTGTGCCTCAGCAAGGATGTTATTTCCAATATTTGCTTTGCCTGCTCCAAGAAGCTTGAAATAATTGCTTTAAAAATTAATTTAATTGCATTTGTTCAGTTCTTGGATGCGTATTGCTCATAAATTCAAGACTCAACACCAACTGGTTTGGAAAACTTCAAAGTTTAGTTTCTTAAAATTGGCATTTGGAAAATGCCAAAGCTTGGGGGTTTGAGTTCCGTTTCTTCAGATAAATGAAAAAATTTTTTGGTTTCACAGATTGTTCTTCATTATATACTATGTATTATGTTTCCCTACAGTTCCTGAGCTCCCCGTGCTCACTTTTGGGGAGGTTTTTGAGGAATCCCCTCCTGCGGTGACTCTGAGGGGGATTGCAGCAGCTCCCCCCCCTTCTGGGATATGAATAATCCCCATAAATTACACCCTAAGGACGGAACACGTTCTCCCAAAGCCTTTTAGGGATGAATCAGAGGGCACCAAGCAGCACCTACATTCCCAGGAAAAGCCTGGGCCCCCCGTCACACGCTCTGAGGCACATGGCACCACACGCACGTTTTAGGGACAAAACAGCAACAATTCCCGCTCAGATCCCTGACGTGCTCCTGCCAGATGGCACCGGCAGCTTTATGGGAGGGGATTTGCTCAGGAAATGGGCTCGGAGTGCTGGGATTTGCAGCTCCAAGGGGAGGCAGAGCATCTGCCTTTTGTTGCTTTCCAAGGGGCTCCCCTGTGCTGCTGATGTTCGCTCAGTACCCCACAATTTTCCAATGGTAAAAGGTTTGGGGTGACCCTTTGGATTAAACACATGCCAAACAGGACAAGGGGAATGGTT
Organism: Arremon aurantiirostris; assembly: GCA_035583995.1. Lineage (NCBI taxonomy): Eukaryota > Metazoa > Chordata > Aves > Passeriformes > Passerellidae > Arremon > Arremon aurantiirostris. The sequence continues at coordinate 1,092,223 of JAXCLO010000004.1, read as the reverse complement.
TCCCTCTTCCAGGTGGGATATTGGGGAGGAATTCCTGGCTTTGAGGGTGGGCAGGCCCTGGCACAGGGTGCCCAGAGCAGCCGTGGTTGCCCCTGGATCCCTGGAATGTCCAAGGTTGGAGCAGCCTGGGATAGTGGAAGGTGTCCCTGCCCATGGTAGAACCAGACAGTCTGTAAGGTCCTTTCCAGCCCAAACCATTCCATTCTCTGATGAAAACAGGCTGGAGTGTTTAATACACAGAGGGTGATGGACCACCACACGAGCACAACCAGCAGAGGTGTGCGTTCCGTGCAGCAGGAAGCAGGAATTGCACCTGCAGGAAGCTCCAGCTCCGCTCTGGAGTGTCACACGCCGTGCTTGCACGCTGCTGTTTGCATTAAAACGGCCCCACAATCAGCCACATGGGTCAAAAGTCCAAAAGACAACGTTTTCCTCGAGTATAATTCACAGTTTTCAGGCACTTCCACCCTTAAGACAGTATTACCATTCCTGACATTAAAAAAGGGTGTTTAAAATATTTAAACTAATCTTTACACTGAGGGCAGATCCTAGTGCTGCGCCCACACAAGAGTCATTGCCCATGTGAAGGACAAGGACAGGACAGAAGTCACTTGTGTTTAGGCCTAACTTGAAGATCAGCCCATTAATTGGCACGTGGAAATTGAGGAGTTTTCCCCAGCGGACAGGCAGAGCCCTGCAGGAATCCCAGCCCACACTGGATCAGGACACAGATCCCACTGCAGCCTCCGAGGGGAGGATGGGTGGCAAGGTCTGCACTCAGACAGCGAGAGAGTGATTAAAAACCAAAAACAACCCAGAAATCCTCCAGGAGCTACCACCAAAGGCTGGGCTGGCTTTCTCCTGCAGGACAGACACGTGTGTTCCCCTTTCCCAGAGAGCAGCCCGGCGTTCCCAGTGGCCAGAGGAGCAGATTCCCAGGGCTATTTCTGGCTGGGACACGCAGGGCTATCCCACCTAAGGAGCTGCTCCCGAGCTGCTGCCCAAAAGAGGCCCGGAGAGCCTCCGGACACGCCACGCTCCTCTGCTATTCCCAAGCTTTGCCAGCAGCTGTCAGCTGCCTGCTTAATAAGCAGGAATAGGAAATGCAGCAAGTTCGCAGCAGGGGGAAAAGTGTCCAGCCGGGTCCCTGCTCCATTCCAAAACCATGGTTTTCTTAATTCTGGACTTTATGAATCCGATTTGCAGGGTTTTCAGTTATTTCGCTGTCAGCATAGGCTGCCGTAATAACTTATGGACAAGGAGGATGCTGCTTGGAGGTTTTTTTGCAGAATTCTTCCCTTAGGTTGGACCCGATGATCTTGGATGTCTTTTCTGACTTTAATGGTTCTGTGATTCTGGGCCACGGGAAATACAGGGATTGCTTCCAAATAAAGTCAGCTATGGCCACGACTTCTGAGTGTGAAAAAATTCACATACATCACAGAGAAATGTAGCGACTTCTCAGCTTGCATGCACACACGGATCCCTTCCGAGAAGAGCTCCCAGAATTAACCAGCACTGCCCAGCTGGACAGCAGGAGCGAGCAGGGGAAGGCAGAGCTCACGAGGAGATCCACGATCTGCAACGCACATCTTTATCCTCCCACATATTCTGCTCATTTCAGCACATCACCAGCTCTTTTATTTTTTTTTAATACGGCAGAAAACGCAGCAGTTTCATTACGAGGAGGGCTGTAAACATGTGAATAAACAGCAGAATTTCTGCCCTAAGTACGTGCAGTGAAAAATGCCTTCCCACAGCATTGCTCCGTGCTTTAAAATGTGCACAGACAAGCGAAGCAAATCATGCAGACACAGAACTTGGCTTGTAAATTAAGGCAGACTAATTGAGCTCTGCCTGAACTCTCTTCCCCTGAATCCTAAACAACCTGCCGAGCAAGTGTTCTTCCTTGGAGCAGCCAAGGTAAGAGGTATTTTTAGTTTGGAGAAGCAGCACTGGAGCCGCACAAAGCAGAAGGTCGGGTACACCAAACACTCCTCCTGTCGCTGCTATTTCTGTGAGCTGGGCTGGTTCCTGCGAGCTCTGCTCCAACCACCCCTTCCCTGCCTCCCAAAGCCGTGGAATGGCACTGCCAGGAGGGGCTGGGGGATGGAATCATGGAATCACAGCAAGGGCTGGGTTGGAAAGGCCTGAAAGCTCATTCCATTCCACCCCCTGCCATGGGCAAGGACACCTTCCACGAGACCACAGTGCTCCGACCTGGCCTTGAACGCTTCCAGGGATGGGCACACGGGAGCCTCCTTGGCTGCAGGGGCCAAACACCTCCTTTGGAAGCTGCCCTGGAGGAGAGAGGCTTTGCCTTCCTAATCTAAAAATACAGAGAAGAGGAGAAAATTATGTTTCCCCTCCTAAGAAGCTCAGGAGAGCTCAGGCACACGGGGATCACAGCGCTGTGGGACTGAGGGGAGCCTGCACACCCAGCACCCATCACTGCTGGGCTCAGCTCCTGCTGGGCACCAAGCCCTCCTGCCCGAGCCCCTCTCTGCACCCCCAGCAGCTCTTCCCAGCGTCATTACTGGGGGAAATCAGGGGGGGAAATTAGAGATGTCTCCATGAAACAGCCGAGAGCAGCAGTGCTGAGAGGACTGGGATGTGCCCAGTGGAACCTGCTGGGCAGGCTGGTGGCTGTCTGAGCAGAATCTGCTCCTCCCTGCCAGCTCCAGTTGCCTCTGGAGCTCACCCTTCAACAACCCCATTTAGCCTGTGTGTAATCTAAAAAAAAATAAAGATTGACTGTAAACTGCCATGCATTAAATAAAGTGACTCCACTGCTGAGCGCTGCTGTGCCAAACACACTAAAACTCCAACACAAACTAGAGTGCAAAGCAACAAAATAGTATGCCACTATCAATATTGCCAATACGTTTTCCTCCATTCCTATAGCAGCAAAACACAAGCCTCAGTTTGCCTTCACCTAAAGAAGTGCACAGTATACCTAAAACTGACTGCCCCAGAGGTAAAAGCACAATCCTACCATCTGCCACAGACTGAGCCAAAATGCACTAAAAAAGGTAAGGCTCCAAATCATCTACAATATATTGATTACATCATTGTGTAAAAAAAAAATAACAACAGCAAAAGTGTTTAAGAAAAAACACTCGGGTGGCACCAGCCATTGTGCTGCTGTCCCAGCTTGGTGCCCACTGCCACTTCCCACCCTGGCACTGCCACACGGCCACAGGAACGGCTGGGGCAGGTTCTGCTCTGCCTGCTTTTCCCCCTGTGCCACGTTATTGCAGGCGGGCTGTGCTGGTGCGGCAGCCTGTGGGCAGCGGGAAGGGGAACACGTTAAACCACGGAGCGTGGGCAGCCCAGGCCGTGTTCTGTGTGTGTGTGGGGAGCTGTGCTTCCCCCTCTGCTGCCCCACTGCCCCTCCTGGGCAGCTCAGCCTCCTGCTGGCCCCCTCCCACAGACCCACAGGCCTTGGTGCTGGGGGAATTGAGTCTCTGAGAGGGGTACGGGGGTGCCAGCGGTGATGGGGGTGCTCTGGCTCATGGAATGTGCACAGGAGCTCCAGGACCTGCAAGAGCCATCTCGCAGCAGGCTGACTCACTGCCCTGTGTCCTGAACAGCCAGCCAGCCCAAATCCGGGCTGCCACTGTCCCTGGGGCGCTGGAAACCTCTGGAGTACCAGCGCCAGCGTGCCCCACGGTGACACCGCCGCCGAGCCCGTGCAGGAGACCCTCACCCAGTCCCGGTGCCTGGGGCAGGGATGGCGGGGATGGAGCTGCGCTGAGCCGTGCCAGCAGCGAGCCCGGCTCGTTCTGAGCCCGCTGCAAACCTGCCCGTCCTGTCGGGGCAGCCGCTCGGCCGCGGGGCCGGGAGCAGGGCCAGGGAGCCGGGCTGGGCCGGGCCGGGATGCTGAGCCGGCAGCGCCGCCGGGCCCGCCGCGACCACTGCGAGCTGGGCGGCCTGAGTCACACACAGCGCCCGTGAGAGGCGTGCGGCTGCCCCTTCCATCATCATCGTCATCGTCATCCTCACTCAGCCTGCCTGCCCCCCTTCTTCATCGTCATCATCATCATCATCGTCATCATCATCCTCACTCGGCCTGCCTGCGCTCACCTTCTTCATCATCATCATCATCATCATCGTCATCATCTTCACTCAGCCTGCCTGCGCTCACCTTCTCCATTGTCATCATCCTCACTCAGCCTGCCTGCCCCCCTCCTTCATCATCATCATCATCCTCAGCCTGCCTGCCCCCCCACAGCACCCTGCCTGGCGTGGGGCTGCGAGGGAGACTGCCCCCTTCATCATCATCATCATCATCCTCAGCCTGCCTGCCCCCCTTCTTCATCACCCTCAGCCTGCATTCTCACCTTCATCACCCTCAGTCTGCCTTCTCACCTTCATCACCCTCAGTCTGCCTGCTCACCTTCATCACCCTCAGCCTGTCTGTTCACCCTCATCATTATTATCCTGCCTGCTCTCCCTTTTAACCCAATAACTAATCACTCAAAGTCCACCATGTGGATTTTTCTGTCCAGTTCCAAAACACTTTTTTGGAATTGGACAGAGCTTACAAAGAAGAACCTGAAGAAGAACAATTAGCTACTGTTCTAAAACTTCTATCTTGTTCCATATATATTGTTGTGTTTTAAAGCTTTAAACTCTAAGTCTTCTGCTGAGTGATATTACACACTTCTAATCAAACTACAGAGTCATAATCCCAGTGTTATCAATTAATTTTGGAAGATTTTTTCACAGCCTCAGGTCAAATATGTTTTGCTTTTTTTGTGGGTCCGTGCCCTTCAGCGCTGAAAGTTTAAAATTTTCAGCATCTAGGATTCCAACAACCATCCTCACCCTGCCCGCTCACCCTCACCCCGCTCTGCCTGCCCCTCCAGGAGCTGCGTGGAGCACAGAGTTCATCTGCCACACAAATAAAAAAGGTCCTTTTGTTTTATGGAGCGCAAGGCAGGGCAGGAACGAGTGCAGGTTTATTTTGGGGCACGGCCAAGGCAGGGCTGAGTTAAGGAAGACACAGTTTCCCACCTGGCAGCTGCAGGAGAGTGAGGAGCAGGAGCTGGGCTGAGCTCTTGGCTGCACCCTGGGCCTGGTGGTGCTGGGATAACCCTCCTGGAGCAGGGATCAGTGCCACCCATGCCAGGCCCCTGGCACCCAAAGCCCTTCTCACACCAGGGACCCGTCCCAAACACGATCCAGCCCCGGTGCTTGGTTTTTCTTGTCCCTGCAGCTGCATGTGGCGCAGAACTGACTGAGCCAAGCCCTCCATGCCAGCTGGGAGCACCCAGGCACTGCTGTTTGCCCACAGGGCAGGGCCCCCAGCTCTCCTCACGCAGCCCCATCCTCCTGTTTGGGTTCTGGGGGAGCCAGCTCTGCAGGACCCTGGGGAACTGAGGAGATCCCCTTGAGGGTGTCAGCACACGGACTGACCCCTGCCAGCAGCTCCCAGCTGAACATCCCTTCATCCCTGCTGGGATTCCCTGGGGCAGGCTCGGTGGGGTCTGGGACCTCGGTGGGATTCTGGGCACAGCAGGAGCGGCAGCTCCGGCGCAGAAACCCCTGGGTGACACCGTCTCTGTCACAGTGCGAGGGTGACACCGTGTCAGTCACCAGCGCAGGGGTGACAACTGCCCCTGCCACAGTGTGGCGGTGACACCACCTCTGTCACCAGCACAGGGGTGACACCGCGTTTGCCACCAAAACCAGCCACCAGCACAGGGGCCGTGAGCCAGAGCCGTTCCTGTGGCTGGCATTCCCAGGCCTGTATACCCAGGCTGGCATTCCCAGGCTGGCATTCCCAGGCCGGCGTTCCCAGGCCAATATTCCCTGGCTGGCATTCCCAGGCCTGTATTCCCAGTCTGACATTCCCAGGCTGGCATTCCCAGGCCAATATTCCCTGGCTGGCATTCCCAGGCTGACAGTCCCAGGCCGATACTCCCAGTCTGGCATTCCCACTCTGCCATTCCTAGGCTGGCGTTCTCAGGCCAATATTTCCAGTCTAGCATTCCCAGTCCGGCATTCCCACTCTGCCATTCCCAGTCCGGCATTCCCAGCCTGCCATTCCCAGTCTGACATTCCCAGTCTGACATTCCCAGGCCTATATTCCCAATCCGGCATTCCCACTCTGCCATTCCCAGGCTGCCATTCCCACTCTGCCATTCCCACTCTGCCATTCCCAGTCTGACATTCCCAGTCTGACATTCCCAGGGCTATATTCCCAATCCGGCATTCCCACTCTGCCATTCCCAGGCTGCCATTCCCACTCTGCCATTCCCAACCTGCCATTCCCAGCCTGCCATTCCCAGGCTGCCATTCCCAGGCACCGAGCAGGGCCCCGGCCGAGCCCACGCGTGCCCGGGCGGAGCCGGCCCGGGTAAGGGAACGCAGGAGCGGGCGGGTGAAAGGCGCCGAAAGGAGGGCACGGAGCTGCCCCTGCTGCTGCTGCTGCGGGCCCAGGCACCCCCTCATTAGGCTGATTACAGGCACCAGCTCTGCTAACGAGCGCCGTGGGCCCCAACAAGCCCCGGGGCTGTTGTGGCACGCTCGGCTCGGCTCGGGTGGCGGCCAGGGAGGTGTCCCAGTGCTCCAGCCCGTGCCAGCGCCCTGCCCTGCACAGGGCACCCCAAATCCTGTAGGTGCAGAGCGCCCCGGCAGGCTCTGTGTGCATCCTTGGGGTGCTCCCTCAGCCCGGAGCTGGGAATATTGAGGAGCAGGGAGCACCCAGAGCACCCTGTTCCATGGAATTTACAGGGGGTGAATATTGAGCAGCAGGGAGCGCCCAGAGCGCCCTGTTCCATGGAATTTACAGAGAAATGAATATTGAGGAGCAGGGAGCACCCAGAGCACCCTGTTCCATGGAATTTACAGGGGATGAATATTGAGGAGCAGGGAGCACCCAGAGCGCCCTGCTCCATGGAATTTACAGAGAAATGAATATCGAGGAGCAGAGAGCACCCAGAGCACCCTGCTCCATGGAATTTACAGAGAAATGAATATTAAGGAGCAGAGAGCGCCCAGAGCGCCCTGTTCCATGGAATGTCAGGGTGATGAAGGGGCTGGACCTCGGGGTAGAGAACAGGAGGCTGCTCACAGGCTGAGCATCCGGGAGCTGGTTCTGCAGCACACAAAATGCCTGAGGAGGAGCTGCAGAGGCTCGGGGTGTGTTCGGGAGAGCTCCTGCCCAGCGAGTGAAGGTTTACCTGGGTCCCACCCATCCTGCCTGGCCCCTGGGCTGCGGACAGAGCAGGAACATGGAGATGCTCAGCCTGCAGCCCAGGAGCTGCAGCAGGACCCCCAACCCCTCCCCATGCTGAGGATTCAGCCCCGGGTGGCTCAGGGACCGTCCCAGGGCTGTGTCCCCACGGCTGCTGCCTTGGATAAGGACACAAAGAGAGGGAGCTGCAGGGCTGCCAGCTCTGATAAGGCACCGCAGGCTGGTGGCATGATGGCATCGTCCCCAGGCTGGTGGCATGGCGGCATCCCATCCTGTCCATGGCACAAGTTCATGGTCAAGGTCATTGGATCACAGAGTGGGTTGGACTGGAAAGAACCTTAAAGACCATCTTATTCCAACTAATCCTAATTAGAAAATTATGCATATTGTGGGGAAAAAAGGTGTATTTTCTCAAGAAAAATAAGTCACCCTTTTTGCAGGTTCGTGTTGAAGGATTGGCCTGACAGGAGCTGCTTCAGAAAGTGGTGGCAGGTCCTTATGCCCCCGTGGCAGGTGGAAAGCAGTGTCACCACATCCCGGTGACATGGTGACATCCATGGAGCTGCTGCTGCCCCGCGGGACATTGCTGCTCCGTGAGGCCAGGCAGGAAGCAGCTCCCTGCAGCTGCCCTGGGGCACGTGCTGCTGCATTTTTCTGCTGTTTCATCACCTCTAATTCCTGCTAAACAGCTTCTGGGCTTGGGGCACAAACCCCACATTCCCCAGGTCTCCCCACTCTCTGCGCCGCTGGTGTGGAGGTGCCATGAGGATGGGATGTCCTGAGCCCCATCCCACCCTGCTCCTGCCTCCATCCTCTCCATGGGATGGTTTCTCACCCTTTTTCCTCTGGTTTTCAGCCCAAGCGACTCCCTGGGCTGTTGGTGGCCCCAGCCTGCAGCCCCACCGTGGAGCACGGGGATCTGCACAAACAGGCCCCAGCCCCACTGCTCCCACCAGGCTCTCCACGTCAGGATCCCTTGGCTAAGGCTGGACTCACCGTTCTCTTTTTCCTTACTGCAAAATTACGTTTAAATTAAAAAACAAACGCGTTTTTCCCCCGCGCGGGAGCCGCCGGGTGCTGCCCCCGCTGCGGCCGCCAGAGGGCGCCAGAGAGACGGAGGCGGCGTCCCCGGTGGGTCCGTGTGTCTGTCCCTGTCCGTGTGTCTGTCCTGTCCGTGTGTCTGTCCTGTCCGTGTCCTGTCCGTGTCCGTGTGTCTGTCCTGTCCCTGTCCTGTCCGTGTGTCTGTCCTGTCCCTCTCCGTGTGTCTGTCCTGTCCCTGTCCTGTCCGTGTGTCTGTCCTGTCCGTGTGTCTGTCCTGTCCCTGTCCGTGTGTCTGTCCTGTCCGTGTGTCTGTCCTGTCCCTGTCCTGTCCGTGTCCGTGTGTCTGTCCTGTCCCTGTCCGTGTGTCTGTCC
>JAXCLO010000004.1:1056956-1071988 GCA_035583995.1 Arremon aurantiirostris | reverse complement strand
TGGGGCTCAGGAATCAGCAAAAATGGGGTTAGACTTGGGAATGGCAGCAAAATGGGGCTCAGAGCACAGGGAATCAGCAAAAATGGGGTTTGCCATGGAAATGGAACCAAAATGGAGCTCAGGAAATCAGCACAGAGCGGGGTTTGACATGGGAATGGCACCAAAATGGGGCTCAGGGCACAGGGATCAGCAAAAATGGGGTTTGACATGGAAATGGCACCAAAATGGGGCGCAGGAAATCAGCACAAAATGGGTTTGACATGGGAATGGCACCAAAATGGAGCTCAGGGCTGGAAGAGAGCCTTGTGGGGTGGGAGAGGTGCTGGGCATGGGCTCGTTCTGCAGGACCTACTGTTGTGATCCCCAGGGAATGAGGGGAAGGATGGAGCCTGGGGCTGCTGTGACACCAGGCAGGGAAAGGCTCCACCTGGCCCCCACAGGACACTGAAAACAGGAGGGGCTTCACACCATCACAAACCAGCCATTTCCTAACTACAATACATCCTAAGTGCTTCTTCACCTATCAACTTTTACCATAAATACCTTAAAGCAAATAATCTAAAATCATCCATCATGAGTCCATCTTTCATAATTCTATTTCTCCAAAGTACCCAGTCTTATTTACAAAAGCACTCCTTAAAACTTGTTTCTAGCTCCATTTCTCTCTCAACAGTATCTATCCTATTCCATTTCTAAATCAACATTTCTTATCTCAAAGTTTGCATACAAACCCACACTACGTGAACCTTCTGTCAGGGTTTAAGAACTCTCTAAAAGTCCATTTCCCACAGGGCTTCAAAATCATTCCAGGGGGATTTTCATCTCTCCTGGAGGGACAGGGCAAGGGGGAGCAGCTTCCTATTGCCAGATGGGATACTGGGTGGGGTATTATCTACAAGAAGTGGATTAATTTATTATTATTTATTAGTAGTGAATTTTATTATTTATTATTATTTATTGTTAATATTCACTATTATTTATTATTATTTATGGTTTTTACTATAATTTTTATTTATTATTATTTATTATTATTAAATAATTTTATATCTTATAAATATAGAAAATTATATATTATATATATAAATTTTTAATATATGTATTTTTATATATTAGATTATTATTCATATATTATTACTGTTTATATTATTTATATATTAGTATGCTTATATATTATTATTATCATCAATAAATTTTATTATTTATTATTTAGTGTTATTTATCATTCACTAATATTAATTATTTTTATTGTTATTTATTATTACTATAATTTATTATTTATTATAATTTATTATTTATTATTAATTATTATTTGCTATTGTTTATTAATAATTTTATTTTTATTATTTATTTATTATTAATTTATTATTATTAACTATTATTTGTTCTTATTTATTGTCATTTATTTGGAACTCTTGAGCTTTGAGAGGGAGCAAACGCTGAACTATGGGTGCACAAAGACACCAAATTCACACAGACCCTGTGCAATGTCCCTGTCCTGCAGCCAGGAGGAGGAGGAGGAGGAGGAGGAGGAGGAGGAAGCCCCCCTGTCTCACCTTTATCCTCTCGATGGAGGCCTCGATGCGGAGCTGCTGCACGGTCCTGCGGGCCTGGGCGATGTTGTTGCTCGTGGTCGCTGTTTTGCCTGACATTTTCAGAGGGGCAGGGAAGCTCTGCAGGGAAACACAGGGGGTGTCATTGCACCCTGAACTGCTGCTGCACACAGGCATCCACCACACACACGGCAAAAAGGGGTTTTTAAACGTGGTTATTGGGGCATCCAACAGGAGCAATCAGCCAAAAAACATCTCTGGAGGCAAACACACTCCAGAGAAAGGCATGGAGCTTCTGTGCTCTCAGGTTGGGTACTTTCTGACCAGAGATGGGGCAGCTGAGAGGTGTTGTAAAAACTTTAATTCCATTTTCAGTCTCTTGAGAAGGCTGAGACAGCACAGATGTTACAATTCACACAATCAGAAGCTGTTTTATATGTTTGAGAGTTCTCACAAATTCACTTCCCACACTGTGCAGGTTTCTGAGGCTGTGGCACAGCTTGGGCCACTGGATCCCCCCTGTGCAGCTCCCCCTGGGCTTCCAGGGATCCCAGAGGGTTCTGGAAAGCCACAAAATCCCTGAAAGCTGCCCCAGGAGAGGGGACAAGCTCCTGCAGAGTGAGCCAGGGTGGAACCACAGGATATTGGGGTTGGGATATCAGACCATCCAGTCCAACCATGGCCAGCACTGCCAAGGCCACCCCTGCCCTGTGCCCCCAAGTGCCACATCCACAGGGATCTATACCCCTCCAGGGATGGGGACTCAGCTGTGCCAGGGCTGGAGAACCTTTCTGGGGAGAAATACCATCCCTGCTGATGGAAATGCCACCCCTAGGTGATAGAAATGCCACCCCTAGCTGATAGAAATGCCACCCCTAGGTGACAGGAATGCCACCCCTGGCTGATAGAAACGCCACCCCTGTCTGGTTCTCCACCTTAGTCCTGAGTGTCCCAGGCCAGGCTGGATGGGGTTTGGAGCAGCCTGGCACAGTGTGAGGTGTCCCTGCCATGGCAGGGGTGGCACTGGGTGGGCTCTGAGTTCTCTCCCAACCAAACCAGTGTGGGATTCCAAATCATCCAGGTCTGCAGGAATCTCCAGCCCAGCCCTGCCCGTGTCCCTGCCCTGTGTCCCAGCAGGCTCCAGCAGGGCCCTGCTGGCTTTGCCCAGCTCCAGGAGATGAGGGGAGCTGTGTGTGAGCCCCTCAGGTGTGTGACAGCTCCTGTGTGTCCCCTCCTGTGTGTGCCCCCAGCCCTGCATGGCCCCAGCCAGCCCCGTGCCCTTTGCAGCAGGCTCAGGGTTCCCTCTGCCAGCCTGGCAGCAGGGCTGCTCCCCAGTGCCAGCCCAGCAGGCTGGTAACAGCATTTTCCTGCCCCTGTTGGCAGGGGACATTCCTTGGAAAAGCTCAGGGCAGGAAGCGCTGGGGGAGGCACAGTCACTCCTCAGGCTGGGTGCCACTAAAAACTCGTTTCCTGCAGTAAAACAGATCCCCCTGCACATCCATGGGTGCTCCAAACCCTGGCCTTGGGCACTGCCAGGGATCCAGGGTCTGGGAATTCCATCCCATCGCAGCCCCTCCAAAGGAACAATTCCCAATTCCCATCCAGCCCTGTCCTCTGGCAGCCATTCCCTGTGTCCTGTCCCTCCATCCCCTGTCCCCAGTCCCTCTGCAGCTCTCCTGGAGCCTCTTTACACAAAAAATGAATTTTCCCAGCAGGAAACTCCAACAGGCACTGCTGGGTTCCACAGAAACCCTGCCCATGCAGCCCCAAGCCTCTCTCTGGGATAACAAGGAGCTGTTTCACCAGAACACGAAGCACAAATCCACCACAAATGGAGCCCAAAGTCCCACCCAGCCCCTGCAGTTTCCCCTCACAACATTCAAAACCTGCAGTGTGAAAAACCCAACACACAGCAATTCATTTTTGTCCAGTAACAAATGCAGCTCTGAGAGGACAGTTCAGGAGCTGCTGATTCCTCTAATTTTAGTACTTTTTTTTTGTTTTCAAGGTTTAAAAAGTTGCAGAATTAAAAGATAAACCATTATCCTCTCATTTAGCTGGGGAAAGGCCACACTCAGCCTTCCCTCCCCAGCCCCAAACCCCCTTTTGCCCCTGGGTTCTCTGGATCCCTTCCCACCCTGCATGGATTGACCTCCTTAGGAAAGTTCCAGTGCTTATTTTCCCAGCTGCTTAGCTTTGTTAATAAATGAGATGGTTGGAAAAAACCAAACCAAACCAAAACAAGCCAAACCGTAAGATTTGAAAATTAAATTGCTGCGTTTGCCCATCTCCAAACAAACAGGAGCTTTAATAGCCCTCCTAAGATTACTAAACCTCTTCTGCAGGGAGATTTACAGCAACTAGGTCAGCTGCCCATAAATCTGTTTTCCTTCCCAGCTCCTGGCAATGGATCCAGGCTGCTGCAGCCATGGGATTTCTCCCAGGGCACCCCAGGACTCCCCAGATTGAACTGGAGGTGCCAGAATTCTGCAGGATGTGGGGGTTCAGAGCCCTGGGCAGGGTTGGCTGGGCCAGGAGGACCTGCCAGGACAAGAAGCTGCTCCCTGAAGAAACAATCCCTCATTTGGAGAGGGCACAGCTCTGATTTCTAGGAAATGATCCCTGGTGCTCAGCCCTGGGAGCCTCCCCCATCCCAACACCTTCCCTTGGGATCTCTGGTGTGTCTCAGCTCCTCCTTCTGCGCTAGATGCACCAAAAATGAATTTTCAACGAGTTTTTCCATTCACCACCTAAACCAAAACGTGGCTGGTGATCCAGGCCAGGCTGGGCATTGGGGCATGGGACAGTGGGAGGTGTCCCTGTCCTGGCACTGGGTGGGATTGCAGCTCCTTTCCAGCCCAAAGCACTCCAGGATTTCCTGCTGTGACCTCAGGCAGGAGGGGCTCCCTGTGGGGACACTGGTGACAAACTCGGTCCCCTGGCTGTGACACAGCAGAGCAGGGCCCGGGCTGGTGGGCACAGCGATTCCCAAAGCCCAGAGCAGCTGCAGGCACGGCTGCAACTCCCCCCTGGGTCTGACTCAGAGCCCAAAAGCAGACAAAGGATCAGACCCAGAGCAGCCTCCCTGGCACCACCCTGCCATGGCAGGGCCACCTCCCACTGTCCCAGGGGCTCCAAACCCACCCAGCCTGGCCTGGGACACTGCCAGGGACACAGGGACAGCCACAGCTGCTCTGGCACCTGTGCCAGGCCTGCCCACCCTGCCAGGGAAGGGTTTATTTCCCATTCACCCACTGCAAACTGCACAGGAGGATTCCCAGCAGCCACACTGTGCCAGGGACAGGAAACTTGCAGTGCACTTCCTGCAGCCACACCTGCACCTTTTCCTGGCTCAAAACACCTGCAGGCAGGTGGAGCTGCCCCTCTTGCAGAGAACAGCCCTGTTCTCCCAGGCCTTGCCCCATTTCTTTCCCCAGGCTTTGGGTAATGAGGTTGCCATGCAGCAGATCCCCAGATCCGCCTGGGCTGCCTGCCAGAGCCCAGCTCCAGTGGGATAATTAAACTCTGGACTGTCTTATTTACTCTCTCAGATCCAGGACTTGTGAGGCACCTGCTGAGGGAAAGGTAATTAAATCAGCCCTGCTAAGGCAGGGCTGGGGATCTGCTGGAAATCCCAGCAGCTCTGCCTGGAACACAGCTCCCAGTTTGCTCCAGTTACACCAAGCCAGCTCCCACTGGAGCAGCAGAGCCTGGCTGGCAGCAGGGCAAACCCTCAGAGGTGTCCTGTAACTGCTTCTTTGAAATAAAGCAGATTTTGAGGTGAATAACTCAGAATTTGGATCAACAGAGCAGGCTGGGCAAAACACAAACCAACACCAGCACCTGCAAGTGTAACACCCCGCCAGCCCTGGTTTGTTTTGCAGCCCCTGGTTTTCCTGCCCTGGTTTTCCAGCCCCTGGTTTGTTTTCCAGCCCCTGGTTTGTTTCCCAGGGCTGCCAGCAGGGATCTAAAGTTACAGCTGCCCTGCAAATGCAGGTTCCAAAGGGCTCTCCCTTTGCAGAGCCACTGGAGCCCGGCTGGGCAGGGTGGGAAGGAGGATGGACGTGCCAAACTCGCCAGGGAAAGGGCAGGAAAAGGACACGGGGTGTTCCCAATGTCCCACTGGCCCTGCACACCCTGCAGGTCCCTGGGAATCCATGGAGCTGCTCCATGGAATCCAGGCTGGAGCAGCTCCAGCCCGGAAATGTTTGGATGCTGCTGCCTGATAAACCAGAAACAATCTCCACCCTGGGAATGATCCCACTTGTCTAAAATACACAGGAATGGAGGGGAAAAGAGGGAAACAAGCAGCTGGACAAGCTCAGAGCTGCTGCTCCCAGCTCGTTCCCAGCCCTGAGCTCGAGGTTTCAGTAATTCCACCACGAGTGCTGCAGGTTTCCAAGTGACCATTTCCAGTCCTGCAAACTTCCTGCTGTTTGCTGGGAGACTTTGGAGCTGGGTCTGGTTTGTCACCACACTGACACAGGCTCTGGCTGGTGCCATTCTGCTCCCTCCTTCCTCCCTGGTGTGCTTTCATCCCACTGCCTTCAGCTGGCACCCTGCAAACAGTTTGGGAACAACAGCAGCAAACCCCAAATCCAGCTGCCCCTTGCAGCAGTTCACACCCCCCAGAGCTCACAGGAATAAAAGGAGTAAAATTTTGCTTGTGCAAATGCAGGGATTTGTCGGGCAGGAAGCTGTTGGGAGGAGGAGGAAGAGGGGATGCAGGGAGCGGGTCCAAGCTGAGGGAAATCCTTATGGAAACAGGGAGAAGGAGCCCCAAAGCCCTCTGGAGGGGTGGCAGGAGCAGGGGGCGATGGCAGAGGCTGTGCTGGCCCCCGTGGCCGCTGCAGGAGCAGGCAGGAGCGGGGTGAGGGTGCTCTGCACTGATCCCTTCCCAGGAGCCCTGCGGGGGCCGGTCAGGACTTGAACGCTGGGGTTGGTTTCCTACAGGGCACCCTTGGGAGCTCAGGCTTTGTCAGGACTTGCAGAACCTGAAAGTGCTCCCAGTCCAAGCCAGGAGGCCACTGCTGGCACCGAAGGTGGGGGCAGGAATGAACAGCTCAGCTCTGAGCAGGCACGGGAGCACAGCCGGCCACAGCAACAGCTGAAACAATTCCACAGCAGCAGCACCAACTCCTGGAATTGGGACATTCCCCAGTTCTGATCTCTGATTTTTCAGGCCTCCAGTGGAAGAATGTGTTGGAGGAATCTCAGTGTGCCTGGCTCTGTTTCCAGCCCAAGTGCTGCAGAGGATTTGGAGGCGCAGTGGGAGCTGAGGCGTCCCACCTGATCCTGCACACCCCAAGCACAGCAGCACCTGGAACAAGGACACCCAGGTGGGCTGGGAGAGCCCCTGACAGCCCAGCAGGGACAAAGGAGCACCCAAGGGGTGCCCCTGCCCACCTGAAACCCCAATGGAGCCGCTGCATCTCCCTAGCAAGGAGCTGCCTTGCCCTGGCAGGCCCAAGGACCTTGGAAAGGACTTGGGAAGAATGGCTGATTATTCAGGGTGGAAAAAGAGTGGAAGGGCTGTGTGCAGGGGAGCACCCTGAGCTGTGTGCCTGCAGCACCTCTGGGAAGGCTGGGTGCCATTCCACCCCAAAGCAAACCCTGCAGGAGCTGCTGGCACCTTCACTGGGAGCACTGGGAGCAGGCAGGCACGTCCCAGGGCTCCTGCTGGGCAAGGAGGGAAGGGAGGGAGCAGGAATTGCAGCCCAACAGCCCATCCCTGCCCCGGCCATGCTGCCTGCCCGGTTCTTCCTCCCAGCAGCCCAGGGCAGAGCCCAGGGCTCTGAGCGGGGCCGTGCTGACACCCAGTGGAAGCTCCGGGGCTGGAACCTTCCCCTCCTGCCAGAGAGAATGGGAATGGACCTGGGCAGCAGGAAAACAGGACACTGAGGGTGGAGCAAAGCAGGGATTCCAGATGCTTTTGGGTGGGTTCTCTCTTGATGGTGCTTCTGTCCCATCCCTAGAAGGGTCCAAGGCCAGCAAGGAGCAGCCTGGGACAGGGGGAGGTGGCACTGCCCACAGCAGGGGTGACACTGCGTGGGCTTTGAGGGCCCTCCCACCCAAATTCTGGAATTTCACGATCCTTACTCCCCACACAGCAAGCAGAGACACAAATGGAGACACAAATTCCACAGAATTCTGGGAGCACCCCGAGCCACTCCTGCCCTCTGCAGACTGAACACAACACCCACAGTGCAAACTCCACAGGAAAAACGGCAACAGGGGGCACCCACAACCTCCCGGCTCCCATCACAGGGAAGGAGAAGGATTTTTCCACACCTACCCCAAACCAAGCTGTGAGTAGCAGCTCCCTGGCTGAGCAGGTGAGAAGGGCTGGATTTTTAAGCAGGACTGGATTTTTAAGCAGGACTCAGGTGAGATTTACAGGCACAAATATCTTACATGCACTAGAAAAAGTTTAGGTTTGGTGAAAGAAAGGAAGATCCTCCCCAGACAAGATCCTGCCCCAGGAAAAGGAAAGCTGGAGCCTCTGGCAGCTGCAGGACCTGCAGAGGTTTTGGGGAGGATTGGGGTGCAGCACAGCTGAAGGGGCTGGGGGAGCTCGGGCAGCTCAGATTTCAAAGCCAATTTTGCAGCAGAAAAGGCCCAGCAAGGCCCAGCTCTGCTGCCATCCCCTCCTGGAGAGAGGCTGGATGAGAACTGGGAATTGTGGCAGATCCACCTGGTTTGCACAGGGTGCTGCCAGTGCAAACACAGAATAAAAGCCCCCTAAAGCACAGAACATCCATTTGAGATGTTTCCTCCTTCAGAGAATTTACACTTGAGAGTACTGAGAGATTCTACACTAGAGATCCTTTTTTTTTAAATTATAAATAACGCTGCCAGTGTCTTAATTGGGGATTAAAACCCTTAATGATGTGAAATGAAAGGGAACAGACAACTCCCAAGATCTTCAATTGGACTTGGTGTTCTGGGTGTTTAATTAAGGCTGTGCTCCTCCATGGCCTCCTGTTTTTAAGTTATTCCAGCACCATCCTGCTGATCAAACTGGGCTGCAGCTCCCTTTGAATTCCAAAGGCAGCTCCCACTGTGGGATTCTGTCAAACCCAGTGCACACTCTGGGAGAGGAGCAGAGGAAAAACCTACTTTTGCTTTCCTCTGCATTTCTCCTGACTTCACTTTTTGTACCTTCAGCACACACAAAAAGTGACTTTTAGATCAAGGTTACTTTGAAAAACATCTGAGCAGTGTTATTTTAGAGACACTGGAAAAGGCAACGAACTGCAGGGCACAGAAGGTCCCTGTTCCTCCCCACAGGGGAAAGGAGGGAAAACTCCAAAGGGACATTTGCAAAGAGACTTTCAGCTGCATGAAAATCAGGCTGCAGAGCAGGAGAGGGCTGTGCTGGCAGCTCCAGCCTGGCCCCAGGCTCTGTGACCTTCAGCAGATTCTTTGTCTGGCACAGATAAAGCCTGGGATGCTCTGGGCAGAGCCCCACGGGGCTCAGCTCCAGGAACTGGGGAGGTGGGAAGGATTTCACCTCCTCCTTGGCTGCAGGAATCTATCCAGGTGCCTGTTTGTAAGGATGGGGGGAATATAGAATAATTTACATTTTTTTGATGGTCAAACAAAACACATGTAGCACAGCAAAGACACAAATGATGAAGATTTGCAGGCTGGTAAAAAATTCCCCCTTATCAGGGGAATAAACAAGGAAAAGCTTAATTTCTGTGGGAAAAGCAGGTTTCTCTGCCCCCTGAATCCAACCCAAAAGCAGTCAGGCAGTTAAAATAATGAGGTGAAAAGTGTCAGCAGTCCTGCCAAGGTCTTTATATTTGTTCTGCTCCAGAATAAAATTAAATCACCAGGGTTTGGGACCTGTCATGCTGCTTTGTGTTTTGCATGAAATAAAAGAACCAGAGTGGACTGGAAACTCACCTACATAGGCAGACCTGCTCCCTGTCCAGCTTGCCTTGATTTTATCGGTGTAATGATCCTGAAACAAGAATAAAATCAAAGTTATAAGGATTTCACTGCTCAAGGAAGCCAAAGCTGGGGGGGGTGGGTGGGTGGCACTTGTGGCTTAATGCTAATCACAAAAACAATATTTTGAGATTGGAAAATCCACCTCAAACTTGGAGCAGCCTGGGATAGTGAAAGGTGTCCCTTCCCAAGGCAGGGAGTGGGACTGGATGGGATTCAAGGTCCCTTCCAACCATTCCAGGATTCCTTTGACCCTGGAGCTGTCAGCCTGCAGTGATGCCTCCTCACAGCTGGGCGTAAATCAGTGCCCAAACAAATCTGAGAGCTCACATTCCCTGTGCAGGCCTTGCACACCCAGACAGAAACCTGCAGTTCTCACACCCTGGAGCCCCTTCAGGCCCTGGCAGGGCTCTGAGCTCTCCTGGATCCCTCTCCTCTCCAGCCCCTGAGGGTGCTGGGCCCATCAGGTGCTGGGAGCTGGGTGAGAGCTGGAGCAGGGAGGGATTTACAAGCCAAATCACCTTTCCCTTCACCGTGCTGGCTGTGCAGTGCTGCTGTCCCTGCAGTCACACCCAGCTCTGTGCCAGGCTCCAGCAGCTCCCAGCCCACCGGGGGCTGGCAGTGCCCCTGGCATTCCCAGCACAGGTATCCCATATTGATGCTTTTCACTCAATCTTTAAGCGTGGAACTGGGACCAGAGGCACTTCCTGAGCTGGCACAGCCAGGGCACAGCCAGATCCGGGATTTCAGCCTTTGGGATGGATCCAGCCTGCACTGCCAGGGCTGCTGCAGCCCTGGCACCCAGCCCTGCGGCTGCTCCGTGCCCACCACAGCCATCCCTGCCCTCATTCCCAGGGAAGGAGGAGGAGGAGGCAAAAACCCACCTGAAATTCCCCAGGGACGGCCCTGAGCGAGGAGGCAGCTGTGGTAATTTACTTTGGGGATTTTAGGAGGAATTAGAGACAGGACTTCTGAATTGTTTTTGATGATGTGGTTTGTTTTCCTTGTCTTCTGCATAGGCAGGAAGGGGGAATTTGGCTCAAATCATTACAACATGCTTTAGAAGGTCTCAAGACCCTTAGTTATAAGACTTTTTAAGGAGTTATTGACTAATAAAACACTGTCAACAAGGATATTTATGTTTTGACTCAATCTTTAAATATTTTGTTTTATGGACTCATGCTACAGTGTAAGTTCTTTAGCCAATCATGTTATGGCACACAAACCTACAGTGCTGCACTCTAAACTCTTTGTTTATTTCTGTAATTACTTTTACTTTTTCTATCTCTCAAACTCTAAAACTCTGAACTTCTTTTATTTAGCTAACATGTCTCTGGTTTAAACTATAAATCCACATTCTCACTTCTGGCACCTCAGTCTGGGAGCCTTTTCCAAGGTCTCAGATCAAACCCTGGGTTTAATTCCAAGCTTTGGCTCACAGGCCCAAAGTTCTGAGAGTTCCCTGCATTTCAGATTGCAGCAGGCAGCACGGGCAGTGCTCCCATTACAATCACACCCCACTTCCCGTGCTGGAAACGGGATCACACTTTTAACAAGTGCTGCTCTAATCACTGTGTGGAGGAGGAAAATAAATTGTGCTAAGGACAGTCTGCCTTGCCACAGTCCTTGTCCCTGTGCCAGGCTTGTCCTGTCCACATCCAGCAAGGAAACCAAAATAAATAAATGTGACACGTAACCTCCTCCAGGGACGTGTGACTGCTGCGCAAAATCAAAGCTGGAATGGAAAAGCCGCTCCTCTGCTTATCTGTGCAACATCCCAACCTGCCCACACCCCCTGGACACTGCCAGGGAAAAACAAGAAGAGTTTTTACATTGGCTTGTGCATCCTGAGGGGGATGCAAACACAGCCACAACAACCGGAATGGTTTGGGTTGGGAGAGAGCTCCAGGGATGAGCCAGCCCAAGCCCATCTAAAGGCTGCTACGAGGAATGCTGGATCCCCTGGGAGTGCTGGATCCCCAGAGCCACGTGTCTCCCAGGGGCTGGATGGACCCCCACCACATCCCACCTCCCATGGGTACCCCCACTGCTTCCCCACTTTCCTGCTTCTACCTCCCTCCCTAAAATCCCATGGAGAATCCCAGCACACCCCTGAGCACTGCTGTCACAGCCTCTGCTCTTTCTCATCGATTTAAAAAACTTCAAAATTGGCTTGTGCATCCCGAGGGGGATGCAAACACAGCCACAACAACCAGGAATGGTTTGGGTTGGGAGAGAGCTCCAGGGATGAGCCAGCCCAAGCCCATCTCTAGTTGGCCTGAGCAGTGATTCCAGCTCCTGGGGCTGCCCTGCAGCCCAGAGCCACACTGCTGCTCCTGCCTAACCACAGCTCCTATCAAGCCACTCATAAAACCCCACAAAGGCAGCGTTGCTGGCACAGTTTGAGGCTGCAGTAATGCAGCCCCTGCAAAAGCCTCCACTCACTGCTGGGGAAGGAATAAATCAGGGAAGGGCACGTGGGCTGAGGAAATCCCACAGCTGGATGGGTCCCAGTCCCTGTGGCCAAGGCTGGCAGCACCAGCCAGCTCCTCCTGCTCTGCAGGAGTTCCAGCTCCAGCTGGAGCATCCCTGCTCTGCAGGAGGAATCCCTGGCAATGGGAACCAGACTGAGCTGGGAAAAGGACGGTCCCTGTCCCACAGAAGTCAGGGACACTTTCTGCTTATCCCAGCTCCAAGCTCAGACCAAAAACCCTGACCTTGGGAGGGGGCTTGCAGCTACAAACAGAGCTGAAAATGTAATTTGGGATCTGCTCAGAATTATTCACAGCAACCACAGAATGACAGACAGGTTTGGGTTGGGAGCTCAAAGCTCACCTCATCCCAAAGCCCTGCCATGGCAGGGACACCTCCCACTGTCCCCAAGTGTCCATTCTGGCCTTGGGCACTGCCAGGGATCCAGGGGCAGCCACAGCAAATCTGGGCACCTGTGCCAGGGCTACCCACCCTCACAGGGAGGAATTTATCCCCAATATCTCACCCAAACCTGCCCTATTTTTCCCTTTCTATGATAACCACCCCAGTGTTTCCCTGGTTCAGGCAGCAAGGACTGGGTCCCAGGACATTCTCTTGGCATTCTGCTGGAAACTGGGAGGGAGAATGTTCCCTCCTCAGCTTACAGCACCATGAAACCTCCTGGTTTTGTGCTCTGGGGGTGGCTGGGCACAAGGAAAACCCTCCTTTAGATGGGAACACCAGACAAAACCTCACCCATGAGCTCCCAGTGGCTCTGCACAGGAAATGGCTCTGCAGAGCAAAGGGGTGATGGCACAGAGCAGCTGGATCAGGGAGCAGGCTGGGAATGCAGGCTGGGAATGCAGGCTGCTCCCTTCCCAGTAGGACTGAGAGGGGCTTTTGCACCTCCAAACCTCTGAGAGCCAGGCTGGAGAACAGCCCCTGCACTGGCAGGGCTCCTCAGAGCAGGGCAGGATCACACACCCACAGCAAAGGGTGCCAGAAACTCACCTGTCCCTGCACAGCAGGACTGGAGACCCATGGGACAGGGATGGGAAGAGAAAGGGGGAAAACAAAGGGGAGCAGGGCTGGCTCAGCCTGAGCTGAGGCCAGTGTTTAAACAAGGAGCTGATCCCAGCAGCCTCAGCTGCTGCAGCACAAATAACCCTCACAACACACTTTCTTCCCTTTCCCTCCTCCCCCTGGAACTGCAGCACATGCCAAGACGCTGATACGGACACAGGAAGCTGAATATAAACACATTGCCTGTTTTACCAAATATTCAAAGGAACACAACTAAAAATACTCAGCTGCTGGTGTCCAGGAACATCCCAAAGCTGGGATCCAGCCCCAGCCAGGGAGCTGGGAGTTGGGGCACACTGAACCCCAGGCCCCAGCTTCCATAGAACCCCAAATGGCTGGGGTTGGAAGGGACTTTAAATATCTTGTTCTGTTCCCCTGCCATGGCAGGGACACTTCCCACTGTCCCAGGTGCTCCCAGTCCCAGTGTCCAGCCTGGCCTGGGGCACTGCCAGGGATCCAGGGGCAGCCACAGCAAATCTGGAAATTCTATTCCAGGGCCTGCCCGCCCTGCCAGGGAACAATTCCCAATTCCCAATCTCCCATCCATCCCTGCCCTCAGGCAGTGGGAGCCATTCCCTGTGTCCTATCCCTCCATCCCTGTCCAAAGTCTCTCTCCAGCTCCTCCAGGCCACACTGAGCTCACCCCCAAGCCTCTCCTCTCCAGGTGAACACTCCCAGCTGTCCCAGCAGAGCTGCTCCATCCCTGCCACCATGCTGGTGCCTCCTCTGGATTCCCTCCAACAGCTCCAGGTCCTTCCTCTCCTGGGGGCAGCTCTGCAGGGGCGTCAGCAGGAGATGCAGGACTGAATCCTCTCCTCCCCAGGGATACCTGGCTGGAAGGGGCTCAGCAGCTCCCCAGTAAGGAATGCTGGATCCCCTGGGAATGCTGGATCCCCCAGAGGCTGGATGGACCCCACCACATCCCACCTCCCATGGGGACCCCCTCTGCTCCCCCACTTTCCTGCTTCTACCTCCCTCCCCCAAAATCCCACGGAGAATCCCAGCACACCCCTGAGCACTGCTGTCACAGCCTCTGCTCTTTCTCATCAATCCTTGCAAAACACAGAATGGAAACTTTCTGCTTTTTTTCCAACGTTCTTTTTTTCATCAGTGCAGTCTCACCCTCCCAAACTCCCCCAGGTGATTCCTGAGCTCAGAAATGATGAGGGACCAAGAGCTCCCAACACTGAGTGCAGGGGGAGCTCTGAGGTTTACAAAAACGAGCCCCAACTGTGCAACAGTGCAAAATCCACCAAACAGCTGCACAGCTCCAGCAGAGCAGCAATCCCAGGAGCCACCACACATCTGCAGCTCCCATTTCCCAAGCAAAACGGAGTCCATGACGACTTTCAGGCACGGGGGGTGCTCCATCCCAGTTAACAGAGTTCCACTGCCAGTCCTGCCCTGCTCAGGGGCATTTCTGTGCCAGGCCACAGCAGCCTTCCCCCTTCCCCAGCGTTTGTGCAAGCACAGAGGGAGTTGCAGCAACTCAGTCCTCCCAGGAATCCGGCCCTGTGCCCGGGCCAGGGCTGTGCTGTGCTCCCCTGATAACTGCAAACCTTTGGAAGCGCTTCCCTCCGCCCCTGCCGTGATCCCTGCTCCGGCAAAGGGCACAAAGGCAAAGGCTGAGCCTTTATGGGGCTGAGCACGGAGCTCTGCAGCAATGTGGGTCTGCTTTCACAGCAGAGCACGGCCACACAGGGACACACTGGGGTCTGGGGAGCTGTGGCCAAGGAATGAGCGCCTTCCCAGACCAGAATGTCGTGTTCAGCACCTCCCAGCAGCTCCTGCAGGGACGGTGCAGCCACAGAAAAAGGAGGGAGAGGGATTTTTTAAACAGGCAGGGAGAGACAGGACACAGGGGAAGGCTCCCACTGCCAGAGGGCAGGGATGGATGGGACATTGGGAATTGGGAATTGTTCCTGTGAGGGTGGGAAGAGAATTCCCAGATTTGCTGTGGCTGCCCCTGCA